>JBAMJV010001424.1:0-364095 GCA_037951105.1 Echinarachnius parma
GAGGGAGCGAAGTGATTGAACGGGGGGGAGGGTGTTTTTGCATTTTTGGACTTGAAATTGTGCAATCTGTTGCATACCTAATAGGAAGCAGCTTTCCCAGTCACATTAATCATGTCCTTGTAAACATCGTAAAACATTCACATATTATAGCAATGGCATCATAATATATGCTTCTATGTGACTGTCCGGTCTTTGAGGCCCCCGTCTTTAAAGGGATCTAGTAACATTGTCCAAATCCACAAAACTTACTAAGGACTCTAGTGGTTCTCTCATACCTTGTTGTATTCGTATTACCGATAGAAGCATGAAACACGTTATTTTTCGAATTTCCCTTCCGTTAAAATGATATGTATGATTGAAGTGTTCAGATTTATAATTATGTAATGGATACTAATACTAACTGTGTACAACGTCAATGCAATACGATAGGGAATATCACTTTGAATTATCAATTTAAACAACCATTTAATGTGAAATTTCCACACATTCCTTATAGTGGACATGTCATATCATAATAATGCACATTAATCAACCAGTCATCACTTGTTGCGCATGTCAACAAAGTTACTAGATCCCTTTAATATACGATGTCGTCTTGTTGGAGAAATCATGACAACATCTCGTGATTTTAATCAATGTTGTCGTGAAAATCACCCCGGCTTCGAGTCGGCCGACCAGCTGCGTTGATTCAAACAGGAGCATCAACCAGTCACCGGCCACAGGGACAGCGGGGCTAAGTACATGTGGCGACGCGTATTAAATGCGGTGGGGTCAATGTTGTACATAAAATGTGTTGCGAATGGCATGGCAGGGATTTATATACAGTCCAGAGGCGGGGCGGCAAAGTTTGCCAGGATTATAACGATGGAAACCCGGGGGGGTATGTCTCCATATAAAGGGGGGTACCATGCGTGACCAAGAAATCACGTAAAAAGGGTCGTTTTTAACGATCAGGCACGTTACGTACGTTACGTGTTTAGGGTCTCGAAATCACCGAAAATCAGGAAATAGGGTATCTTTTTTACACTGCTGAAATACGCGTTTAGGGTATCAAAATTCAGCTTATGTACTTGGGTCCCACTTGGGTTGATTCAGCGCGAGAACAAGTTTTAGTCACCGTTCTGAGCTGAAATAACCACCAAATCTCGGTCCCCAAAACATCGCACACATCACATTCGCAAAGACTTGACAGCCCCTGGATTTATCCCAGTGTTTCGATCCCTGGATAATACCCGCACGCATGCATCGTAGGTAGAGTCTATGGCAAGAAATTATTGTATTCTATGCACTTGCGTGCACATTTTCACGGCGATTGGCGCTCTGCGCGGCCGAGAGCATAATGGCCGTAGGAAGACCTGGCATTTACCAATGCGAGACCACTTACAAGCGGTCTCGACCCTCATTAACCTGGTCTCGGCCTCGAAAATTTGCGAAGAAACCCGGTCTCGGGCTCAAAAATATTGAAATTTCGTGGTCTCGGCTTCAAAAATTTTCCACGAGATAATATTGAAACAAATGGCAATTTTCGATGTTAAATTGCTAAAATTTTCCAGCTCGCTTCGCTCGCATTCCGTATATATAATATTCTACAACCTCGTGTGTTTATAAACTGGGTTCTAAAAGAAACTTATCACTTCTTCAGAGCGACACACATTAAAATCTAAAGCATAAAAATGAATCATAATTGGGCATTTATTAGCTATAATATTCCTCAGCATGCACATCTAAACAAAATTATGTTTGATTTAGTCAACAAAGAATAAAATAGGGTGAAATCGCAAGAGGTAATTTTTCAAAAATCACAGAAACTGCTCGCCTTCCGGGCACGGAGCTCGGTACGGACAATAGCCAGCCTGGTGGTTACATAACCCGCCTTTGATGTTGAATGAATAGCTATTGAAAGTTCTGAATAGACCGCCTTTCGTGGAGGTTCGCAGCGAGCAGTTTCTGTGATTTTTGTAAAGTGACCTGTAGCGATTCTATCGCATTTTTCTCTTATTTGGCAAAAGTAACCTTTCAATTGTTCAGATATGCTTCATAAGGAGAATGATAGCTTATCTGTGTCTAAATATGATTCAATTTGATGCTATGGGTTTTAGTGAGCGTCGCTCTGAAGAAGTGATAAGTTTCTTTTGGAACCCAGTTTATATTACCCTTCAAAACGCAATATCATAACACAAATATACCCATACAATAATATTGAAACAATTGGCAATTTCAGATGTTAAATTGCTAAAATTTTCCAGCCCGCTTCGCTCGCATTCCGTATATAAAATATTCTACAACCTCGTGTGTTTATATATTACCCTTCAAAACGCAATATCATAACACGAATATACCCTTACAATAATATTGAAACAAATGGCAATTTCAGATGTTAAATTGCTAAAGTTTTCTAGCTCGCTTCGCTCGCATTCCGTATATAATATTCTACAACCTCGTGTGTTTATATTACCCTTCAAAACGCAATATCATAACACGAATAACCCATACAATAATATTGAAACAATTGGCAATTTCAGATGTTAAATTGCTAAAATTTTCCAGCTCGCTTCGCTCGCATTCCGTATATAAAATATTCTACAACCTCGTGTGTTTATATATTACCCTTCAAAACGCAATATCATAACACGAATATACCCTTACAATAATATTGAAACAAATGGCAATTTCAGATGTTAAATTGCTAAAGTTTTCTAGCTCGCTTCGCTCGCATTCCGTATATATAATATTCTACAACCTCGTGTGTTATATATTACCCTTCAAAACGCAATATCATAACACGAATAACCCATACAATAATATTGAAACAAATGGCAATTTCAGATGTTAAATTGCGAAAATTTTCCAGCTCGCTTCGCTCGCATTCCGTATAATATAATATTCTACAACCTCGCGTGCTTATATTACCCTTCAAAACGCAATAACATAACAGGAATATACCCATACAATAATATTAAAACAATTGGCAATTTCCGATGTTAATTTGCTAAAATTTTCAAGCTCGCTTCGCTCGCCTTAATTACGCCATATAAGTCATAAACGAATATACCCATACAATAATATTGAAACAAATTGCAATTTTCCGATGTTAAATTGCTAAAATTTTCAAGCTCGCTTCGCTCGCATACAACCTCGGGTGTTTATATATTACCCTTCAAAACGCAATTATATAACACGAACTATAAAGGGGTTTCACTGTAGTATTACTTGCTTAGGGTATCAAAAATAAAAGCAAAATAGTATTACTTGCTTAGGGTATCAAAAATAGTTATTACTTGCTTACAAAAAATTGATTACTTACTTAGGGTAGCAAATTACTGATAATCATACTTGCTTAGGGTGTATTTTTTACACCACGAAAATACGTGTTTAGAGTGCTTTTGGCAAGTCCTTGGTCACGCATGGTACCCCCTTTATATGGAGACATATCCCCCCGGGGATGGAAATCATTAAAGGGAGCTAGTAACATTGTCAACATCCACAACATTTATTTAGATCTCGGCATAACAATTATACAGAAGTAACACACGCCCCCTCCCGGCACTGGTTGCGTCAATGCCGTCATCTAATGCTGATGTGAACGTTGTAACGCGTTACTTGTGACAAATCGACGAAATTACAAACGACATAAACAACATATCAATCAAATTGACCCATTAACTTGGTTAAATTCAACCAAAATCTTTTACATTTCTCTCGTAAAGCTTTAACATTTTCTTGTGCAGCTTTAACATGTTTTTGTGGAGCTTTCGCATTTCTCTTATACCTTGTTATTTTGCTTATGGTAACAATGCAGAAGATTAAATTAGTTTTGGTTATTCAAATGTCTCCCTTATTATAAAGATATGTATGATTGAGTGAAGAAAAAAAACGTTCCATGCAGAAGTCTCAAATATCACTTTAAAAACAAAATCTTATGAAGTCAATGGATTTCTTTAATGTTTCATAATTTGTGTTAATTATACAAAGTTGTATTTCCATTGCAAAAGATAACCTGAAGAGAAAGCGGTACACAGCGTCGAATATTCTTTCCTTGTGGAGCAACGGCCCTGTCATTTTTTAAAATCTATACCAATTTTGATACACGAACACAGAAGCAGAAGCACCTAATGATTATTGTATTTCAAACCATGTCTCGTAAGACAACTACCAAGCATTTTATAGCAAAATCGATATTGATTTGTAATTAGTTTTAATGCTATTTTCTTTCTTCATCTTCATGACTCTATCGTGAATAATTATTATGACTGCGTTTGCACGCCATACATAATGTGTCCATTGATGGACTTCAGGACATAAATCTGTCTTCGAGAGGCAGATTGATAGATCATAAACTATAGATAGATAGAGAAGAGGTATAGGGGTAAAGGAGTCCGAGTGGGGTGAATTCTAGTTCTATGGTGATACCCATTAACGCCTGTTCAGCAGCATCAGTAGATGCGAGAAGATGAGGGTGAACAAAGTGAATATAGATGAAGGAGAGGATGAAGGAGAAACTAATGTAGAAAGTGTTGACAGAAGTGAGTAAACAAAAGAGATGATGTGGGGATAGTGCGAGAAGATGGGATATTAAGAAGGATAGTAGGAATAATTGAGTGAATGAAGGAAGAAATGTATTAAAGTGGGAAAAGAAATATTAAAGAGTGCATGTAGAGGGATTCAAGAAGAAAATGGAAAATGGTGATAGAGCATAAACAATAGAGGTAATGAGAGGGAGACCGAGAAAGGAAAAAGGGGAGCGGAATAAGAGATAATGAAAGGGATAATGTAAGAGAGAGAGAGGGGGCGGGGGGGGGGGGGCTAGAGAAGGAGGTGGGAAAGGGGGAGGGAGAGAATTTTATACATACAAACAAAGATAATGTGAGAGTATAAGATTCAGTGAGGGAGCGCCGGGGGCATTGGGTGACACGTGCCCCTCGATAATCTGATAAAACAGTCATATTTTACCAAACAACATAAAGGGAAAATGCTTGTCATAATAAATAAATAAAGTGTGCTGTGCCCCCAATAATTCACGTGTGCCCACCCCCCCCCCCCCCCCCCCAATTAGTCCAACCGCGCTACGCCACTGGTAAGAGAGGTAGATAGATGATTAAAATAAGACGGGGGAATGGGGGGAAGGGTGAAACAGAGTTGAGGGAACTCGGGAAGGACATTAAACAACTGGTAAAGGAAAAGACGCATAGGAGAGAAAGATGGACAGAGAGATGAAGGGAGGGTCTGTTGGGAAAATATTTTACGGCCCAAGATTTGTTGGCGCCAAGGATAGGGACTGTCACCCAAAAATGTAATCTCATATGTCATTTGTCAGTATATCACTCTGAACGTCCATGGATGGCACGTGGAATTCTGACGATGTTCTTACCGCTACCAATGGGGTATTTTGGGGGCAAAGTGGCAAAACCCACTCCCCTCCCCCTCAGCCTCTCTCGCCCCCTCTCTCTCTAGGAATATTGACCCCTCGGCTCCCATCACCCACCCCGCGAAGAAAAGGAAACAAAGAAGACATACAAATGACATGTTTGACACCAAAATATTATTCATTACTGACGTTTATATTATGTATTTTCTATCCTTGATTAATTTTATGGGTATCTTTTTTTTTCTTTCTTCTTTTAAGCAGCGATGAACCATATAATTGGAGCATCAGGAGCACCACTTGTAGTATTTTGACTAAGCTTTGGTAGTTTCGTTCACAATTGCACTTTATATATATTTTGTTTTAAATGGCTGCCCCCTCCTCTACTTTCCTCTTATGCATTTCATGTTAATCGTTGTCCTCCTCTTTACTCAGTGTGGGTTGACTACTGTATATCTCTACATCACTCGACTTAGATGCTTCTAATACTTTTACTACTATATATCATCAGCCTTTATCCAGCTGCACCGTCGACGATTTATTGGCACTAATGGAACACGGACATCGTGCCCTGGTTCGAGGGCGAGTAGAGCAGTTAATAGGCCTATTCGAAAAACAAAGTTGAATGACTGGCACTTCGATAATAAAGATATTTGTGTTGAAGTGGTGACGTTCCAGGGGTTTTGCACAGTTATATAGAATCCATGCGCATTAAAAGATGCATGTTTAGAACCTAAACTCTGTTAGGGCACACATATTTTGATAATATAGATGTTTGCGTTAAAATTCACACATTTCAGCGGCTTTGCACAGTGATATATAATTCATACGTACTACAAGTTCGAAATATGCACCATTTACTAAACTTGAGCCCAAATTGGTATGTTGTATAGAAAATATAACGGCGATGGGCAAATCGACCTTGTCGAGGACATAATTATAATTTAGTGTGACAACAGATGGCGGCATTGCATGTCCCACATCCCCATTCTGCTCATAACCTTGCTCGTCATCGTCATGTTCATCGTCATCGTCATGTTGTTCATGCTCCTCTTCTTCCTCCTTGTATTATTTAAATCCATCATCATCTCCCTCTTCTACATGTTGCTGCTTATTGAAGTGTTTTGATGCTGTTATATCTTATGAAATCTTTCTGCTCTATCATTTTTATTCTTTTGTTTATTTTATTTGTTTTACAAATATATAAATCAATTTTCTTTCTGTACTGACACGCATTTACTTGAAGTGAATATTTGAGCCTGTGTGCAAAATGTCAAAGCAACAATCATGAAAATGTATAGTTATCATTGGCTTGCCCCTTGTTAGGATTTCCTTGTAAACTACCTTTATCTTCTTCTAAAAAGTATAAAGTAAAATAGTATAGCAAAATAACAAGCACTAGAAGGAAATGGTGTAAACATGTCAAGCTATCATATACATTGTATTCGAGTGGATAGTTCGCGCTCGGATACAACGGATTACGAAACCTTGCTCTGTTTTCTCTGAAATTGTCTTTATCATTTATTTTCGTATGCTATAGAAAAAAAAGAAAGCAATGTATGTAACTGGTGTAAACATTTCCAGCTACCTCATGAGTCAATCCGCGCCTCGGTCACAGCGAACGTCTTCTTTCAACAATGATGCATACGTTACTATCCCTCTACTTATTATAGGTGCACTTTAAATGTAATAACTCAATATTCTTTATAAAACATAGTACTTAAAGGGCAAAGGAAAATTCTCTAACATTGCGTCTATACTTATTGCTCCAAATACTGGACTCTCTCCCCGAATCTCGTAGATTAACACATTTACATTTGTAGCCGTCCGGTGATTACGTGGATATGCGTTCGGTGCACCGGAATCTGCTCTTAAACATCGTCTTCGTCATCATCATCGTCAGCCTCATCATAGTCATTGTCATCGCCATCATCCTCAGTGTCATCATCGTCACCCTATTACCATCACCACCAACATCAGCATCAGCAGCATCATCATCATCATCATCATCACCATCATCATCATCATCACCATCACCATCACCATCATCATCATCAGAAGAAGATTAAATATTCAAAAAAAATCGATTTCCCAGAACCTGTGTGAAAACAGGGTTAGCCTTTTTGGAGCTTCTTTTTGGAGAGAAGTGTCCGTAAGACCCTTTGGATTACGTACGGATTTACATCCTCGCTTTGGAGTCTAATCGCGCTGAAAGTCCAATCGAGAAGGGGATCATTCCATCATGAATATATAGTACTAATACGGGAGATAGTATAATCCATGATGTTATCATCATCATGAATGAATCTACCAGATTTACATGGTTGTACATCTACCGGTTCGGACTAACCACTCCACATACAGTGAGATTAAAGCCAGAATAATAAGTATTGGCTTAGGGACATATAGGCCGGAGCCAATCGGCGAACTTTCAACTTTAATCGGAAAGCCGCCCGGCTGTCAATAATGTCCCAATTTTTGTTAGCACCAAGCGTGAAAAGATGGTTCATGTAACTAATTCACCCATCGCAATTATCGTCAAAAGGAAATATGAAGTGTACATGTATATTTAGACATCGAGTAATATTTTGAGACTACCATTTACGTTGTATTGGTAAAAACTTACGACAAAGGAAATAAGTACTAAAAGTATGTAAGTTCAGTTCAATTTTATTACAATTCATCTTTTCCCTATCCGAGTATTCTGATCTAGTTGAGATGTAAATGCACTGTAAATTTCTTTTATCCAATAGATGCCTTTCTTCTTATCTATATGTATCTCTCTCTCTCACCAGAAGCATTTAAAGGGATCTAGTAACTTTGTTAACATGTGCAAAAACTGTCAAATGGTTGATAAAATGTGTATTTCTGTAATCTGATATGTCCACTTTAATAGTAATGCGTGAAAATTCCATGGTAAATTAATGTCATATATATAACTGAGTAATGCAAAAATGCAAAGTGATTTTCCCTAACTCATTGCACTGACTTTGTACACAGTTATCATTTTCCACTAGATAATTATAAATCTGAACTCTTCAATCTTAATTTTTTTTTTGTATCGAACGAGACATTTGGAAAACCGAAATGCTTCTATCAGTTATACGAATATGATGAGGTATGTCAGAACCACTCGAGTTCCAAGTAAGTTTTGAGGATTTTGACAATGTTAGTAGATCCCTTTAATAAGTAAGCAGTGCAAGGCAATCCACATCACTTATTTTCATCGAATGGGGTGGGCCTCGGGGTGTTATATCATGTAATTTTAAATAAAGCTGAAATAAAGTTATAATAGGCAAATTTCCTGACTTGATTGTTTCTCTTTCTGCAACTGGGCCCATTAGTTAAATTTAAACCTATTTATGAAAATTCAAATTTGTGTAGTTTTACAAAGCATATAAGGGTACAAAGACAAGATGATAGATTTTCAGTCACGTGTGATTTATTTCATAAATATTATATAGCATGTAACAAAATAGCAAACAAACAAAAAACAGAAAAAGGAAATATCAAAATGGTTTAGCATTAACAAATATTTGTAAAGGGGACGGAAAAACAAAGCACAATATGTCCAATACATTCACAGACAAGAAACATATCACAGAAAATATTGGGAATTTCGCATAAAATGAAATGATACAGAAAATAACTAAATTGAAAGTGTGAAATGCGATACATTTATGAGAAAGATGTATCATTACGAGGGAATATAAACTAATTGATCAACAAGCAAAAAATAACATATTTGTCATATTTAACTTTTGGATGCAAATCTGAAAACAATAAGGAAAGTTTCAGCATCCTGAAACAGTAAATGTATTATTTCATAAACTTTTGTTGCCTGTAAAGAGGGTGATTTGAACTATCCAATTATTATATTTTGGAAATGTTGATACATTATATAAGCGACAAAGAAATAGTTTTTTATATAAAATGGCACACCATATATACAAACAATATATATTTACATTTGATAAGTCGTAAGTTTCTGCTAGAATACACGTTAATAGGGATTTAGAATACAAACATTTGCTTCCTCTATTGCACACAACAAAGCACTTATAATAATTATATCATAATTATTTAAATTCAGTATGAAATATAGAATGCCAGTTACCCACTCTAGATGAACATTCAGAACTCCCATTTTTGGTCCTCATCTTTATATCTTATTTACTTTCTATGCACAATACAAGCATGGTCATACACGACCATTTCATAACCAGACCCTATATTAAGGTGTATACAGTGAAACCTCATTATAACGAGCATGTTGGGTCCATTGAAGTTACCTCATTATATCAGATATCTTGTATCAGTGCTTAAAAACAACAAAATACATAGAACCATGGACCTGTGAAATTACCTTGCTATAATCAGGTAACTTGTTATAACCAAGCTCGTTATAAAGAGGTTAGACTGTATTATGAAATACAGTGTATCAAAAGGTGGAACATTTATAAACCATTTTTCATTTAGGACATCACTTTCAGACCAATAGCATTGACATTCTTTAAAGGAGACTTTTCATATCATTCAGATCCATTTTTCATAATATTCAAATTAAAATTCACAGACATCCTTTCTGTCATACACTTTTAAGTTTGTTTGATAGCGAAATTTAAATTCATTCAGATCTATTTTTCATATTAAAATTAAAATTCATGGACATCACTTATGAACAAATACATGTACTATTAATTTAGTTTGATAGCGACACTTCATTACATTCAGATCTATTCTTCATAATATTTGTAACAAAGTTCATCAATAAATTGTTAATGTAAAATGCAAATATTACAGATCATTTTAGTACTTTAAAGGACTACATAACAATGGTTACTTAAGTACTACAAAATATTTGAGTGGAGTTTCTTTCTTTGTTTTAATTTCTTTCACAATTGGAAAAGTTTGAGTTAACAAGTGTTTGTATCTGTCCAGGGGGTGTTTTACAAAGATTCTAAGTTGAACTTAACTCTAAGTTGGACCTAACAATTATGGAAAGCCATTTGTAGCCTTGCAATGAAACATATTCAAAAGCAAAACAAATGCAAGTATTTGAAACTTCCAACCAAAATGGATTTCAATTATTTCAAGGGTCCTTGATATACAACAAAGATTACTGATTACTGAGTTTTATCAAAATGTATGCCTTTAAAAAAGAAATGTTTTCACAATTTTCAAACTGACTGATGGCTTTCCATAATTGTTAGGTCCAACTTAGAGCTAAGTTCAACTAAGAATCTATTGTGAAACACCGCCTGGTCTTTCATGCCCAATCTGACACATGCGCCTTCAACAAGACACTTTATCCTCAATTTGCTGCACTCTCTATGAGTGAATTAAATGGGTACACACAAAGATCGAATCTATTCCTTGAAATAATGGTGTCTTACCAAAGAAGTACTACAGAGCAAGCCATCATAATACCAACACTTAGTACATAACAGCCCATTTGAACATGGATTTCATGGCAAATGAAAATTCCCATACACTTTGTACATAGCCCACCCGGTTCCCGTAAGCAACGAGTTAACCTGTTCCCTTCGAGTTTCTTAAATCTCCCTTTGTATTTCATTATTGCAGTATTCTGATAGATGTTTAGCAAATTTTCAATATAACCAAGTAATTTCATACATCCTAGAATTGTATTACCACTACACAGCGCAAGGTAGTGGAAAAAGATTCAAATTAAGCAAGTACTGATGAAGAGAATATAAAGCGTTGCGTTATAGTTGCTACCAATCCTTGTGCAGTTTACCATTCCTACACAAGCAAAGATTGTCCGATGAAAATGGACGACTGCCTCATCTGCAACAAAAAGCAGAGAAAAATATAGAGCAATTAATCGAGAAACTTCAAGGTACTAAAGTTAATGGTAATCTGTTAAATGGTCATTCAGATAGTGTGCATACATGCACATATACATGTACGTTCATTACCATAAAGCAGTACATAAGCGGGCTTTATTATATCTGAGTTCTGAGCTATTTTTAACAAGGTTCCATTGTATATCTAATTAGTTTATTTATTTATTTATTTATTTATTTATTTATTCTCCACACATGGGAATGATTGCCCTTGTCAGCTACAAGCTGTTTTTCAAAGGGGTCCAAGCCAAAATAAAAATATACAATTGTACTAATCAATTGACAAGCAAATGCACACATCAATCATTTTAATATACAATATAAAATGCACTAAAAGTATACTATCTACAACATAATAACTAGTGGCCAAGCACCTCTCCGCGACACCGTGTGTGCGTACATAGGATCCTGTATACAGTAATCGCTTGTGCTCTGAGTCTTTCGATGAGCGTATCATCGCCATACAGTTGTATATATATATATACAGCTCTATGATCAACGCATACATAAATGTCGCTCACAGTGCGCACAAACATATGCGTGATTGACTCATCAAACAGCTTTCCCCTGATCAGGATTTAGAGCGCAATAATGGATTTTGACGCCACAGAGATTAAAGATATATATATAGATTCTAGGAGCTGCCACGATGCTTACCTTTAAGGTTATTACTGAAGGATCTGATCTATGGAATTCTGCATTGAGGCCTGCTTTCTACAGGAGGAAAAAAAAAGATAGGAAAAAGACATTGATTTAATATCATATTTATAATAATAATTTCAAACACAGTAGAGTATATATTTATAGTAGCTGCGCTATGTAAATGTTCATATTATTATTATTATTATTATTTGATGTTCCAATACACAAATAGTATCTAAATGAATTTTCAATGAAAATGAAAACAAAAAGTTCTAACGCAAAGAAGAATTTATTTACATTTGATTAAAATAAAAAGAAGGTATTCATTTAACAAATGGAAAACAAGATTTCACTGAATACAATTCACCCATCAATGCCGCATTTAGGAAAACTGCAACCCATTTTAAAGATATTAATTTAATGGTCAAACAGTATGAAAAACACCACATGGCAGTGTAAACCATGATTCCTTCCAGAAAATACCAAAAGTGTGACCTACTTTTTGCCGGTCTTCGGTCTTCCCGATGAGGTCTTTGGTCGGCCTGCAGTTCCCTTCGTCGTTCTGAACTTCATCCCACCGCTGCCATCCATGTTGTACGTCAGATAGACATTGGACAGATCAGATTCACCAAAGAGGGGGTTGTTTTCCTTGTCGGCTACGGGCGTCTGTTTCCGCATGTTGTTTCCCGTGTACGCCACACATTTCTGAATTTTTTAGAAATATTAAAATTTGAAGAAAAATACTGCTAAAAAAAAATCTACTAATAAAATTTTGCAAATGTGATCAAATGAACATTGTCTAGAGCCTAGCTTTCAATCCTAGCAGGATCTACGTCAGGGCAACATATGACAGTAAAGATACAAATGTATATGAGAAATCAGTAGAAAGCCTATACGTAACTCTAAATGAGTTTTTTGGTGTGATTTGAGCAGAATACATAGAAATCTTTTACTATTTCAGGAATTCCTGATAAATAAAGCTGTCCAAGAAAATGCTTCATATAAAAAAGACATATGACCAAAAAAGTCTACCATCTCACAAGAATACAGACATAATTAAGATGTTTAACCCAAGTTCTTCCCTAGTCTTCACTTACTAACTGCCACTCTCTGGTGTCCTCGTTCCAGTGGACTTACTGCTCTATCATCTTCTTGAATTCCCAGTCATCTATATTTCACATGAAAACAGCTGAAACAAGACCCAATCAAGACTGAAACCTTGCTAGCATTGATCTGAGATCATCACTTACCAACTGCCACTCTCCAATGTCCTCGTTCCAGTGGACTTACTGCTCTATCATCTCCTAGAATTCCCAGTCATCTATATTTCACATGAAAACAGCTGAAACAAGACCCAATCAAGACTGAAATCTTGCTAGCATTGATCTGAGATCATCACTTACCAACTGCCACTCTCCAATGTCCTCGTTCCAGTGGACTTACTGCTCTATCATCTCCTAGAATTCTCAGTCATCTATATTTCACATGAAAACAGCTGAAACAAGACCCAATCAAGACTGAAACCTTGCTAGCATTGATCCAAGATCATCACTTACCAACTGCCACTCTCCGATGTCCTCGTTCCAGTGGACATACTGCTCTATCATCTCCTGGTACTCCTGTGGAATGAAGCTGTCCAGGAGAAGCATGGCAAGCCGGAGGTCTCTGCTCAACTCACGCACGTTGTCCAGTAACGCTTCCATCTCTCTCTGATGCTCCGCTTGCATGTCAGCAACCTAGGAATTAAGAGATTCAAACAAGAGATAAATCTATTGAAATCTGCATTCAGTAATTGCATGGTACATCAGGTCCCTGTTATCAATGGTTTGATCTACATCAGTACTCAAAATCACTAAAAATCACTCGAAATTACTAAAAAAATCCAAGCCACCAAATTGCATTGATCCTAAATTCTACTGGCCCGTTCGGGCAACCAAATTTATCAGAATTTGTTATGTTTTTCTTTGTTTGGGGCCACCAGATTTAGGTTTTGGGCCACTAAAAGTTGAACAATCTTGTTTTTACTTGCCAGAGGTCTCCTATATACTCTTGTATTTCACATCATCGTTCAAGATTCAAGATAAGGTCTTCAGATCTAAAGATCAGGCCCACAAACTCACAAACTCTAGACTAGGCCATTCTAAAGGGAAACAATTCTCAGGTCAGACTTGGCCTGCATCAGCATGGTCCAAACCCTCTTGGTCATGACAGAGGCCTCCTCCTATAGCACCTTGTAGTGCACATCATAATTCAAGATTCAATGTAAGGTCTGAAGATCTAAAGACCAGGCTCACAAACTCACATCTAGACTAGACCACTCTAAAGGGAACAGTTCTCACCTCAGACTTGGCCTGCATAAGCACGGTCCAGACCTTCTTGAGCTTCTTGGACATCGTCATACTCATGTTGCACTTCTCCATGAGTCTCAGGATCTCAAATTAAGACCCCTAATCCACTCTTATACTGAACTAAATCACTATCACTTGAGAACAATTTTCTCACCTCAGACTTGGCCTGCATGAGCATGGTCCAGACTTTCTTGAGCTTCTTGGTCTTGCCGTAGGCCTCCTCCTGCAGGGAGGTGTACTTCTCCTCGATGTCCAGCTTCTCCTGCTCCTTCTTCTCCAGCTCCTTGCGCATGGCTTCCTGTTTGGCCTGCCGCTCCTCCAGCTCAGCAGCAGACCTGTGGTAGAAAAGTATTTTACAGTGATGTGGTTTAATTAAATCTTAATCATCTTCTACATCATCATCAACGTCATCTTCATCGCCATCATCATCATCATCATCATCATCATCATCATCATCATCATCATCATCATCATCATCATCATCATCATCATCATCATCATCTTCATTATCATTTGAATTATTATCATATGAAGCACTATCATCACTATCGTCACTACTACATACATCATTGTAATTGCTATTCTCATTATTTTAATTGTTCTTACTTCTCCAGCAGTCGCTCCTGTTCCTCAGACTTGGCCAGCAGATCTACCCCGCCAACAATCAGCTTCTTCTGGATGGCATTCAGCTTCTCTGATAACACTTTCTGATCTTCCCTGCACATTGAGAGTGGGAAAGATATAATTGTTATATTATTTTTCATTCATTCATGATTTTTTTTTTGTGGAAAATTGTAAAAGTATGTTCACACAAGATTGGTCGGCTGCAGTCTTTTACCGCAGCATACTTCTACTTTTGGATGGTATGACAACAAACTATTTATACTGTATGCTAGTCAATCAAAGTTCCAAATCAAAACTAGTTTCATCCAATAGATATTTGACTAACTGTGCTTTGTGGAGTTCTACCTCCCTTTTTCTAAAGCTATGAATGTATGCTAACCAGCCAAAAGATATTGAATGATTGATATTTGACTAACTGCTTTGTGGAGTAAGTTATACCTCCCTTTTCTACAGAGCGTATCAAAAAAAGCGTTACACTTTTGAAAATTTTTTTCAAAATTACATTTTTATATATTTATAAGATTTGTTCATGTCGATGGATGCCCAATGGTCTCATCTATCAAGTGCCACTAACAAAACAAATTTTCATTCACGCTTGGGCGAACACTGACTGTTTTTGTACAGAGTGTCAAAAATGGCTTGCGCCAATTTGAAAGAAGAGGGACAATTAAACCAGCAGACCGAATAAGTACTCCCATTCAAACAAATTGCTCTTTGCCATGAATTTAAGATTATTTATGATAGTGTAATCATTTTGTGGCAATTTTATATCATGATTTAAATGATTTCATTGCTTTATGCATGGGTTAGAATAAATAAGCCATAGATTGATAGATAATAAAAGGATTTGCATCGTTAATGACAAAATTTCCAGCCTGTCCTCATTAACGATGCAAATCCTTTCATTGAGTGTGATACATACAAAAGATGACCCAGAAGCATGCATGAACAAATATTCATGTTGATAGATTGATGGGCTGATTGGATGGATGGATGGATGGATGGATGGATGGATGGATGGATGGATGGATGGATGGATGGATGGATGGATGGATGGATGGATGGATGGATGGATGGATGGATGGATGGATGGATGGATGGATGGATGGATGGATGGATGGATGGATGGATGGATGGATGGATGGATGGATGGATGGATGGATGGATGGATGGATGGATGGATGGATGGATGGATGGATGGATGGATGGATGGATGGATGGATGGATGGATGGATGGATGGATGGATGGATGGATGGATGGATGGATGGATGGATGGATGGATGGATGGATGGATGGATGGATGTATGGATTGGTTGGTTGGTTGGTTGGTTGGTTGGTTGGTTGGTTGGTTGGTTGGTTGGTTGGTTGGTTGGTTGATTGATTGATTGATTGATTGATTGATTGATTGATTGATTGATTGATTGATTGATTGATTGATTGATTGATTGATTGATTGATTGATGGATGGATTGATGGATTGCTGGATTGATTGATGGATGGATTGATCGATTAAATGATGGATTGATGGATGGCTGGATGGATTGATTGATTGATTGATGAATCGGTTGAATGATTTGAAGATTAATTGATTTGGTACTTTTTGAATGAATGACTGGCATGTGGTTTTGATGTGTCTGTGCTTTAAAAAAGATCTTTAAGTAATTACCCATTATTGATTCTCACTCATGCATATTAAAACAATGAAATCAGTTAGATTATGATAGAAAATTGCCACAAAATTATTACACAATCATAAAATATTCTTAAATTTATGGCAAAGAGCAATTTGTTTGAATGGGAGTACTTATTCAGTCTGCTGGTTTAATTGTCCCTCTTCTTTCAATTTGGTGCAAGCCATTTTTGACACTCTGTACAAAAACTGTCAGTGTTCGCCCAAGCATGAACGAAAATTTTGTTAGTGGCACTTGATAGATGAGACCATGGGGCATCCATCGACATGAACAAATCTTATAAATATATAAAAATGTAATGTTGACAATTTTTTCAAAAGTGTAAAGCTTTTTTTGATACGCCCGGTGTAGTTATTTCTGTATGCTAACCAGCAAAAAGATAATCATGCTTTGTCCTTCCTTTTCTATAGCTATTTCTGTATGCTAACCAGCCAAATGATAACCATGCTTTGTCCTTCCTTTTCTATACCTATTTCTGTATGCTAACCAGCCAAATGATAACCATGCTTTGTCCTTCCTTTTCTATACCTATTTCTGTATGCTAACCAGCCAAATGATAACCATGCTTTGTCCTTCCTTTTCTATACCTATTTCTGTATGCTAACCAGCCAAATGATAACCATGCTTTGTCCTTCCTTTTCTATACCTATTTCTGTATGCTAACCAGCCAAATGATAACCATGCTTTGTCCTTCCTTTTCTATACCTATTTCTGTATGCTAACCAGCCAAATGATAACCATGCTTTGTCCTTCCTTTTCTATACCTATTTCTGTATGCTAACCAGCCAAATGATAACCATGCTTTGTCCTTCCTTTTCTATACCTATTTCTGTATGCTAACCAGCCAAATGATAACCATGCTTTGTCCTTCCTTTTCTATACCTATTTCTGTATGCTAACCAGCCAAAATATATTGAATATTTGAGATTGTACTGACTGTGCTTTGTGGAGCTCACTCTCCCTCCTGTGCAGCTCCTTCTGGACGCTGTTCCTCTCCTCCTCCTCCATGTCCTTCTTCTCCTCCAGGACCTTCTTCTCCTCATCAATCTTCTTCTGCATCTCGGCCATCTTCTCTGGTGAAAGCTGTCTCTTACCTTGATATAGTAACAATTAAAGGGATCTAGTAGCATTGTCCAAATCCACAAAAAATTCTCAGAACTCTAGTGGTTCTCTCACACCCTCTTGTATTCGTATTAACAATACAAGCATGGAATAGGTTTTTTTTTTCGGATTTCCCTTTCGTTAAAAAGATATTTACAGGTAAAGTGTTTGGATATTTAATTATCCACTGGAAAGTTATAACTGTGTACAAAGACAGTGCAATGAGTCTGCAAATATCACTTTGCATTTTCACTCATTACTCAGCCATTTAACGTACAATTTTCACACATTACTCTAGTGGACACATCAGATCACAAAAGAATGCATTTTATCAACCATTCATCACTTTTTTCGCACATCAACAAAGTTACTAGATCCCTTTAAATGGTAAAATAGTTGCTATGTTCATAACATTTTTTTTTTTCATTTTTTTTTCATTTCCAACAGTATAACATTTATAATGAAAGGAACACAAAAGGTGATGTATACAACAAATGCAAATTATTTAAATTTTAATATGATAAATATATTATACAATATTGTTAAATGAATAATTGTTGGAAATGGACAGCGCTGCTGGAAAATAATGCTTGTAGTTTGCAGTGCTCTCATAATTTAATGTTACAATACCGTACAGTACAAAACAAATGTTAGTCTGAGCAGTGGCAAAGCATGGTCAGACTGTTTGGGGAGGGCATGCAAATTATTTACTTTGTAAAATATTTTCTCCACATGTTTTTTGTTTATAGTTTGTATCGAGTTATTAGGGGGGCAGACATTTGGGGTGTTCTTTTCTTCAAAGTCAATGTCTCGATACAAACAATCAGAAGATAAATTACATTGAAACATAAACTTGACCAAAGAATCAGTCTCTATTTCGATGGTTGTACCAGTGTACCACTCCATTCAGTGACTACTGAAGTTTGAACTGAGATTTGTACCTCTCAGAAGTTTCAAGTCCCCATATAGAGTCGGTTATTTCTAACTAGCAGGTAACTTACTTTTCTTTTTTCTCCTCCTCTTCACTCCATCTTCTCCCACCACCTCCTCCCCCTCCTCTCCGCTCTCATCGGAGCCCGATTCCTCATCACCTTCCAGATCACCACCAGCTGCAATTTGAGAAACAAAAAATCATATTTTCAGATTCAGATTCAAAAGAGTTTATTCATACAAATGCCTGGCAGCCAAATGCTGAATTGCATATTGTTTACATTGTGCCAACCTTGGACCAGCATATTTTTCACCTTATAACCATATCTTATTCGTATTAAATCATATTATGGATGCAAGATTATGTTTTTCACTTCATAACCATAATATCAGAGTCCTTAGAGGTTAAAATATACCTAGAATAAATTCTGTGCCATTTCAAGTTGTTTCTTCACTATCTAGATTTCCTTTTTTATGATTAACAAACATGTTTGCCCAAGATACCAAATCGAAAAAGAATAAACAAAAACAACGCTTATTTGTAGATCTCCATGATTGGAATCGATTTATTAGTTACTTGTGAATGATATGTTATATTTGTTCTGTTTGTAATTATATACTGATTTGTGATATTATTTTGAAATAAAGAAGACCCGATGTGGTTAAAAAAACAAAAAACAAACAAACAAACATGTTTACAAATACAAACAAACAAACTAACACACAGTCCCTACATAACTTCTTAAATTAATTTGTCTCGTTGATAACTTTTATTCCGATATATTAATCACAGATTAAGATATCATTTAAGAAAACATTTAAACAAAGAAACTAAATAAAAATTTAAAAAATTACAATCTGCTAGTTGTTATTTTTAGTTCCTCAAAGATAACATGTAGGGAAACATACACAAAGACAGAACAACAAACAAATACTTACAGGTTGTGAGCTGCTTCTTTAGGTCCTCAATCTCCTTCTGGAACTCCCTGAGGAGAGCGTCCTTCGGGTCTTCATTGATCTTGGCCTTGTTCTTGATGTTCTTGGCTCGGTTGGCGTATCTCAGCGTGCTGATGGTTTCATCATAGTTGTACTCCGCCGGTCCAAGGTTGGCACACTGCAAGACAGAGGGTATTCATTTGCAGAGGAAGAACAATCAGGAAGATTTAGGGAAGTTTCATCAGAAATCAGGAAGATATTCTATAAAAATGCATACAACCTAATGACAATCATTTTTTGATAATCAGCAAGATTGGCTATCCAATGCAGTAATCTTGGTCTATTTTTTCAGGAAGACTTCTGTGAAATCAGGAAGAATTGGCAGCTCTGCATTTGTAAGTACATACATTGTACATGTAGTAAATAAAATACACAGAGGCTCAGGCTGATTTAGCCCCCAAAATGCCAAAAAAAGAGACACAGAAGGCACATATCTTTATATTTCATTTTATTGAAATCCTCAACCTACTTCACTACTTGGTAAATAGCTTAGTAAATAAGTCTGACTTAAGTGACAATCTTTGATTGGTAATAACTATCCTCTAATACTTAATGACTATCCTTGACTCACCATGACTATCCTTGACTCACCATGACTGTCTTGGCATTGCCACCGAGTGAGTCCTGCAAGAGTCGAGTCAGCTTGGAGTTCCTGTAGGGGATGTGTGCTCGTGCTGTCCCATAAGGCTTTGACTAACATGACAATCTCTGATTGATAATAACTATCCTTTAATACTTAATGACTATCCTCGACTCACCATGACTGTCTTGGCATTGCCACAGAGTGAGTCCTGCAAGTCGAGTCATCTTGGAATTCCTGTAGGGTATGTGTGTGCTTGTGCTGTCCCATAAGGCTTCGACTAACATGACAATCTTTGATTTAATAATAACTATCCTCTAATACTTAATGTCTATCTCTGACTCACCATGACTGTCTTGGCATTGCCACCGAGTGAGTCCTGCAAGAGTCGAGTCAGCTTGGAATTCCTGTAGGGTATATGTGTGCTCTTGCCATCGACCAGGGCGGAGATCACGTTACCAAGGGTCGACAGCGACAAGTTGATCTTGGTGGCCTCTTTCAGGCGTTGCCCAGTTGCCCCGGTCTTGCTTTGTCGCTCCGAACCCTGCAGTGAAACATTTCAGGCAAGGATTTACAAATAAAATTTGTTTTCACAGTTTGATAAATGATCATGAAGATGCAGAAGGTTGGAGAATGAAGAAGAAGAGAAGAAACGGTTGTGGGCGAGGTGGTGGCAGGTGTAGCCTCTTCCAGGTGTTGCCTAGTGGCCCCGGTCTTGGTCTGACGCTCTGAACCTTGCAGGAAAAAATATATAATAAAACATTTATTTTCCGGGGGCTATTTTTTAAGCTAGTCTACATCAAATTAAAACTCTGTATATAAATTACCCATCATTGTTTAACATAAAACTCTTTGTCTAATACAGGGGCTCTTTTGGGGAATTTTGGGAACTAAATTGCCCAAGCCTCTGTATAATTAATTTGATTCCTTTTATTTTCAACTTAATCACATAATACAAAATTATTATACATATAATAAAGAAAGAAATACATTTGATCACTAGAACCTTGCAATCAAATATTTGCTTGCAAAGATTTACAAATAAAACTGAAAAATGCTAGTGAAACTGAAGTTTACTTAATTCAATATTGCTAGAAATAATTTTAAAAAGGGATTATTGTGTGAAGAAAAAAAAGTGGTTTAAGATTCACAGAAAGATCCACCATGTGGTTTCCCGCTCCGACCTGATGCAGTTTGCCCACTCCCATATTGCTCCTATCAAACATGAAATTTGTATTTACATAATGCTTGTAATAGGAAATAAATGATCAATGTCAATATTGCTTAACCCCTTGACCACGGGAACCGAGTGGGTTGTGTACAAAGTCTATGGGGATTTCATAAACTTGTAGGGAACGGGTTAATAAAAGGGGATTGTTGTAAAAAAAAAAAAAAAAAAAATTAAAAGAGGTCTACAAACTCACAGCAAGATCTACCATGTGGAGTTTGCCCACTCTGACGTGCTGCTCCTTGTCCGCTCCCATATCGCTCCTCTCCAGCGTGATGGTGAAGATGGCGTGAGACCGAGAACTCGTCTCGTTCATCTGCGTTGCTCCAACGGACCCTTTAAAAATGAATCATTAGTCAAACTGTCAGCTTAACCTGTTCAGGACTGGTCCCGAAAATACTCTGGCTGGGGTCTATGGAGAATGCATGTTATAGCAAAATCAATCAAGTCCTGAACGGGTTAATATGATCACTGATTATAACCGGGGGTCATGTCGAGCTGATTAAATAGAATTCATGCCTAGTTTGGTTGGGCAACCCACATTTTTGATCGAATACGAGAGAAACTATCATTCCTTTCTTGTAAATCTCATCTGGGAGAAAGAAGAAATTTGCCAATCGTATCTAGCTCATAGCACAATTAATTTTTTCTTTTATTTCACATTCATTTTCTTGCCAGACAAGTCAATTTATGGTTTGGGCAAGTAAAATTTGAGAATAGATATGATATATTAGTTGCTTGAGTGGGCAAGTAGAAAAGTGGCTTGCTACAGTAAAGCTCTCCGCACACAGAGCCGACTCGACCCGATCCGACTGGTTTTCAGTCGGTTCAGCTCAGTATGCGTTGCCTCAGGACTCCTGTTTTGCCCGTCAAGAGCCAGTAGGAGATTATTCGAGGCCGATTCAACATGTTGAATCTGCTACGACTGAGCCAAACCGACTCTAGCCTGACTGAAAACCAGTCGGATCGGGTCGAGTCGGCTTTGTGTGCAGAGGGCTTTACATGCATATGAGGAATACATGTACTGTATGTATAATATTGTGGTGCTCACTTTTCTTGAGATGGATTAAATTTCTTGAGACTGGCAACTTGCAACTCTCTTTGCACTTAAATGCTACAATATAATCACATATTTGCTATAAAGTATTTATGGGGATTTATGCAACGGGCATGGAGGCTTAGTGGTTAGGTGTCCGCCTCATGCACGGAAGGTCCCGGGTTCGAACCCTGACTGGGTCATTCCAAAGACTTTAAAAATGGTACCTTCTGCCTTCTAGCCAGGCACTCGGCATTAATAGAATAGAGAAGGGAAAGTTAATCACACGAGTTACCAGAGGACTGGCCCCCTTCTGTAGCTTTCGCTACATTTAGTAGACGTGTGGCCTAGGGCTAATGAATCGGAGATAGGCGCCGCCTTATGTGACAAAAATTGGCACGGGATGGACTTTAACTTTTAATAAGATTTATGCATATATACGATAGACCTCTGCACTCACTGTTCTTATTTCCCAGCGTCATGATGCGATCCATGTCATCTGCATTGTTGACCACGAATGCCGACAGGTCCTTTACATATACACCAACATCAGGTCTCTCTTTCACCTGTCAAAAGAAAAATAATATTCAATGACAATACTTTGTGGACGTGGTGTGGCAAGATTGGTAGAGCGCGCGCTTTCCGATCATGAGATCCCGAGTTCGAACCCAGGCCCACTGTGTTTGTCCTTCAGCAAGACAATTTATCCACAATTGCTGCTCTCTACCCAGGTGTATAAATGGGTACCATGGTCGGGTGTTAATTAGCCTTAGCGCCATCATCAATGGCAGCATATGGCTAGTATGCTCCCCGGGGAGTTGAGAAAGTACGCAATATCATTGTGTGGGTTTGAAATGTACCTGATGATCATGGGTAATAATAATTTAGTAATTATTTAAGCGCAGTAGAGTATATATTTATAGTAGCTGCGCTATATAAATGTTCATATTATTATTATTATTAATACAAACTCATATTTGTTATGAAATCATGGAAATAAATAAATTTTGCTGTTTCGACAATGCTATACAAGTAGATCTGTCCATAACATCCACATGAACGAAAGTTATTTTGGGGTGTCTGGCTATTTTACACATGTTGTGTGTGTGTATATAGCACTTATTTCTCCATAAAATTCACGTTAAACAATTTGGGGCGCCTGTCTCTTTGACACATTTTGTGTGTGTGTGCGCGTATGTGTGCCTGTGTGCATGTGTCTGCGTGTGTGTGTGTTTGTAAACACCCCCAAATCGGGGACATACATGTGACAAAACACCATCTAATCGCGGACACACCCCAACTGCGGACGTCCGCGGTTAGAATTACAATTAGAAAGCACTGCTTGTCCACGTTTAGAATGTAACTAATTGAACTGCTGCCCGTTCTGAAGCTCATCCCCGATTCGAATGTAAATGTGAAATTTTTGTGTGTATCGGAGTGTGTGGTTTACATCGTGCGTGTGTCGTGATCGGCAAGAAAACTACTATACCGCCCTCATGTGATATTACCTGGATACCCCCCTCCCCCTGGCCTAGATGTGCATTAGCTGCATGAGGAACCCCCCTATCCATTGTTTTTCGCGAGTCCCCATTTTCCAGGTAAAGAGTAAAGAGTCCCCGTTTGCCGGTGCTTACAAGTATGTGTGTGTGTGTGTGTGTGTGTGTGTATTTCGACTATTTCTCCATAACATTAATGATCTCCATTTTGCAATTGACAATAATAATAATGTTTCAATTTATATATAGCGCCTGATATGATTGATAATCATCTCTAAGCGCTTTACAATGATATTACACTTCATATCTTTATTGACTTCATATCTCACCTCTAATTTTGCTGTCAAGTCCTTGCCCAGTAGATCTTTGACCTCCTCATTGTAGATTTCTAAATAGGACACTCTTACTAAAAATCTGGCAAATAAAATGTTGAAGAAGAAAACAAATTTATAAATAATCATCACATTTTGCCGTTTCAACAAGGCAATAAAAGCTGAGTTTAGTTTGCACACTGCTAATAAAAGCATTCATCATAAAAGATTTGTTCTAAATGGATACACCAAGAGAAAGCATATTAAAATGATTTTAGAGTGACCCATTTGTTAAGAAGAAAACAAATACACAAATAATCATGTTGCTTGTAAGTATCGGTTTCCATGGTGGTGTAAATACGCGTGGTTTAATCATCACATGAAATATCTTAAGGAATACTCATTTGAAAACATACATATTTATCAAATCAGTAATTGCATTCAAGGGCCATTCTTGGTCACGTGTGTGACCCAAAACATGAACAATTTTGAAATAGGATGCTTATATTTCAGTAAGTATAAGAGGTATAATGATTTTTACTTTGTATGTGACTTGAATATGTTGAAGTCTTTCAAACTTAACACAAAAGATTTTATAAGGATTATGTTATTCAATGTCAGAGGTCAAATGGCATGGGTCACGTGTGTGACTTCGCACGGAGCGCTTTTTTCATAACTCAATTTCATTTGGGAAATCCTTTGAAATATGAAAAGCTACAATGTTCATCTTATTACCAGACAAGTATTACAGATCTGTAAGTACCAAAATAGCAATGAATAAGAATTATATCAAACTGCTGTTTTTTATTGCATTTAATTACATGGTAACGTCTGGTCACTGTGTGACATTTTGGGGTGGTCACGTGTGTGACATGTACAATATGAATGGAAAAATGGGAATTTTATAATATCAGGTTTAGAAAGGAATGAAAGGTTCAATTTTTACAAAGTTGGTATCAACATGTACAGGAAAGTGAGAAGAATATTAGCTTGCTAACTATACTTTCGATATCTTGATAATTTTCTGGGTTATGATTTTAGAAAAATATTGAAATATGTAAATTTATGCAAATGAGTATGAAAGTGTCTTTATTTAATGTAAATAATATATTTCATGAAACTTTACACATGGATCATTCCAAAAATGGAAGAAAACAACAGAAAAATAAAACATCAATTTTTCCGAAAAAGTTTCACTTTTCAAAGAATGGCCCTCAAGAATATAGTTGGAGTTCCATATGACAGGTCTCAACACTAGCACTTGCCCGAGTGCCCGAGGCAAGTAAAAAATGAAGTCGGGCAAGTACAATTTCATATATGGTCAAGTGCGATTGCCCTTTCAGGCAACTAACATTTCAGTTCAACCACAAGAGGAAATGTAATTCCTTACAGAAAACCTTTTGCAGCAGTAAGCTGGTAAGTTCATTTTCTGCTCTCCTAGTAAAAATTGAAAATGAATGCTTTTACTTGCCTGAACGTTTTTTTCATAAATCTTCATGCAAAAGCACTCATGTTTGCAAACCCATGTTATTGATATCATTAATATTATTATTATTAAATAACATTGCTTGCATATAAATGAAATTCATCACAGCATTTTCAAGGTGCCCACCTGACATTCTCTTGCTCCTTTGCTATGTGGCCAAAGATGTGGGCGAATGAGTTTGGGATGATGCCTCGCAGCTCCGGCTGGGACCTTATACCTTCCATGGTGAACGTCTTTCCCGTACCGGTCTGACCGTACGCAAAGATGGTCCCTGCATTGACAAAAAGAAAGAAAAAAGAAAATAATGTAAGACCTCCCCGGGAGTATAAATGGGTAGTTGGTTGGGTGCAAATTAGCCTGAGCAATATCATATGGCTGCTCTTGGCTAGTAAGTAGTATGCTCCGCAGGGGAATTGAGATAGCTCAGTGTTATGTTGAAATTGTCACAGGCCCACTTGCCTGGGGCCACTGAATATTGTCTTTAAGTCACCAAATCAAATTGATCATTATTTTCACTGGCCCAACCAAATAAAACAGAATGTAAAATGTTTTTCTTTGCATGGGGCCACCAGATTCAGGATTCAGGCCACTAGAATTTAAAATGTGTTTTTACAAACTTGTTTTCACTTGCCCAAGTAGATCACAAGGAAAAATGATTAATTTCTAGCATTGTATATTTAAAAGTCACCTACCGTTGTATCCTTCTATCACTGCATCAACAATGGGTCTTGCGGTCTGGTTGTAAACGTCTGCCTGCTTTGCTCCGGGGGCAAACACCGTGTCAAAGGTGAAGCTTTTAGGTGGCTCCCCCTTTGGGGCCGCTGGATTGGTCACCTGGAATCAGGAGAAATTATATTAAGGGTTCATACCCTCATTTTGAAGTAAAATTCCATGACTTTTTATGACCTTTACATGTACAAAATTCCATGAGTTTTTATGACCTTTACATGCAAAATTCCATGACTTTTTATGACCTTTACATACAAAATTCCATGACTTTTCCATCACTTTGTACGCAAATAAGGTTTTGAAGTTTTGACTGCTTTCAGTACCTTTGGTACCAAACAAATTTGGTTTGTTTATATTTATTTGTATTTCAGTGCTCAGGATATGCAGATAAAATGATATTCCATGACAATCCACGACCAATGAGAATATTTTTCAATTTTCCCTGACTTTCAAGGCCTGGAAAAAAAGCATATTCCATGACTTTCCAGGTTTTCCAGACCCTGTTTGAACCCAGAGGGCAGGGGCCCGATTACGGACCAGCAACATTTACCATGGTAATTAGCATCATTGGCTCTAACTCATCGATGTCAATATGCTAGAATTACATACAAATCAACAGAACGTAGCAGAGCACACACATACCGCCCTAACGAGTCTAGAGATCAGTGGAACTAGGGAAAACTAAGTGAAAGACTTGCAATAGGACATGAATTTCTAAATCTGTTCAGAAATGGCTGAAATAAATAAACTATTTAAAATAAAAGTGACAGGCATGATGTCACCAATATGAAAAGTTATAAGTAAACTTATAAAACCTAATTATTGATGAAAATGTACAAAAGTGGCTTTTACAATGAATGTATATTTTAGAAATTAACTAACATTTATTCGTTTTTAAGAAAAAGGGTCTAAAGAGCCGATTTTCAATGATAAGAAAACAAGTTTCATCCACTAAAAGTAAAGTTTTAAGTGGTTTAGAACTAGGTGATATTCACGGTTTATGAATAATAGGGCACTCAATGTCAAAACATTACATGGGTAATTCTCAAAATTATGCAGACCTGCTGGCCCGGAGCCACTAGAAATTATCTTCAGTTTATAATTGATGCTATATTCTACTAGCCCGAATGGGCAACAAAATGTTAGAGTATACATGTTTTATTATTTTTCTTTGTTTGGGGCCACTAAGTTTCATGTTTCGAGCAACCACTAGATTTTAAAATATCTTGTTTTTACTGGCCCAACTAGGCCACACAGCTAAAAGTTAATTTCTAGCAATTCATTGTTTTCTTTTTTTCCTACCTGGACTGTTCCCCTCATTTCATCCATCTTGACAACAGGCTTGAACCCCTGGGACGTCTCCTTGGAGTTGAGGGGTCGACATCGCACCACGACCCGCACATTGTCATTGCTTTTGTCCCCGTCCTGTATCAGACAAAGGGAAAAGAAAATATACAAAATATCAAATACAATTATCCTTTCCGCTCTAGTATTATCAATATGTACAGGCAGACAACCATTCCCTGTCTTTGGAGTTACTTAATTAGGGGTATACATTGCACCACGACCTGCTTATTGTCATCGATAATTTTTGGATAAACATTGGTGGAATCAAAGATTCAAAACAGCCGATCTTCAATGCATGCGCAATTGTACAGTACGTACAGTAGCAACAATCAACGTAGAGAAGACCGGAAAGTCTACAGGAGTCATCCTTCTTTTCCGTACCCTGATGTGATGTGATGTGATGATGTGATGTGATTGTGTTTGGTAAGACATGTATGATTGAGTGACCCCCACATCGGCACACTAAAACATTTCCGACAGTTTAAGACTTACAAATTGTACAAATTTCTTGAAATTGTACTCACACATTGAGAAAATAGTGCAGATTCCGATGCGATGATCAGATTTGCGAAGTATTAATTACATTTTGAGATAGCGCCTTCGAATGCGCGCGTGGTTTTTTGGCTTCACAAGTTCGAAGTGTTTTTAATACCGGCACCCCCTCAACTCTCGTTGACAATGCACGCAACTCCAAATTTCTTGTGCGATGTTAATTTTATTGGCATCATTTCACAAATTTACTCGTAGCGGACGATCTACGCATTATTTCTCCTCAAAATTTCGACCAGTTTAGTTTTTAATGGTAGCGCGCATCATCACATGCGCGACTTTTCACAACACGCGCAAAAATAAATATTACGCGGTGTGCCGATATTAAAAACAGTGCCGATGTGCAGTACACCTACCATACTACTACTAGTAGTACTAGATCGACAAATCTATCGCTTTCATGGCCTTTTTGACATTATTATTGTTATTTTCACAGTCGGCATTCTAGCGATAGACGCGACCGATACGCGGTGCCTTAAGAGGCAAGAACACCGTAGCTCTACAGTAAAAGTTACTTACGGAAAATCATTTTTTTTTGCACATAAAACACAACATATTTAGTATTTTGAGCGACATTTGTAGCCCTATCAATACATTTAGGGCTGTTATAATACTTTAACTCACCGATCTCGTGTGTCACTATACATGTCATTCTATAATTACGGCGAATTGTGTGATTTTCCACAATTTTCCATCACTCTTCGTCGGTCTTTCGCCGTTCAAACTGCCGTTATCATACACAGATGCAATAATTACGGTATCGCTAGCGTGCACACAAAAAAAAAAAAAAAAAAACGACGCAAAATTTAAATGAGTTATTTGACTTGACAAACTGTTACCGCTACCGAATAATTATTGGAATCACTGGCCCACAATTATTTGCTAAAAATGTAGCGGTAACAGTTTGTCAAGTCAAATAACTCATTTTAATTTTGCGTCGTAATTATTGCATCTGTGTACGATAACGGCAGTTTGAACGGCGAAAGACCGACGAAGAGTGATGGAAAATTGTGGAAAATCTCACAATTCGCCGTAATTATAGAATGACATGTATCAGTGTTGTAGTCGAGTCACCATGGTCCGAGGCCGAGTCCGAGTCCGAGTCACCATGGTCGAGGCCGAGGACGAGTCCGAGTCACGGCATTACGAGGCCAAGGCCGAGGCCTGGCAAAGTCGGCCTCGAGGCCGGCCTCGAGGCCGAGGCCGGCCTCAAGACCTCCAAGACTGAGAATTTCATGAAAATGCAAAAGTATTTTCGAGATACTTCAGTATTACCAAATAATCGTGATCTAATCGATCACATGCCATTGCGTAACTTTCTTTGCCTTGTGCATACACAGCAAAACAATTTAAACAACTTTTTAAACAACAAAAAACGCTGTTTAAGCCGGTCCCTCTAACAAGGCTGTTTAAAATTTTGAACAACCAAGATCTTCAAATTCTAGGGTGCGCACGCTGTATAACAGAGCGCTGCAGCGCTGTATGTATGATCTTTGACTGAACCGTACTATATTACATCGAGAGATATCGATGGGTACGGTACGTACGTAGGTCGTAGCTGCGCATGAACTTAACTATCAATCGTATGATTTACATTTTTATTTTTTTTTAATGAAATATTATTGGAAAATACTTCAAAATAGTGAATAGATGTTGAATCTTAAATTCACCAGATTCTATGAAATCTTCCGGCCTCGAACCGGCCTCGAGTCATCGAGGCCGAGGCCGCATGCTACGAGGCCGAGGACGAGTCCGAGTCACGGCATTACGGGGCCAAGGCCGAGACCGAGGCCTGGCAAAGTCGGCCTCGAGGCCGGCCTCGAGACCTCCAAGACTGACATGTATAGTGACACACGAGATCGGTGAGTTAAAGTATTATAACAGCCCTAAATGTATTGATAGGGCTACAAATGTCGCTCAAAATACTAAATATGTTGTGTTTTATGTGCAAAAAAAAAAGATTTTCCGTAAGTAACTTTTACTGTAGAGCTACGGTGTTCTTGCGACTTAAGGCACCGCGTATCGGTCGCGGCTATCGCTAGAATGCCGACAGTGAAAATAACAATAATAATGTCAAAAAGGCCATGAAAGCGATAGATTTGTCGATCTACTAGTAGTACTAGCTCATCAGCACTGCTTTTTTAAATCGGCAGGCATGCAACAGCGTAAAATGTGCATTTGCGAATGTTGTGAAAAATGTTGCATGTAGTGCGCTTCCCATAGAAACTGCACTGGCCAAAGTTTTGAGAAATGTTTGAGAAAGTCCTACTGCGTAGCCATAGACTTTGATTGTCCGCTACGACACAAGAACATTTCACTGTTTGTGAAATGATACCAACATCGCACAAGGACAAGAAATTTTGAATTGCATGAATTTTCAATGAGAGTAGAGGGGTGCCGGTTTCAACAAACACTGCGATCTCATGCAGCAAAAATGTGCGTGTCTGAAGACAATATCTCAAATTCAAAATATTACACGATTATAAATCGAAAATCTGATCATTGCACCAGAATCTGCACTATTTTCTCAATGTGTGAGCAAAGTTTTAGGAAATTTGTATAATTATTTAGTCTAATACTGTCAGAAATATGGGTGCCGATTAGTAGGTCATCCAATCATACGTTTCTAGATAACCAAAATGCAATTGTTATGTTGTCGTTATCGATTTCGGATACGGTTCAACAGAACATTTTAAACGGGATTATTTTGTCCCTTTAATCTGAAAAGAAAACATTTTTGTAGAAAATTAAGGGAATACTGATGCAAATACACTTACATAATTGAGAATTCATTAGTTTAAGAACACTTAAATAAGGCAAAATCGTAATATTTACCGGCATTTCGAGAGAAGACGTCTGCTCACACAGCAGTCATTCAGCTATGCATGTCTCATAACAGACGTCGAGGGCGCAGGGGCAAAAATAATAAAGGCCCAAGCTTAGATAATCATGTTTTGGTCAGTCGGGTTATTATCCAATTACCATCATTATAATGTTCACATAAAAATTACAAGAAATTAATACATTTTATGCGAAGAGCATAGCTCTGACCACTAGACCAGAACATGGTCTTCACATTATTGGAGTTAGAATGTTTTATATATGGCAGCCCCTAATTGGCCTAATTGGGTTATTATGACTTTATGTTTTAGTTTTTACATCACTTAGATTCACAGGCGTAGAAGGCTGGGGAGGGTGGTGGGGCTGCAGACCCCCTGGAGTTTTGAAAAAACGGCCATAAAAGTCAAGCAAAAAGCACCTGAATTCCAGCTAAACCATGCCATATTCATGCAAATCCATGTCATATTAGGCAAATCTATTTAGGCAAACTCATGTAACATTAGGGCAAAGTCATCTTATTTTCGGACTAAGCCATCAAAAACATCATTTTCGGCAGGCATCAAAAAAGCGAGGACCCCTTTTTTGTTGTTGTGCTAGTCGGGAAGGAAAATTATTCGGGCAAAATACCTCAGCCCCCCCCCCCCCCACCCCGCCCTGAGACAAATGTTCCCCTACACCCATCATGGTGATACTTCATCTACTGTGCTAATTCCAATTTTTGTCCTAATTATCTACAGAATCAGTTTCACATGATTATTCATTCTAATCAGAGAAGACTCTACCACCTAAAGGTGGAAATTACTCCGAGGCCTTCACAAATTCATTTTTTGTCCATACAACCACTGAATGGAATAAACTACTTTAATCTACAGTAAACCAGCCCTCACTTCATACATTCCAGATTTCCAGAATGAACTATTTTTGGTTTGCTAATTCCCAACCGGCTGCATCTCCATACATGTACATTCCATCCATCTATGCACAGCACTTTCAATTCCATATTCCATCTGCATCCAACATTACATTTCATTCCATTTATTCCTAGTTGAGTAATTTGTAAACATGTTATTTTTTTTTTCAGGGACCATCATTATCTCAAGCAATGCTTAGAATAATCTCACATAACATAATCTCGCATATTAGTTGATGGAATTTTCGACCTTACTGTTTTGAAAAGATGTATTTTTTTTAATTTCTCCATTACTATAACGTTACTTTTATCAGTTATACGTTTGAATGTAAATATCTAATGAATATATTTCTTTATCATTTGTATAATTATTTGTATCATGAGATCATGTTAGAAAAAAACAAACTAAAAATTTAAAAAAATTAAAATAAATATTCATGTTTACAGGGCTCAGATTCAAGTATCTCGTTAAATCTGGGTACAAAAAAACAAAAGAATATAAAGGTTCATATCTGTAAAATGAATTGTTATAAGAGTATTATATAAAAGTTATTATTGCTCTTCCAAATTAAACGTAGGATCATGGATTGTGAAAATCACAACAAAGTCAGAGGGTGGAATTCACAAAGGAGGTTTGTAGGTTTGTACAAACCATGGTTTGACCATGGTCTACATCTATGGAATGCCATTGTAAACTGATGGAGAAAGAATGTAAACTCCTCCTTGTTAGCAATGTTGATTTACAATTTACTTGTATACAATGGTATACGAGCAGCATTCCATAGATGTAGACCATGGTCAAACCATGGTTTGTACAAACCTCCTACAAACCTCCTACAAACCTCCTTTGTGAATTCCACCCATTATCTCTCACTTGATCCAACTGGTATTCGGTAATACAATCATGTATATAAAAGTAACAAAATAAGAAATTGTTAACTCAATGAATCATATACAATGTCATGTATCTCTACATGTTTTATTTAAACAATCAGTTATCAATCAATATACCGGAAATTCTACATTTATCCTTTATTCGTTACATAAATATTTGACAAATTAGTGAAGAAATAATAACAGGGCATGTTTCCTTTATGAAAGGAATAAACTGTCTCTGTAATACAATGGTAGATATTAATTTCATTAAAGTATCTAATACAAATACAAAATCATATTTTGTTTTCATTCTTCGTCTTATCAATAGTTTTGTGCGAATTTATGACGTAGAGTCGAATATTGTAATAATATAATAAGGTTGATGTACTCAACTTTATTATTGCTTTGTAAGATAATGAAAAATAGTTTCTGAAAAAATAATTTGTTTCTTGGTTACAAAGTTCTTTTTCTATCTATGAATACAATGTTTAATACCAAAGATAAAATGTAACTTTACTAAAATATAATAGCACCTTTAAGGTGAAACATATACACAATGGAAACCATTCAAAGAATAAAATACCATAGTAATAAAGTACTTCTCAACTTGTTTTGTAATCTTAAATTGTGCAGATATACAATGGGCTACATCATGTACACTTCATGTACACTTCTTGCAAGAGATTTATATGTATTCAATACATATGCAGTATGTGTAGCTATAAATATATTGAAGATAATTTTCAATGTGCAGTAGGCATATATTAATTTATATTAGATACTGTTAATCATGCAGAATTTAAAATTCATAAAAGAAGTTTTGCTAGATGGGTGGAAAAGGTGTGGGAGAGGGGGAGTGGTGGGAATAAAGGGTGGGGGGGGGGGGGGGGGGGTTCTTATATAATTTTGTTTAACAAGATTACATCCCTTTGGGAAACATCTAGTCAAAGTGGCAAGATAGAATAAAATGGGTGAATGATATGGAGTTTAACTTCTTAAATCTAATGAATACTGTACTTAATTGTTACATTAAATAAGCGTACTAAAATGTGGGACAAAATAAAGCAAAATATTTTAATAAAAATACCAGTTTTATGGTGCCTCAAAGATAATCAAACCCTTTTTAGTTTATATTTAACGAAAAAAAAAACTTTGAGAAAAGAGTTTACAATTACATTATTTACCCATTTAGAACTTGTAATAAAATACACAGGCTGGAGTCTATGAAAAATACATATTTGACCAATATCAAATGTTTCATGGGTTGAACATAGCACATTTTCACTGCAGCTAAATCATTATATTTGTAATCAACTGCAAACGTTGCAAACAAACATGCATTAAACGTACCAAAGTAAATTACAATTTTAAAACTAGGTTCTTCCTGACTGTTTCTACCCTGTATATTTATGTGTAAAGTCAAATAGTTTGTTTCTAGAACAAATTAAATAATAAAAGTTGTATTTTTTTAGTGATCTCATATGTGTGTTTCCATAAGAAGTCGAAGGGCACAAATGATTATTCACAAAGAAAGAAATGATGTATAACAAAAATTCCATAATTATTGCTAAGAAAATACAATGACATAATGAGTTGGTCGCTATCGAAGAAATAAACCCTAAAATATTTCAACAGTGGAAGAAAATAAAATTGCAAAATTATACAAATACTTCTTACATTAAGAACACAAGGAGAAAAACAATTGCTCAAATCAAATTACTACTGAAATGTTTGCTACAATTACAACACACTAATTAATGTTGGGCAGCCTAGGTACAGCACTTTAAGTTAATCAGTCTTTGCTTTAGACCTCTCAACTATTTTGCAACCTCCTTGAGTTATAACCCACAAATGTTAGAGACCTGGGGGGTGTTTCATGAAGATCCCAAGATGAAGTCTCAATTATGGAAAGCCATTCGGAATTAAACATATTCAAGATCCCAAATGCAAATATTTGAAACTTTCCACAAAATTTCACATCAATAACTTGAGGTCTCTTTGATACAAGAAAATTTTAATGATTTTTATCAAAATTGTAGGCCTGTTTACAGAGCTCGTTTAACAATTTTACAAAGAAACTATTTGCTTTCCATAATTGTTAAGTTCAACTTAGCGTTAAGTTTGACTTGGGATCTCTGTGCAACACCCCCAGTACTAGATACAACACTTCATAAGCTGGAAGATTCTTGCATAGCTTTCTTCAACTGTTCAAGAATGACAAAATATTTCAGTCGGAATTAGAGGTGTAAAACTTTATGCCAAATCAGATGTGAGGTATCGAATCTAGGTTTCAGCACCCCAGCTCTTACCAGAACCATAGCTGCATGTTTACACAACAATAATTGCGATATCATGGTACATAAAAGCTGCTATAACATCAACAAATTTAAGAGTCAAGTCTCTACTGCAACACTGGTTTACATGACTGTCGCAGACTGTCTGAATGAGACTACCCTCCTCTGAGCTAAGGCATCAATGGGTTCACACCAGTCTATAGCACCCTCCTCCTCCTCTTCTCCACCAAGCTGGAACCGCACCTTGGGAGTACTGCGCACGTGTGAACTCACCCCATCAGTCTCCCTGTATCCTACAGGCGAGCTGGCAGCCTTGTTCGCACTAGCAACTGTCCACGATCTGCCCGCCATGCCGTCCCCATCGGAGCTGATCGACCAACCTCGATTGAGCTGTGGAAGCACCAGGCTGAGGCAGGACAGACTGTGGAGGAGGGACATCGATTGTGCACCATCTCCATCGTCCACACCCGAGGCATCTATCTGACTGGCACGTTGTCTTGACGTCAGCTGAGGTGCGCTGCAAGACGAGTGCAGTTCAGACGGCGGTGCAAGAAGATAGGGGCTTGAACCGATGTCTGCTTCTGACAGACTCCAACTTGATGCCATGGAAGACAGGGTCGAGTGTGAACCCATTGAGCCCAGGGTAGTGTTAGATGTCACTGAGTCTAGTGCTGAGTTGGATGCCATGTTCACACTCGAGTTGGAAACCCAGCTTGAGCTGGTGTTGGAGCCTGAAGAATAGAGGCTGCCCGAAGAGACACTCTCCGAGTCCATCTCTCGGAGCTTGTCACTTGCCTTGTCGAAACCAAGCTCGCTCGCCCTTGTGTACAGCTCCCTCGCTTGAAACTCATTCTCTGGTAAACCTGAAAAGAAAACAAGCATATTTCACATAATTTCAAAGGCTTCACATCATCTAAATTAGAGCAAAACTAACTGCATGCAGTCAAAACATATGCCTGCGCCATACTTGGTGACCTTTGACATCATGACCTAAATAATTATATGATCATTGAAAAATAATTATATCAGCCAGGCTCCAAACCCTGGGATCTTTGTCCTAAAAACCCTAATATCTAAATCGAATTAGTTCATTAGCTCCAAAATATAACAAAAGGTACAAGTGGATCTATCAAATGGTTCTTAAGATATAAACAATATAAGCTTTAACAAGCACGAGATGCCTGCTAGCAGCAGAATAAAATGAATGGTAGCCTTTACCAAAACAAATTACAGTCCAAACTCCAAGCATAACATACATTGTTGATTTAGAAAGAAAGGGTGCTAAGTCAAATTTGTGTACTTCATAGATAATCACGTTAACAGTTTGGGAACACTGTAGAAGCCGGAGGTAGCTCTTTAACATTTTTGATAAATATTTCAAAAATTATAAATAATCATTATCTGAAAATTTGGCACAAAGAGGTAAGCCCCCACTCAATTAAAAATTGTCAAATTGTATCTACGTTTGAAAGGCTTACCTCCAAGGCCTTGTTCATGGAAGAGTCCCAAAGCAAACAGAGCCTGTGGGTGATGTCTGCTACCAGCAGAGTGGTAGAGCCGGGCAGCCTTAGCCGTGTTGGTTTCAACTCCCCATCCAAACTCATAGCACAGACCTAGATGGTACTCTGCCTCTGGATCCTGAAATGAAATTCAACAAGGAAAGGTTAACTATTAGTGTACCAGAATGAAATAACATGAAACGACTATTTAATTATTATGCATATTTATCTGTCAACAGTAAAGAAAATATGATTTCCTGAATAAAATGACATAAAATTGTTTTAGCCGTGTTGGTTCCAACTACCTATCCAAACTCGTAGCACAGACCTAGATGGTACTCTGCCTCCAGATTTTGTAAGTGAAGTCAACAAGGGAAGGTTAACTACTAGTATACTAGAATGAAGTGGATAAGAAGACAACATAATTATCAGCAAAAAGGGCCCGAGGGAGGTGTCTGCTACCAGCAGAGTGGTAGAGCCGGGCAGCCTTAGCCGTGTTGGTTTCAACTCCCCATCCAAACTCATAGCACAGACCTAGATGGTACTCTTCCTCTGGATCCTGCAAGGGAGTTAAACAATGGAAAGGTAACTACTAGTCTATCAGAATGAAATGGCATAAAAAGATGATAAAATCATTAGAAAACAATTCTTGATGGTGATGTCTGCTACCAGCCGAGTGGTAGAGCCGGGCAGCCTTAGCCGTGTTGGTTTCAACTCCCCATCCAAACTCATAGCACAGACCTAGATGGTACTCTGCCTCTGGATCCTGCAAAGGCAATTCCACAATGTAAAGTTAACTACTAGTCTACCAGAATGAAATGACATAAAAAAACAATGTAATTATTAGCAAATAGGGCCTGTGGATTGTGTGCTACCGGCCGAGTGGTAGAGCCAGGCAAGCCTTGGCCATGTTGGTTTTGACTCCCCATCCAAACTCAAAGCACAGATCTAGATGGTACTCTGCTTCTGGATGACCATTCACATTACAAAGTACATAGACAATGCATTGCCAGTGACACACAACAGTATGAGAATGTTTGTAAGAGTGGGAAAATGTACCTTTTCAAGAGCAGCGGCTTTGAGGTACATGGTAGCCTTCTTCGGGTCCTCTTCCTCACTGTTCATGTAGTACATGCCTAGGTATGTCTGGGCCTGGACAGAGTAATACAATAATGTCATATTATTTATTTATTTCATATTTTATTTTCACATTTTCAAACATTTATTACTCAAATGTACAAATGGATAGGTAAGGTATGTTGTAGGAAATTTTGACTTTGTAGGGAATATAAAACATAACCAATATAAACAAAAAAAGAAACACATTTTCACTGAACAAAGATATATGGTGCACTAAAAATTGATGTATCCTTGATGCAAAGCAAAGACAAATTAATTCTTACCATAAGATAATCATAAATCATTATTATAATTATTACTATAACCAATGCTAGAAATTTAACTTTTTTGCTTGGGACCCAGTTGGGAAAGTAAAAACAAGATTGTTAAGATAATAGTGGCCCGAAACCTGAATCTGGTGGCCCCAAACAAAGAAAAACATAGTAATTTGTGTATTAGGTTGCTCATTGGGGCCAGTGGAATTTAGTATCGATGAAATTTATTGGCCTGAAGATAATTCTAGTGGCCCCGGGCGAATGCTAATTTCGAGCACTGCAATAGAAGACAATAAAATCATTCAATCATTACTATAACTACCTGAATAACGCCACCGCTAGCTGCCTGTGTGATGAGTCGTAGCGCCCTCCTCTGGCACTGCTTAAGGTTTCCCTTTCCTTCCAAATGGTACGTTCCAAGTTTGTACTGAGCGTACGGGTGGCCCTGCCTTGCAGCCATGCTGAAGTGTGCTGCAGCCTGCGGTTGATTAAAGTGTAAACAAACAAAATAAACATACTGATCAAGTGACCCTTCAAACATAGTTACATAATGATGTTTTCTTCAAATGCTTATTTGGGGGTGGGGGGGGGGGGGGGGGGGGGGCATAATAATACAATTAACTTTCCTGAACCAATATTTCACATCATCACAACAAAAAAATACTTACACATGATTAAGGTGAATTGTCTCAAATAATGACATTATTTTGCTGGGTAACAGCTCTTCATACTCTTTTGTTGTTTTTTACCCTGACTATATATAACAAGGTAATTTTCATTAATGTCATGGTCCCTGGGACCACCACTGTTGTGTTTGTCATAATTGAACTATAAGAATAAGATTCTAACCTTAACATCATCTTGCTGCACTCCCTTGCCCATCTCGAAGCACATGCCTAGGTTGTACTGTCCCTTGCAGTAGCCCGCATCGCTTGCCAATCGGAAGTGCTCTGCGGCCTTCTCCTCCTCTCCCTCTGTCGCCAGATGACCCCCGATGATGTTGTTGACCTGACCCCAGCACTGTTGCGTGATGTGGTCAAGGGTCGCAGCAAGATCCTCGTTGGTAACACGATCCCTACCGATCCTTGCATCCCTTGGATCTCCATCACCATTAGTCGCCTTCACCTCACCCTCAACCCCTGCAAGGGTGTCATCCACAAGATGTTGACCTCTTGCATAGGCGGAAGAGCCGGAGGACGAATTGCTCCCAAGTGATGATGACGATGAAGAGGAGGATGAGGATGATAAGGAGGATGAAGACCCTCTTGGTTGAGGAGGGGCGGTGGAGTGGCTGGCCGAGGGCTTTCTGATGAAGGGCTTAGGTGGTGCGTCCTGCCAAAGTCTAGATGAGGACTTGCCATCCTGTGGATAGAAAATAAGTTATCAATGTCGTTATTAAAGCAACATACAAAAAAATAGAAGATGGATGCATAAATGGATGTTGATTGTGTATAAAGCAATGCATGGTCAAGCCCCAAGCCTTATAAGGGCCATTCTTGGTCACGTGTGTGACCCAAAATATGAAATTTTTAAAAATAGAATGCTAATATTTCAGTAAGTATAGGAGGTATGATGATGTGAACTTCATATATGACTTGCATATGTTGAAGTCTTTCAAGTGTAACACAAAAGATTTTATTAGGATTACATTACCCAAGGACAGAGGTCAAATGGCATCGGTCACGTGTGTGACTTTGCACGGGAACATTTTTGAAGAAACTTTTTAAACCTCAATTTCACTTTGAAAATCCTGTGAGATATGAAAAGCTCAAATGTTCATATTAGTATCAGACAACAGATATATATCTGTAAGTAAGAAAATGGTACAAAAAATAAATAAACTCAAACAATTGTATTTTAATGTATGTTATTGTATGGGGATGTCTGGGTCACGTGTGTGACATACTGTACAATGTGAATGGAAATGGGAATTTTACAAATATTAGGTTTAGATAGTAACATGAAGTTCAATTGTAACAAAATTGGTATCGACATGTACAGGAGAGTAAGAGGAATGAGCTAGCTTGATTAATTTTGGAGTTATTAATTTTTTTTAAATATTGAATTATGCAAATTTATGCAAATGAGTAATGAATTTTCAATATTTAGTATAAAACATATATTTTATAAAACCTTAGATATTGATCTTTCCAATAATGGAATAAAACAACAGAAAAAACAAACTTTATTTTTTCCAAAAAAGTTTCACTTTTCAAAGAATGGCCCATAATTGAATTACTTTTGTTGCAATCACATTCTCATTTGTATAATTTGAGAAGAGGAAAACTATATAGTTTACACTGGATGTAATGTTATTGTTCCATTTTCTACCATTCTTATTTACTATAATTTCTGAAACTCTCAAGTATCTGATTTCTTTTCTTTTATTAACGGTCTAGTATTTATTATATTCCAAGAGGGCGACTAGTGAGAAGTCTAGGTAATAAATCCATCTTTTATTTTGTTTTTACATTGACCAAACTGATCATATGATTTAATATTTTACATTTTTCCTTTAACAATAAAATGCCTTTCATTCCAAAGCTCTACATGTATCATTACTTCGTCTATAACTATCATTCAGATATCTACTACTGTATATTACCTCAAACTCCCACACAACGCTCTCATCTGATCCTGCCGCAAAGCTTGCTTCCGACGGCGAGGAACTGATGTCACCCTGGGGTTGTCCCTTCCTCTCCTTCCTCTTCTCTCTCTCTGGAAGAATACACCTTGTGCTGGAGACATGCCTCAGCCCTAGACCGCTGGGCAGAACTTGGGCGAATGAGGACCATATCATGCCACCATTGCCTTGTTTGGGCCTCCTCTGTGCATCACCAGGTGCACCCCCTTTGAAGTAGCGCCCCAGTTGCAGCCCCAGGACAATGATGGACCCCTAAATGGAAGAATATCAGGATAACTATTACCACATGGATTTTAAAAAATAAACTACACAATAAATATGAAGGGTTTAAATGCAAAAAAACGTTTGAAACATTTCACCCAATTTGAGATAATTGCGGGTGAAGTTAAACCTGCTGACAAACAACGATAATAATTAATAAGAAAATGATTGATACTTTTAATCACATCTTTAACCACACCTTGATATGCAGGCCCGTATACAGGGGTGTGTTTTGGGTGCGTATGCATCCCCCTCCCCCCCCCCCCCCCCCCTCCCCCCTCCCCCCAATTCAGAAAGGTCAATTTCATATTCAGTGAATCTTTGTGTTAGTTCCTGGTATGTGGGATATGCTGACATTATCCATTATTATAATAGATAAATGACCTTTGACCTACCCATCCAACAGCTTCCTGTGTGTTGCTTGCCCTCTTGAATGAGTCCCACTCGAGCCTCTGCTTGAAGCTTTTCTCCCAGTCACCCTTCTGTTCCTTGTCCTTGTCTCCCAGTCCCACTGCTTCAGACCACCTGGTGGTGTGCAGACTGTTCCAAAACAAACAAAAGAAAATATTTGGGCTGTCAGTTAATAATTAACACTTCTCTTGTACCTTGATGTTTGGCATATACATTGGTAACAGAATAATGAAATGGGTTTTAATTGTTAAAATGTTTCCCTAATTTTGAGATATTTAAGATTGAATTTGAAAGCATGTATGTAGCTGCTTTCAACCGTACTCAAAAGTATCTGTATTTGGATACTTAATCCTCCTTAGTATGGAAATTTGGATACCTCAAGCAAACAATCGGGATAAAAATCTAACTTTTTTCACTACGTTATTCTTTTTCTATGAAAATCTCTGATATCATTCTCAAGGATCTTACAATGATATTGGTATATGATTGAAGTCTCAAATAACACTTTGGGGGAAAAAAATATAAAGTTAATGGATCACTTCAACTTCATTATTCCTCTTAAATCTTAACAATTGATATTATATGGGTATATGATAATAATAATAAATTACATTTATATAGCGCATCATATGAATAAACATCTCTATGCGCTTTACAGGAATATATTACAACAAATTACAGTAACAAAATTATCATAAACATATAAATCGAATTTACATACACATAAAAATACACATTTTGGAATTGCATCATTGTCCTATCTCAGTAAGGGGAAAATCTAGACAAATTTAATTCTTAAATAGGTGGGTTTTTAACAGTTTCTTGATGACAAACTTACTCTGATCCCCAAGCAGGGCTGTGTGGAAGCCACAGATCAACTCCATCCTGCTGGTGTCTCTTCCGACTTGAATCGGTGGTGGCTGGTCCTTGCTGCGCCCGGAAGAAACCTCCGTAAAAAGCTCTGTAAAATTCTGCAATATAACAAAATAAACTGATCTCATGATGGAAATGATAATCATATTTTGTTGTCCATAATGTTACTAATTATTACATTCATTGAATTTATTTAATAATTAACACAATTTAAAGGGATTATCATAATCCCCATAACAAGGTGAAATAGACAAGTACCAAGCAATGATAATAATAATAATAAATAATAATAGACATTTATATAGCGCCTATTGCAAAGAGCCTCTAAGCGCTTAAACATATTTACATAGAATCAACAAAAATTAACAAAACTAAATCTTTAGAGTATAAACATAACAAAATTAACTATCACGAAAGGCTACCTTAAAGAAATGAGTTTTCAATCTCGATTTAAAAGTATCTACATTGTGAGAAGTGTGAATGTTGAGGGGAAGATTGTTCCACAAGAAAGAAGCATCATAACTAAGAAAAGGATCTTTCACCATACATGTAGTATTTTGAGGCAATTCGTTGCAAGCAATGCAAGTGAATTACAATCAAATTATAATTTACTCTGAAGTGAACTAACTTCTGTTAATATTTTTTATTAAAAAGATAATAATTTATCAATGAAAATGACAATAATATCAATCATGACTTCATGTCACTATCAATTCAATATTGAATCATTATGATTACATTTAAATCTAACCTAACCCCTGCAAGTCAAGGGGCTTACTGTATAAGCTAGTCCAAGAAGACTAAAGGTAGAGACATTTACATTAACATTTGGACGTTTTTTTTTAACATGTCATACCTTTAGTCCTAGTCCATAGTGTACACGTTCTGTATCTAGCCACTTATCCACCCCAAAAACCCTCCAATTTGGTTGGAAATATTTCGGCTACTCACCTGAATTTTCACGACTAGGCAGATGTTTACTCTCTTTCTGCAATTGTGCTGTCCCAAATACGTTTACAAGTTGTAATTCTGGTAAAATTAACACTTTTCCGAGGTAAACACAGCCCGATGTTTGATGACCAAGAATTCCCGTAACATGCTATTCAACGCAATTGCACAATGTAGTATTGTATTCGCCGTGTATAGATATTTGCATAACACACGGCTCGCGAATATAATACCGTTGCATGTACGTATAACCTGCACGCGCGCGCGCCGTATCCTCTACTGTATATTATATAGAGGATACGGCGCGCGCGCGTACAGGTTATACATGCAAAGGTATTATATTCGCGAGCATAGAAGTATGACTCCAAGAACTCGCGAGCCGTGTGTTATGCAAATGTCTACACGGCGAATACAATACTACCATGTGCAATTGAGTTGAATAGCATGTTACGGGAATTTCTTGGTCATCAAACATTGGGCTGTGTTTACCTCGGAAAAGGGTTAATTTTACCAGAATTACAACTTGTAAACGTATTTGGGACAGCACAATTGCAGAAAGAGAGTAAACATCTGCCTAGTCGTGAAAATTCAGGTGAGTAGCCGAAATATTTCCAACCAAATTGGAGGGTTTTTTGGGTGGATAAGTGGCTAGATACAGAACGTGTACACTATGGACTAGGACTAAAGGTATGACATGTTAAAAAAAAACGTCCAAATGTTAATGTAAATGTCTCTACCTTTAGTCTTCTTGGACTAGTATAAGCCCCTTGCACTTGTATGCAGTATTTCAGGTAGGTAAAAATCAATACTGATAATGCTAGACTAGAAAGCTATCAAATTACAGACAATTAGTAATATAATATATCATTAGAATTACTCTTAACTGTAATAAATATCTAAACAGAAGTCATACCTTTTGGTAGAAAATTAAAATCCAGAGTAGAAATCCAAAAAGAATAGAGGAAAAATGATCCCAACTTCTTGCTTATGAGTTGCACTACCTACAGCCATTTGTATACTGTTACACACAAACACACATACATAGTTCAATGCAGTATGCATAGCGCCCTCTTTTGACCACTTTGAGATACTGTACATTTTACTTGATCACTCCTACACAGATCACTCCTACACAGTGTGAAAGCACTACAGTAGATTAGTAGAGAAATAACCTGAATTATGTATGAAAAGTGGACCAAAACTGAAAATGAAACCACCTATGGATAAAGTGATTATTTAGGTATGGATTTACATCTATGAGGGTGAGTGAAGATTGCAGATTTATCTTGTATTCAATTTTTTATTTTTACTTGAGCTGCATCATACCCATTACATACTGTGGTAGATACTAAATAGGCTATACCTGTACGGCGCCTGGCATACTGAGGTGTGTATACCGTGATGGTAACACTTTATAGGCTTTAAACGGCAAACACACTTATAAAAAAATTGTAAAAATCATACTTTAAATAACATATCTCGGTTCATACTTACGAATTATGTTATGCATGGGCATCAATGATCCAAATCGTAAAATGTCTGATGCTCCATTCGTTTTATTTATACTGAAATTTACTATAAAACTGGCAAGATTACAGAAGTGACGAAAATGGTTTCCGAATTTGTTCGCTGCATGCAATATCAGGTGATCAAAAACTTGTCGGCAATGCACCCCTGTACTACGTACCATACATGTGAGTACGGTACAGTCCCTGGCTTATTGTATTAGTCAACCGATCGCCCCGCGCATGCGCTATGCATTGCCGACGAGTTTTCGGTCACCTGACATTGCATGCAGCGAACAAAGATGAAGGAAATAACAGTCATCATCATCATCATCATCAATTTGAGGTAAGTTATCATTCTTTTGCAACAAATTAAATAGCAAGCAAGGTAGGTTGAAGGTTTAATTCATGTCTAGAACTTAAAAAAAAAAAATAATAATAGATGTAAAGTTCTTGAAACCACCCGTCGCAAAATTTCTCCAAATTTTGTAATGTCTCGTCTTCACAGCGCCGTCCTACGGACGGCGCTGATCACAGTCAGACAGTTAAAGGGGCCCTGCAACCTAAATGCATGTTGACCTCTGTTCATCTGTATTAGTGTACACATTCAATATTTGTAAACGGTTTGACCCAAATATGTTTTGTATATTTTTAAACATTTTATCATTTATTTGTCTTCATGTTGCTAAGCCCCACCTCCTAAAAAACCCTCCAGAGCAAATTCTATTGTTGACCTGCAGTGACATAATTTGTCAATCACTGGTCAGCTACCATGAGATTAACAAAAGATGAAAGTACAAAAAGAACATACACACAAAAGCATGCCCTGCATACCTCCATGCAATAGCTTAGACAGTGCTTTTCTTCTGACATAGCAACAGCTATTGTAATTGAAGTTGTGTGAGTTGGTATTCTATTCAACCGTGTGATGCTATTGTGATTAGGCTAATCACAATAGCATGGTAGCTGACCAGTGATTGACAAATGATGTCACTGCAGGTCAACAATAGAATTTGCTCTGGAGGGTTTTTTAGGAGGTGGGGCTTAGCAACATGAAGACAAATAAATGATAAAATGTTTAAAAATATACAAAACATATTTGGGTCAAACCGTTTACAAATATTGAATGTGTACACTAATACAGATGAACAGAGGTCAACATGCATTTGGGTTGCAGGGCCCCTTTAATTCAAATCAAGCTACAAATACAATGTCATTGACAGACAAAAGAGTCAAATAGCAGTGAAATAGCAGTGAATAGTAATAAAACAGCCCTAATCAACGTAATTTTAATACACTCTCCATGTTCAAATTCAGGTCCACAACATCCACGAGGGAAAGTCCCTTGATGCTTGCATCATGCATCACCATATTCACACACATGCACGCGCACAGCACACTGCCGACTGCCTCTGATCGGCACCCTCTGATCACACCAATCGCACAACACAGGCTGCCGGTGTGCATCATAACATAACAAAAATTAATACCGGTACCGGTACGGGACCGGTACGACCAAACAAAACATGATTAATATTCAATTTGTCTAATAAATACACATTTTACTCACTGTTCGGTAAGCTCTGCAGCACCCTGATCATGTTGGCTTGCTTTCTAACTCATTTACGTTGGGAATCTCGAAACAAATGGCGAAATTTCCACCATTTTCTCCGCCGCAATCGCGATTCTACCAAGCAGGATTCACCTGCTAGCAAAAGTGCAAGATGGTGATGCGCATGCGTCCGATACCAGTACAACGTCAATATATGACGTAATGCACGCCGAAATAGACCCTAAGCAATACGTGCCTTCGAAGTTGTTGCGATCGCAAGATCACGTGACAAAATTCTAGTACGCTCAGATCGCCGAACGACGTAGCAGCCGCCGCTTTGTGTATAATGTCAATGGACCCTTTACTTCCTGGCATGACACCCGAAACTAAATGAAGATATTTATTCATAAATATCAACTCTATGACACTGTCATTGCCTAACATATATCGAGAACAATATACATTTTCAGATTATTCAAGGAATACGATCGTTTGTTTAAAATTCAAGGATACAACTCGAGTTTGATTGACAAAAATGACTCTCCTTTCTTCTTGCATGCATGCCTGCCGCGCCGTACATTGCACGCACACGTATGCAATTGGGGCCCATTGGTTTCGTGTTTCGTATAACTGCAGAACGAAATCAAGAACCCGATCAAAACCAAATTTATTCATTTCTGACAAACTTGATATGATTTCCCCCTAGTATGGAATATCTAAAATACATTTCAATGCTTTTCCATACAAAGACAATTCTTACCTTTCATTTGAGACTGTATTTGTTGCAGTTCCCCGAGCGAAACATAGCACGGCCCGGGTACATGTACGCACAATGCAGACAATAGCGTCTTTTCGCTCTGCGACGGGAGTGTGGCTACAACGCTAATCTTAGCGGGGGGTCGCACTCAGAGCGAAAATTTCCGCGTAGCGGCCAAACCTAGGACGGTATTTGACCGAATTAACGTCGGTCGTAGAACCGCTACGCGGGTACGTGATCAGCCAATCAGAGCGCTTGGACGGCGAGGCTCGCTGCCTCACGTGTTTCATGCACTGATTCGTACACACGCGCTGCATGCACAGTATGTTGTGATTTGTACTGCCTATACCGTATGCTTATAGTACAACATGCATGATAAATGGAACGAGTGAAACTCCCGCGTATTCAGAATTGCGAAACTGCAAATAGATCGCGACGGTAGCCAGAGTACGGGGACGGTCACAGCGGATTTAAATCCCCCGTCGCCGCACATGCGTCGCAGAGCGAAAAGACGCTAATTGCTTGAACTGCATGCAGCTTGAGTGCATGCAATGCAGTGCGCCGCGAGCCGTGTGATTATATTTGTTGGAAATGTTAGACAGATGTTGTTCTCTTTGCATAATTAGCACTGAAAGTGTCATGAAATTAATATTCATGAATAAATATCTTCATTTAGTTTCGGGTGTCATGCCAGGAAGTAAAGGGTCCATTGACATTATACACGAAGCGGCGGCTGCTACGTCGTTCGGCGATCCGAGCGTACTAGAATTTTGTCACGTGATCTTGCGATCGCAACAACTGCGAAGGCACGTATTATTGATTGCCTTTGGGCCCCTTTTGGGCATGCCGCCAAAAATATCACATTCCAAAAAATTGACACTGCTCGCTCTCTTCGCTCATGTCATAAACGTACCCAGGATTTTGTCCAAGGGGGTGTTTTAGCTTCATTCAGTGTTGTAGTCAGAGAGTAGTTGGGGTGTGTTTGAACACCTAAAACAGTCATTTTGTTGCTCAAGGGGTTGTTTGAACTTTGAACACACCAAACACCCCCCTCGGCATACGCCTATGGCTCATGTTATTTTGTTTATTCCGGAACAGTTCTGTTTAACTCGTTTAGTTGTAGAAGTTTTTGTATAGACATCGGATCCTGAAGATGTACTCATGTTTTAATCTACATTTCTCCCACTTTCTGTTTTCCCACAGGACTCTAATCGGCAGCCAGCTACATTAGTTTTATAAGACTTATTTATTTGTCAGGTTGTAATTATTTTCATGTATTGTTTATATCCCAATATACTTATTTATATATCATGTATATATCTTGCTAACTAATAATTAACTGACATTACACTCTCATTTTCCATTTTTCTACAGGGTTCCATTTGTGTACATAAGCATTGTCTGATTTTCGTACATCCTTCTTTCTCTGGTTCATTCTTCATATTTCCATTGATCATCACCCATTATTATCCCCCCCTCCCCATCAGCATTCCTTTTCATACTACCACTCTTCATTAATCCCACCTCCTCCACTTAAGCTCCCCTTTTTTACCCCCCCCCCCCCCCCACACACACCTCCCTCTTCTGTGGCCACTCTGGCCCCCTTTACTATAAGCCCCTTCATCTCACCTCCATTCACATCTTGCCTCCGTTCACTATTCATGTCCTTAATTACCATCCTGTATGGTACTTCTTTGATCATGCCTCCTGCTATCTTTCTATGACCCACACTCCAACCCCTTGCTCCTTGTTACATAACATCCTCTTTGTGTGCATTTCCTCCAATCCCAGCCTAGTCTGATTGGCCACTCACAGCCCTTTCATTGTTCCATGTTTCCACCCCCTTCCTCAGTTTCTTAGCATGTGTAGCTATATGTGTATATATATGTTGTTTCTTTTTGTATTATCGTCACTTTATAGCCTCTGAAGAAGATTCTGCTAGGATCGAAAATTTAGGCACTATATTGACTCTCATGTTTAAATGAATTAGATCCATAAAGTTTCATCTCAGTTTCTGAATTTTCTGCAAAAATTGTTGATTTGATGACACCACGCACCCAACTAGTGGCAACCATCGATGTAGTGTATATCGATGACCCCAATCTATAAATTGTAACTTGATTCGATCTCTCTACAACATTTCCCTCTGGACCCCTCATTTGTTTTGCTGTCTTGTCTTACACCCGGGTCATCCCTAATCTATTAACCTAGTTGTTAGGAAACAAACACAAAATACTACACCAAACATTATTTTGGTGTGACTTGTGACCCCAAATGCAGACTGGGAGTGGGAGGAGGCAAGGAGTAAAGGCAGTTGGTTAGGAGCAAGGAGCATGGAGACAGTTTCAAAGTTGAAATGTTGTTATTATTTCTGTTCGCCGGCATTTGAGTTCGAGGAGTTGTACGAATTTCTGAGGCCTCGGATTGCAAGCTAGACGAAAGTGGATGGAGAGAAGAATATCATCACAAAGTGAACTTAAACAGATAGACAGCAATAGGAGATTTCACTTCAGGGCCCGGTCCGAGGTGATCCCTTCCCATCCTCTGCTCAATTGCTCCCCCCCCCCCCCCCCCCAGCCCCCTCCCAGTGATAAAAATAATGAAGACAAAATAATTATTACAAAATGTTATATTACTGGCGCTTCCCCACTACCCCCCCCCCCCCCCCCCCCATCTCAATATACGTCCATTAGATAATGTGCCACTAGCTACCAGGTGTATTGTAGCATGGTCAGGCCGATTGGGGCGCGAAAATAATATAGGTTTTCCCATTCATTTTAACACTATTGTCATTCAATTTCATTAATTCGTCATTCAATTTCGTCCCGAGAAACCAACAGAGCGTAAATCCCAACTTCAATTTCGTCAATGGTCATTCTATTTCGTCATTGGTCAACCAATTTCAAATATTTCGCATTCAAAATCGTCAATTGTCATTGGAATTCGTCTCGGCCACTGAGCGGGTGGTGAATGTTAAGTTCAATTTCGTCATTGTGCAAACAATTTCGTGAATTTGTCATTCAAATTCGTCAGGTGGTATAGCCTTTTGTTGGGATAGGAAAACCAGTGTGTGTGTGTGTGTGCGTGTGTGTGTGCGTGTGTGTGTGCGTGTGTGTGTGCGTGTGTGTGTGCGTGTGTGTGTGCGTGTGTGTGTGTGTGCGTGTGTGTGTGTGTGTGTGTGTGTTACCCCCTATATAATTAATGTTACAATTTAACAATTACATCAAGACAATTTATACAGAAAATTACCTCCTAAATACATAGGACGAATTTGAATGGAGTTTTGACGAAATTGGTTGCCAATTGACGAAATTGCTTTCGCTTTTATGTGTTCAGCAACTGTGACCGACGAAATTGATTTGCAATTGACGAAAATGTGTGCCTAATGACTAAATTGTGTGGTGATTGTGTTAATTGATGACGAAAGACGAAATTGAAGTTGGGATTTCCGCTCTGGTGGTTCCTCGGGACGAATTTGAATGACGAATTAATGAAATTGAATGACAAAAGTGTTAAAATGAATGGGAAAACCTATATTAGATGGGGCACACGTAGGTACTCTATGTTTGTCTTTATTTTTAAAGGAAAATATGTTTAAGCCGGGAATGCGCCCCTGTCGCCCCCCCCACCCCCCCCACCCCCACGCTACGCCACCTAAATAAGACTGATTGCGGAATTCGAACTACCCCCGAAGACAATTACCCCCCAAGACAATTACCCCCCAAGACAACCCCCCCCCCCCCCCCGGACAACTACCCCCCGGACAATTACCCCCCGGACAATTACCCCCCGGACAACTACCCCCCCCCTCCCCACGGTCGATTACCCCCCCCGGTCGATAACCCCCCGGACAACTTACCCCCGGAATATTACCCCCCCCCAGACAATTACCCCCCCCCCCCAGACAATTACCCCCCCCTCCCCCCAAAGACAATTACCCCCCAAGACAACCACCCCAAGACAAAATATGTGGGGGTGCGTGTTTGCAAAAACGGGACCAAGACCACTGGTTGAGTCGTGTAAGTGTGAGTATGTGGGGGGGGGGGGGGGGGGGGGGGGGGGGTCCGTCGCTGATTTAGACCACTGTTTTAGTTTTGTAAGCAGGGAGTTGGGGTCGTCAAATGTCAAATGGACCGATCCGCTGCCCGAAACCGAGAACGATAACAAGTGACCTTTCTGAATGGGGGGTGTACGCACCCAACGCACCCCCATGCTACGGGACTGCACATTACACGAATAAACTGCAGACATCGTACGATATCCCAATCCGAATGTAGGTAAAAAGATTGTGCGGCATCCGGTGCATTTGTGACCTAGGGCATATTTTCGGCCAATTTCGTAAGCTTTTCATTCGTTTCAATAAGCGTGTCATTCAATTTCACGAAATTGAGCTGAAGGCTTGCAATTTTGGTTCAAAATTGCATTATGTTCATACGATTTTACATACTCTTCGATCAAGTGATTTACCACTTTTAGCATTCAATTTAAAAAACACGCTATTTGCATCAATCGCGCCAACGGATTTCCCGAGGGCGGTATTACGTAATCACGAATTTACTCGAAATCGAAATATGTTTTAAATCGAATGCAAACAAAATGTTTCCGAATGATCAATAAATGAATTCTAATGCTAAAAAAAACGATTTTGAACAATACTAAATTCAACTGTGGTAACAAAATTGGCGAAATTGAATGCACACAATGCACCCGGGGGACGGGAAGGGGGACATGCCTCCCTCCCCCCCCCCCCCCCCCCCCATACATTTGAAAGTGGAGGTGATTGTCCCTCCCACTTTTAATACGCATACATTATGTATGTTTGATTCCATAGCTTGAACTACGTATCATATAATATTACTGTCTAGGATATGCACCAAATCGCCTCCACTACCTCGCAGTTGTGCCCCCCCCCCCCCCCCCCCATCCGTTGACTGATCTTAACGTGATCCCTGTAAAGTGTCAGATATTGCACAAAATGACATTTGAGACTTCATCCTATATCAATATCATTGTAAAATACAATTGAAAGATTTGTGAAAGTTTAAAAGAAAACGAGTACTGTTTACCTGGTGAAAAAAAAAACGAATATTGAGTTCATATTTTATCACCGAATACTGATGGCCTGTCGTAGATTTGTCGCAGTAATAATCATCCGTTTGCGATATCCGCACCCGTGTATGTTTACTTTACAGACGGTACAGAATTCATGGAATTTGCGCGCGCTCGGCTCAAAGTTCAGTCGGGTCGGGAAGGTTTTCCCACGCGCGCTGGCCGGACGCGTTCAGCAACGGCAATTGTACTTTTTATCAAAAGCGTTGCTAACGCTTTTGAAATAATGATTTTCAATGATAATTATCTTCATACTAAAGGGACATTTGAACAAAAACTAACCCTATTTTATTCTTCTCTTACCATAAGCTAAACAACACGGCAGAAGAGAAACGAGGAAGCTCCAAGAATTTTTCGTGGAGTTAGACACTTATACCTGGATCATTTTAAGGGAAGATGACTTGGGGTAATTGTCTTGGGGGTAATTGTCTTGGAGTTTAATTGTCCAGGGGGTAATTGTCCAGGGGGTAGTCGACCGGGGGGTAATTTTCCCGGGGGGGGGTAATATTCCGGGGAGTAGTTGTTTATTTATTTATTTATTTATTTATTTATTTATTTATTTTGGTATACATTTCAAACTGATCAGCAGCAGTGCTGAAAGGATCAGTGTACATTGAACATCAAAACATACATAGTATAAACAATACAATATAGCAATTGTTACATTCGAATTTGAATGAATTGCAACTACAAAATTTACAAAAGTAAATCACTATAAAATAAACAAAGCTACATTACAGAAAGAACAAATATCAGATCATTGTGCATAATTGCTAATCAACCACATTTCCAACAATGAATTGTATACAGCAATTCATAACTATATAGGTAATATAAAGTAATTCATAATTAAAACTGTTCTAAGTTATTAATCACCAAGCAATTAATTAATTATAATATATTTATCATTTATACCTATCAGCTGAATACCTATTGTGAAATCATTATTATATGAGAGCAAGACTATTCTAATATTGATATTTCAATTAAAATTAATTAAGCATAATTTAAAAATGAATAATTATGTACCTATTATAAGTTTAATATCAATATTTTACCAAAATTCAAGGTACCAAACTGCAAGTTTATGAGTATTTGTCATATTACATAAATAAAAAAAAACAATCTAAGTCTACAATATTATCATCTTAATGATCGTTTAACTATACATGGGATACGTAAGACCAGTACTTAATTATTGTGTCCCGGTTTTGAATGGAAATATTACTCAAAAGCAAATATTAAATTTAGAACGAATTCTAAAGAGAGTCCTCAGAATAATATTGGGAGGTTACTATATGCCACTTTTGCTCTTTCATTGTGCAATTTAACTACATTGGAAGCAAGAAAAAACCAACTTTGTGAACAGTTTATATAATATCTTTAGAAAACCCTTTTTTTAATGATTGGTTACCAATTAAAAAGAAAATAGTGCTCTTCATTACCTTGTTCATATTTTAAACAATGATACCATTCAATTTTTGTATAATCATTTTCTTTTCTTATGTACAATTGTGTATGTTGCTGTTTGCATAATAATCATTACTTTTTAAACTTTACAACTTTTAACATGTATCATGCACTTTACAAATGTAACAAATGTACAATTCAGCCTTTGGCTGCCAACTATTTAATTAATAAACTCTTTTAAATTCAATTCAACACAAATAACTTAATTACATTATACCAAGCAATGCAAATCATTACTAACAAAACACAATCCAACCAAATTCATGGTTTTAATGTACGTGCCAAATAGGGGATAGTTGATTTACGATATCTTTCTGTGTTACATTTAATTGTACACAATCCCGACATGTTTCGTAATTGTCTTGTACATGTACTAGCTTTGGTTGGAGGGAGTAAGTGTCTATGTTTTGGAGATTGCAACATTTTTGTGCCGAAATGAATCAACAATTTGTTTCTGCGTAAAGAGAGTGATGGTAACTTACAGATAGACAACGCTACACTGTATGATGTGTAGTCTCTACCCAATATAATTCTGAGTGCTCGTTTTTGAACAAACTCAATTGCGTTGCTTTGAGCATCAGTAATGGAGGTATGCCAAACTGGACAGGCATACTCTAAAATGGGTCTAATGTAGCATGTATAGACGGTCACCATATCCGTAATAGGTGTTTTTGACCTCCTAAGAATACAGAGAGTATATAATCTTCGGGATGCTTTAGAAACTATTTCTTGAACATGCAAGTTCCACTTCAAATCATTTTGAATTGTGACTCCTAACAACTTAAAGTGAGAAACAACATTCAATGGAATTTCATTCAACGTTATATCAGTGCGTGGGTTCATCTGTCGGAGGAAATTTATACAGAGTAAATTACATTTGGAAGGTTTAGGCACTACATCATTTTGTTGGCACCAATATGAAATATTATCCAGACTATTTTGAAGAGTAGTAGGCTGGTTTCGTTTAATCACTTCTCCAAGTGTCAAATCGTCAACATATTTCCATCTATGTTCAGATTCATCCGCTGCATCATTAACAAGTACCAAAAATAAAATTGGGCCTAGTTTAGTGCCTTGCGGCACTCCACATGTTGTTTGCAACAAGGGTGAGTTGTTGCCACCAATTTTAGTAGACTGAGTTCTATTACTGAGAAAACTACAAATGATTGGTATAATGAATCTGGGGTAGTCTTCTGGGGGGTAATTGTCGGGGAGGGGGGGTAATTATCCGGGGGGTAATTATCCGGGGGGTAGTTGTCTTAGGGGCTAATATTCCGCGGGGTAGTTGTCTGGGGGGTAGTTGTCCGGTTCGGGCACTCACTCGGGCATTCGGGCACTCGCCATCTTACATACGGGCAATAAACATCCTACATTCGGGCACTGGCCATCACACATTCGGGCACTTTCCATCTCTCATTCGTATGTGTGTGTGTGTGTGTGTGTGTGTGTGTGTGTGTGTGTGTTTTTTTCTTTTTTTTTTTTTTTTTTTGAAAGTTGGAAATGACAGGGATATGTTTACGCAAAATAATGTTTTTTTGTATGCATTTCTTATTTTCTATATTAAAAAAAAAATGTGGTATCGTAAAGTGGTTATCTTTATAATGTGCATGATGACATGTTAAAGTAATTTGTAGTAGAGAATTGAGGCATAACTAATGACTTGTTTACGCACGATGATAATCAGGCAAGGGGCGACTCTTTTGTTCTGGTACGCTCTTGTGTGATTTGTATAGAGGAAGGTTCTAGATGTGCATTGGTACAGAAGGGACATTGATAGAACCAGCTGAAATAGTTGTGTTGTAAGCTACTGCCTATCATATTCAGTGGTCTTTTAGTTGTGCCTTATAAATTAGAATACAGTACCATCTGTCAGTGGTATTTGGGAACATGACCTAACTGGGGATAATGAGTGAATATATAATAGTCTGTTATGCAAAACATGTTTGTCCAATAGACCGTGTCCAATAGACCGTGTCCAATAGACCGCTTCTGGTGGTGTGTGCGAATGGTATGCGTGTGGCGTCGGAATCCCCGTCGGCGGGCTTAGCAGGGGTGACCATGTCCGGCAAGCTAGCTTGCCGGACTTGGTTACTATTGTTGGGCTTGACGACGGGGAGGCTGACGTCATGCGCGTGTTATTTGCATACATTACAGAGGCGGTCTATTTATTTATTTTTATTTTTTTATTATTATGGTCACATGTATTCAGGGCCGTGACACGTTTATATTCAAAATGGGTACTGGACAGTTAGGGGTATTGATGCGTTTTACTTTGCTGCTTTGGGAGCAGTTGTGGAATGCTATAGAATATTCATATAAGCTGTGTATTATTGTAAAGCGAAAGGTGGTGTGAGGGCACTGATGCATAATGAACGGTCATGAAAGACTTCCTATAAAGGGACCACTCTGGGATGCAAATAATGCAGATTAATGGTATCTGGTCCCAATAATTGTACATCCATGGTCAATTTGTTTATTTTGGTTCATTGAGTATTGTTATTGAGTGGTATTTTGAAGGAGGGGCTGTTTTCATTGGAAAGATTTAGGTCGGCATATACGTAGATAAGGTGTTTAATCTGTTTATATGCAAAATGATGCTTTGGTATGAAGAATGTATAGTTGATGTTAATATGAACAGGCCTGGCAACATTAGGTAATGGTGACATTTTTCACTGAAAGAGTTAAGCCCAGGTGAATTAGTGACTTTATTTAGAGGATTCGAGATCTTTAAGGTATACATGGTATCTGCCATGTTAAAGGAATGTGTGGACTATTGTAGTAGTAGTGTTTACTCTGATGTATACCAGGTGCGTGCATCATCATTACTTTGAACAGACGTGCGCGCATTGTTTGCATGCACTGCTGAGGAGGTTTATTATTAATTGATGATAAGTGCATGCATTTCCCTATGCACATCATCGGTAAGGTATTTTGTTTGTCTTTCTTTTGAAATGTAATGGGCTTAAAAGGCAGCTCTTGATTTGAAAGAAAAAGGCAAAGATTAGTCAAAGAGTAAATGTTTTTTTTTTTTTTTTTAAGGTAGAGTCATACTAGGATAATATTGAGGGAACAGTGGGCCGTATGCATAAAAACAAGCAATTGCTTATAAGCAAATGCTTTAAGCACAAGCAAGAGCTTGTCAAGCAAAGGATCAAGTTCAAGCAATTGCTTAAATTCGTATGCACAAGCCTTTGCTTGTGTGAAACCTTTTGCTTGCACTGCCTAAGCAATTGCTTACGTGTTGGACAAAGGATACGGTTGTGCGAACATCGCACTGCAGGGCAACGACGCTTCGTGCCCGACCTGGCAGCATTATTTTTTATTACGCAAATAGGGGGGAAACAGCGCGGAGCATCACGGGGGTTTCTGTGCAGATCGATGGACAAAAATTGCCGTAAAAAGTCTAAAATAACAGGAATTTGATCACAACATAACCTCTGGAATATGGAGCTTGAAATCATCCTGAAACGGTACGAAAATGAGATCCTTAAACGCGAATGCCCTGAGTAAGCAAGAGCTCAAGCTGGTCTGGATGTGCTTGAAAAAACGCAAGCAATTGCTTATCAAGACAAGTAAAAGGTTCGTTTTATGCATACGGTTTTAAGCAATTGCTTGTTTGGTAAGCAATTGCTTACGAGCAGTAAGCAATTGCTTGTGCTTGTAAGCAAATGCTTTTGCTTGCAAGCAATTGCTTGTTTTTATGCATACCGATTCAAGCAAACGGCTAGCACAAGCAATTGCTTGTTTTTATGCATACGGCCCATTGTCTTGATATGAGGAAGTGTGAGGGGGGAGCTTGACGGAGTAGGCCTACTTCCGGATTTTTAATTTTTGTTTGTTTTTTATGTTAGTTCTCGATGGTGGACAGGGTTGGGTGGGGAAGGGTGCGTGTGTGTTGTGTACGGGTTGGGGTCTGCTCACAGTCAATATGTTTTTTGATACGTCATGTAGGTTTCGTTGTATTTATTTTGTTTGTATAAACATGCTCACGGGGGATACAGATCACGCGGTAATTATAAAGATTTTATATACCTGTAAAATAAAATGGTAAATTTTTCTTGGATTACTTTAAATGTAAGAGGGTTACGGAATAAGGATACAAGAACACGCATTTTTGAATGGTGTAAATGTAAAGGATCTGATATTTCTGTTTTACAGGAAACATATAGTACTATAGAAGTAGAAGAACAGTGAAAGAAGGAATGGGGCGGGCCAATGTTCTTTAGCCATGGGTCAAACCACAGTAGAGGTGTTCTTATTTTATTTTCGCCCCTTTTATATTTTAAACGGGATGCAGGTGTAATAGATGAAGAAGGGAGGTACATTATATTTAAAGGGGAAATACAAGGGGTTAAATTTTTGTTGGGAAATGTGTATTTCCCTACAAGAGACAAAGTACAATTACAGGTTGATTTTTTGAATAAGCTAGATAAAAGTATATGTGAAGTTTTTGATAAGGATTATTCGGTAATATTAGGGGGAGATTTTAACATTATAATGGAAGGGGGCATGGATTATGAAGGGCCAAATATTGTATTAAAATCTAGGTTTATTGAAGTATTAAAAAGTTTTTTGAATAAATATGATTTAGAAGATATATGGAGGAAAAGGAATCCTAATGTTAGACAGTTTACTTTTAGACAAAGGTCGCCCTTAGTCCAAAGTCGTTTAGATTATTGGTTTATATCATGTAGTTTAGAAAAATTAGTGAATAAGTGTGAAATTTTGGTATCGATAACACCGGATCATTCGGGCATTAAATTACAATTTCAGCATTTAGTGGATAAGTTTGTTTTTGGAAAATCGTATTGGAAATTTAATAATAGTTTATGTATGGATAAACATTTTGTTGAGGGGATGCATGATATAATATTTGAATTGAAAAATGAATGGGGACCTAGGATTTCGAATAAATTAGTATTTTGGGATTTTTTGAAAATGAAAATGAGGGAATACGCCATGAAATATTCACGTGAAAAGGCGAAATTAAGGAAACTTGAAATAGAGACGTTGGAGACTGAAATTAAGGATTTAGAAAATCAGCTAGTCGATGGGGCATCTAGGTTTGTTATTGATAGTATTAAATTGAAAAAAGATAAGTTGAATAAATTGTATGATTTTTCTCGACAGGGCATTAAAGTTCGTTCTAGAGCAGCTTGGTTTGAAGAAGGGGAGAATAATACTCAGTATTTTGAACAATTGTTGAAAGTAAATAAGAGGAAAAGTGTCATTAGAGAAATGTATAAGGAAAATGGAGAAATTACGAGGGATAACAATGACATTTTAAAAGAGATAAAGACATTTTATGAAAAATTATATTCTTTGAGGAATGATAGTGGTCAAAATAATGGTTTATTTTTTGATGATATTTTAAAGTTAAGTGAACAGAATAAAGAATTATGTGAAGGTAAAATGACGAAAGATGAGTGTTTTAAGGTTTTGAAAGAAATGAAATGGAATAAATCCCCTGGAAATGATGGGTTCACGGTGGAATTTTATGATACATTTTGGCCCTTATTAGGGGATTTGTTGGTAGAAGTATTGAATGAAACATTTGCAAGGGGGGAATTGACGGTATCTCAAAAACAAGGGACTATAACATTGATAGAAAAAGAGGGAAAAGATGCGAAGCATATTAAAAATTATAGACCCATTACACTGTTAAATGTTGACTATAAAATATTATCGAAGGTTTTAGCAACTAGGATTAAAAAGGTTTTAAATGAAATAATTCATTATGATCAGGTGGGATATATAAAAGACAGAAATATTGGGGAAGCGGTTCGATTAATAGAGGATATATTATTTTATTCTAAACATTCATTGGATCAAGGACAGGGGTTTCTGATTGCGGTAGATTTCGAAAAAGCTTTTGATTCTGTATCCCATCAATATTTATTGAAAGTGCTAAAATTGTTTGGTTTTGGTGATTCGTTTTGTTCTTGGGTGAAGATATTATATAATGATATAAGTAGTTGTATTATGAATGGGGGTTATTCCACTGGTTATTTTGATATAGAAAGGGGGGTCAGACAAGGTGATCCATTGTCGCCCTATTTGTTTTTGGTTGCAATAGAATTATTGGCAAATGAAGTAAGGAGGGACAAAATAATTAAAGGGATACATTTTGGGGAGCATGAAATAAGACAAGTATTGTTTGCAGATGATATGACGATTTTGTTGAAAGATTTAGACTCCATAAGAAGGTTGCAATATATATTTGAAGAATTTGAAAAAGTAAGTGGTTTGAAAGTTAATAAGGAAAATACACATTTTATGTATATGGGTGAGGAAAATGGGAAACCAGATGGGCCTTTATTTGGACAATTTGTTAAGGAAGTAAAAATTTTAGGTGTAAATTTCTCGGTCGATTTTAGATTAAAAGATGATTTAAATTACAAAGAAATATTAAGTAAAATTAAAAAGCTTCTAGGTTGGTGGAAACAACGGGATTTGACTATTATGGGTAAAATACATTTATTGAAAACGTATGCATTAATAAAGTTGAATTATGTTTCATCTCTCCTTGTTGTTCCCCTATGGGTTTATATAGAAGTGGAGAAAATACCGTTTGATTTTATATGGGGAGGGAAGGATCGTATAAAAAGAAAAATTATGTATCAAAATTATAATTATGGTGGAGTAAAAATGATTAATTTTGAAATATTTGTTAGAACGCAGCGGATAATGTGGGTGAAACGATTATTATATGGAGAAAGAAATTTGGGATGGAAGTTATTTTTTTATTATTCCTTAAGTTCAGTAGGAGGAAGGCTAATTTTCTTATGTGATTATGAAATGCAAAAGATGAAGTTTAGGTTCAAGATTCCACCTTATTATTTGGAAATGTTGAAAGCTTGGAAAGAGATTGATAATTTAAGGCATTTTAACGGTTGTATGAATCCAATTATTTTTAATAATAGGAATATATGTATAAAAAAAAATAAGATGGTATTTGATAAAGAATTATTTGAACGAGGGATTGTTATGTTGAACCATGTTATGGATAATGGACATGTTAAACCCGTTGCATACTTTTTGAACCTTGGTATGAGAGGTGACAATTTACTTACAATAATTGATATATATCATGCGATTCCGAGGGATTGGAAAATTGATTTAGGTTTGATACAATTTTGTGAGGTAGACTTAATAAATTATAATATTAATTTATATCTTTTGGATAAAAAATTAAGTTTTAAGGATGTACCATCAAGAAAAATATATGATTATTTTATTAGAGAATTGCAAAAGACATATGATTTACAGATAAGAGATGGACAAAATGATTTTAATTTTATAGATAAAGAAATGTATGAATGTTTTTTTAGACCAAGAATAACATTAATAATTGGGAAACAGAGAGAGTTTCAATTTAAGTTACTCCATGGGGCAATTTACACTAAAGATAATTTATTTAGATTTGGATTTGTTGAAGACAACTTGTGTTCGTACTGTAAACGGGAAAGGGAAACGTATTCGCATTTATTTTTATTTTGTTTAAATGTAAAATTGACATGGCAAACTTTGATACAACGTTTTTTGTTAGATGAAATAAAGGACTTAAATTGGCGGGATATATTTGTTGGATTGTCAGGTAATTCAAATAGAACAAAATGTTGCAATACCATCATTTTTATGGTAAAATATATTTTATTTGTATTTAGAAAAGAGGGTGTTCTACCTAATATTGATAAAATACAGAAACTGTTATTGGATTATAAGGCCCAGGAAAAGGGAATAGCAATTAAAATGGGAAAATTAGGATTACATTTACAAAAATGGGAAACGGTAAAATTAGAATAAGATTGAAAGAATGAACTCTTCATATGTGATGTTTCCCCCGTGAGCTTGTAAAAAAAAAATTTAAAAAAAGTATTTAAAAAGTATTGATTTAAATATGTATTTTGTAAGCATTATTATTATTATTATTTTTTTAAAGGATGTGAACAGATTTCCGGGGTAGGTTTGGGGGGCGGGGGGGGGGGGGGGGGGGGAGGGTGAGTGTGCAGGGGGTGGGGAAGGGGGGATGAGAGAAGTAGCGTGTCTTACTTCTTTTTATTTTTTGTTAAATCTCCATTGTGTTTAATTTTTGTGAATTACACTTGATTTGTACACTTGAGATGTAAATTTGTATTTTCAAAAATGTTATTCAATTGTAAATGTTATGTTAATAATTTGGAGAAATAAAAAATCATTTAAAAAAAAAAAAAAAAAAAAGTGTGTGTGTGTGTGTGTGTGCGTGTGTGCGTAGGTTCGTTTATGTTTATATATCGGTCTAATCATGATGGAGATGATATCACATTTCCTTCCAAAGTATGCACCAGATTGCATTATTTCGAATAAAAATTGCAAATGCTTCCTACCGTGGAAGGGGGATACCCCCTCACACACCCTCACCCCCCCCCCCCTCATTGCACCCATGCATCTCAATTTTCCCCTATACACATATCCATTGTATAATATTCTAAATAGATTCAGCCTCACTGCGTCTCTGAATTCTTAACATGGCTTCACCGAACCAATTATTGATCATGATGTTCTTATACTATACAGTGAAGCCCTACGAATTGGCGGGGGCGGGGGCACATGCCATCGATGATTTGGCAAAGACAATAAAAAAACATAACGGACAATTCTTACACAATAATATTAAAGCAATCCAACAGTGTTCCCCGAATAATTCCCCCAAATCAGTCAGACCAGTAGCGCTACGGGGTGGGGGCATGTGCCCCCCCCCCCCCTCACACCCACCCACACACACACACACACACACACACACCCACACACACACACACACACACACACGCATACACAACAATAATTTGTCCAAAACAATAAAGGGGGAAATATGTGAAACAATAAAGAAAATAAATACATCAGTTTTGCCCCCTCCCCCATCCCCAATCAGTCTGACCACAATACGCCACGGCTAATGTCTGTATCGAGTTTTCTTTTCCAGCTGTACGTATTCGGAACCCCAACACGAAATGACAGGACAACTATCACTAGCAAATAATGAAGTAACATAACAAACATCATTGACAACAAAATAACAAACCGCATGCACAGCGGTCGGTCATCTGATCTCATGCTAATTATAATATAGGCATATTCTTCTTATTGTAATTCTTTGTTGGAAGTCCCTGCCTCGAAATTAATTACATGCAGACCAAGCATAGTAAAATAACAATCATTAGTGTCAACACCAAAACAAACTGCACAGCGGGGATCGTACATCTACATAATCCTTCTTCTTCATCATCGAGTAGTTATAAACTGCCTCCTTCATTTGCTAAAGATTCTTGCAATATTTTGTTTGTGATGTGCAGTTGTTAAGTCAATCGGGTTAATATTTATAACGCTATATACTTAGTTCGAGAGGTAGATTATGTTCTTTTGCGTGCATGAGATATAACTGCCTCTTACACGGGACCTTCATTTATCGTCCTATCCGAGGGACAGTATTTTACGCCAATTCTTTCCTGCATATTTTGAGGCACAGTTTGTATCATGATGATGGAAGTAACCATTCTTACAGTTTGCAAATTGCAAGTTCGACGCTCATAATAGCATCTGCCTCGCGCTAAAAACAAACACAATTTTTGTTTTTTACAATTGGCTGCTTGTTCATCTACGAATGTAGAATCGCCCATGTAGTCAAGAGCATTGGTACATTTACTGAAAACAATTGATTGGCACGGCGTATACCAGTAAAATATATGATTATGTTGAGATATAATTAAATATCGATGCTGGTCTATTGCGTGAACTGGAAATTATAAGCCAGTGACTGAGTAAAATATACCGGTATCATTTATATGAATACGAAAATAATAGTGTTGACTATAGACGTGAGAGACTGCACACAATCATTACATTCCTTTTTCGTATTGGTAAATGTAACGGAATCTGATTCAAGGGAAGCAAACAAACATACAACGGAACAGCAACATAACTGTCATTATATAAATGGTGGAAAATATCACTGGACAATGACAACTAACCAAGGTAAGTTTCCGATAATCATGTTTATCTTCTTATTTTTTAGAACGTCGATATTTAATCGCATGATAGAAATATCAATTGTTATAGCAATATATTACGATATCATTAGAATGTTCTATATATTATGCGCGATTGACTGCATCGACGGTTATAGGTTCACAAGCAAAATATAATATACCACAAATATTTCTAAAAAATATTTAATATGCAGAGAAGTTGAACGAATCGAATGTACGTGAGAATGCATGCGTTTTGATAATGTCCTGTCCTCATACAGTACTGATATTAATTTTGTTTCCGTTTATGTAACACTTTCAAGATTTTGATAAAAGTTATTATAGTCTGAGGATACAATTTTCATGAAAGAAAAAAAAGAAAGGTTAAAAACCGTACATGCGAAGGGCCAAATCATGACTATGTAAACTATATAGTTACTTCAATTTGATATAAATTGACCTAATAAATAATTAACATGATAACGGTTGGCACCTTTTTTTTTCTTGCTGTAGTTATAGGATCAATTTGTATATTATGACAAAATGCATGGATTGTGTGATAGGATGTTCTCCCATACAGCTTGGTAAACCATATTTGTGACAAACATGCAAAATTCTATTTTTAAAAATTGTCTTAAGTATTTTCCCCCCCAAATGTAGTATTACCAATATTCTGCTCAGTATACGTTTATTAACATGGTGGGTTGCGATGTATCAATTTAGCATATCAAACATAATTATGTGTGTGAATGTGTGTTGAATATATTTGCTATAACATTGTGAATTGGTTCCCTTTAACTTGTGGCATGACTTTATATAGGGCATATTCGAAATGTCACGCACCGCACCGAACGTGAGACCATGTTTATAGATAACCTCAATTTGGCCTAATAATACTAGACGACCCCACGTGCACGTCGTCGTTGTCACATATCACCGGATAGCGTATACGGATGCCCGACGGATTGAAAACTTGCATGCGAAATCAAAATTATCCTGTGGAGAAAGTTGTCTCCATTGCTGCATGCACAAAACTTTCCGCCGAAAAAAACAACAACAGCGGGCATCGCCTGACAAGGAACGCATTCGCCCAACAAGAAACTATAACAAGAAACGCATAATACGAACGGAGACGAACAGTTTGACAATTTTGCTCTCATTCTGGCGTCCGTTAACGCTACCCGGTGATATGTGACAAGGGCTAACCATCGTCACATTACGACATCATCACTGTGCACCATCACCATTATAGTCCAGTAGCCGGTTCTACATATATTGTCGTGTATTAGACCTGGAGACATTCATAAGTCCAGTGTTTTTTTTTGCTAGTCATGTTCTTCATGGTTTCTAGTGAAAATTCAGCCTTGTTGCCACCTCGGCAACATTGAGCATTTTTTTTTTATAAGCATTATAAAGATAATTAGCTAATTTGCATATTTCTGAAATAAGGTCAGAGGTCAATTTCTATCAAGGAATAGTACAAATTTTCTCAAGAAAACATTTAGAACATGAATAGTAGGAAAAACATTGGACTTATACACATTTCTAGGCCCTAGAGATGTCTATATACTGGACTAATATGACTTCTAGTTCTATCACGAAACGTGCTGGAGGCTGTCATTAAAGGATGAGGAATATTATTTCGCATTTCAAGTGTCCACTCCCAATAATTTGACACATTAAGACAATAGCAAACAAAAGGGTATAAACATTTGGAGCTAACGATAAAGAATGAAATCAAGTATAATGATTCGAAAGAAATTTCTAGGCTTAAATACGTATAGTGTTTCTTTTCCATGGGAAATTTACATCCATAATTCTCATGATTATATTATTATAGAGTGTGTCTTTGTACATAGCATCCGATAGCATGTATTACCATGACCTGGAAATTGTATTTGTAGCATCATTGGGGTGTGTTTCACACAGATTCAAAGTTGACCTTGAGACTAAGTTGGACTTTAACTATTATGGAAAGCCATTAGTTTCTTTGTAAAATTGTTGGAACAGTTTTGTTTAGAATGCATACATTTTGACTAAAATCAGTTTTATTTGTTATTATCAAGGAGCCTTCCAGTTATTGATATAATTTTGTTGGTGAAAGTTTCAAATACTTTTATTTTTTGCTTCTGAATATGTTTTATTTCAAGGCTACAAATGGCTTTCCATAATTGTTATGTCCAACTTAGAGTTTTAGAATCTTTATGAAACAACCCCAGTAGCAAATCAATGAACAGGTGATCCAAGCTTAACTCACTCATTCCTGCGACGTCGCAAGTCTAGGGACAATGCCGATATATGCTATGTCCATAATTTGCCTATATCACGGTGTATACTAGACAGAAAAATCCACCTCGTTATGGGAGGGTCCTTTAATATTATGACGTCATACTATCCACCACCATCCCGAAAAACGGGTGAAAACAAAACGTGAGAGAACCCTCAATACATTGGCTGATTTTTCGGACTAGGTGTATACGTACTGTACGTGCCAATTTACATGACCGTCATGTGAAGAGTTAATTTATTTGATTGATTAGGAAATGAAAATGTCAAGTGGGATACATACCAGCTTAAATGACGAATAGGATGAATATGATTATGACATATCTCCAGTTATCCCTCCACATGCATTGATATACCAGCAACATCTTCTCTTATAATAATCAAATAGGAAACAATGAATAAACATGGATAGTGTGCAGGCCTGCAGGCCAAATTCAGAATGGTCCACTTTTCATCGGTCTCGGCCTCGGCCTCGGACATGAAACGGCTTGGCCACGATCACCCCCCCCCCCCCCCCCCCCCCCCCCTGCTTACACAACTCAACCAGCGGTCTCGGTGTCAACGTGATTGGTTTGGCCACAGACACTCCCCCTCCCGCATGCTTACACAACTCGGTCTCGGTCCACTTTTGTAAATTAACGCACCCCCCCCCCCCCCCTTTGAAAAATCCTGGCTACAGGTATGGTGTAGACAGAGTGATGGATATGTTTTTATATCAAATGAGCCTGTCTATACTGTGATCATTAATAATGTTTCCATAGAAGACATGCTAAACTAAAAAAATAAATGTTCTAAAACTTTGGTCGTCCCAAACAATATGCGTTATGCATGTAAATGTTATCAATTTTGTTATGAAAAAAAACAACCCATAATTATACTTCGGCGTTATTTTGCTTGGACATAATGGATGTTGATTGATCAATTAGACCTTGCACTATTTTGAGAGGAATATTCTAAAGGATGTATCCAATCAATCAATCAATCAATCAATCAATCAATCAATCAATCAATCAATCAATCAATCAATCAATCAATCAATCAATCAATCAATCAATCAATCAATCAATCAATCAGTCAATCACAGAATAATAAAACAAATCGAACCAAACCAGTGCTTGAAGTATCATGCTCTTGACTGTATGAACTCCTGAAAAAGTGAAGTGGATTGCCATTATATTACCACACAAATGATATTGATCTGCTCGAACCACAATGATATTTGATATTTGGCGTAACCACATCCTGTATATAGTATGATGGAAATATTTGTATGATACTATATTTGATGCAGTATGATAGAAAAGAAGAGATAGAGAGATAACAAAATGATGGGGGGGGGGGGGGGGGGGGGGGGGGAGGTGGGGAGTAATGCAAAGTAATGAATAAGAACGCGAATCAGCCTCGTTTCCATGTTTATATTCCTTATTTTGTCTGCATGATTTGTTGCTTTTGTACAGCTTCAGAAAACAGCTTCAGAAAACACAATCACATTGTCACATCTATGCAGACATCATTGCTACAAGAAATGATACACGCTTCGGTAATGAAGCCATACTGTAGTGCAATTCTAAATATCATTGACATGACCAGATGGATATTTTACATGAATACTTATCAAATTGTATTTTATTTACAGTTTAGCTGCGCTATACTAGGCAACGTAATATAGGTACAACTGTTAGCACTCAGCGATGTATTATTTGGCGTGGCGTAGCTTAGAACTATGTATCAAGATGAAAATGATGATGGTGATGGTGATCGATGATGATGATGATGATGATGATGATGATGATGATGATGATGGTGATGTTGATGGTGATGATGATGGTGGTGATGATGATGATGATGATGATGATGATGGTGATGATGATTTTACATTCGTGAAGTCTCTAAATACTAAAGAAAGTGGTCTTGAATTGAAATAAAGAAAGAATGACGGTAAATTATTAGATGCATATCTAAAATGTCCATTCAAATTACAAAAATAACATATAATGACGTTGTGATTACACTAAATGAATATTACACAATTCGATATACCTTATCTTGTGTCATCATGTTCATCATTATACGCACATTACAAAATGTATTAAATTGCGTTGTGCTATAACATAAGCAACTGCCCAATTGCGCAGCTTAATTAATCGAACCAGGCGAGCAAAATCTTCTAAGTAAACAGTATTAATGTTACTTTAATTGGGGGCATGCGATATCATAGGCAATGAAGCAGTGTCTGAAATGGCCAGCGCTTGGAAAAACAAGTTATGTAACATCCTGATCTATGTATACTTGTATTTACAATTAATATACAAGTACAAGATATCATCGGCCATCTACATTATTTATACTGGTACGTAATTCTTCACTCGATCGCTTGCATTATCAGAGACACAGCTAGGCCTTCTCTAAATCAAATACATTAGTATACAGTGCGAGTAAAAACAACGAAACCGGACTTTGATAGCTGATATGTTGATATTGGTATCATGTTAAAGCTTGGGAAATTGCCTTTAAAATGATATATCATATTATACTCTGATCACTTCACGCTTCACCGAACGCGACCTAATTATCCAAAGGTATGCAAAAAATACCCGTGTCGAAGTTTGCAGTGTTCTTGTTTTGTGAATGGTTGCATCTGTTGTTTGATTTTCAAAGATAACTTCATCCTACATGTCATATTTAGAGGCCCCTGCCTCCAAACAGTGGGGTTGCTGATGGGAGGACAGTGGGGGATGATAAACATGAAAAACACTGGCAACCAGCTGGTATTTTGTTTTTATTCACCAAAGGATATTCTTGAAATGTTCTTTTGAAAAAACGTTAAACAGACGCATTCATTCATGATGGAACAAAACAACGGCAAACTTGGACACGGGTAGTTTTTGCATGACTTTGGATAATAAGATCGCGTTCGATGAAGCGTAAAGTGATCAAAATGTATGATGTATCATTTTAAAGGCAATTTCCCAAGCTTTAACATGATACCAATATCAACATATATATGTTTAGAATTGTGGATTTATAAGCTATCTAAGTCCGGTTTCGTTTTTTTTTTACTCGCACTGTATATTTGTCTTCACGCGTTTAAAGTGTTCGTTTGCGAAGAACTTTATAACGAATACACTGTCAGAATGATTATATGAACTACCCAAGTTAGATTAAAAGTATTAAAACAACAAACCTAATTAAGAAATGGCAGAAGGCCGAATGCTGAAGGCTCGATCTACCTGTACCTCTGGTGCAAATTTCGCGTTGGCCTAACTATAGTCTCCCTGCCGAACACTGCAAATAATTATGTACTGTGTTTGCATATAACTCAGACTTTATACCTGGCTAATTGGCTTTGATATCTATGACATATTTATGTTTTTTCGTTGATTTATGGTGATATTTAGATAGTGAACTTAACTAATTACACATCTAGAAACATTGTTTTTTAAAACAGTCACAAACAAACAACATATTTATGTGACTTTCTCTATGACAAGGGATAACCTAGGTTGATGTTTGTACAGGTTCTAGGACTACTACCCCCTGGACAACCACCCCCCGGATGATTACCCCCCGGACAACTACCCCCCTAGGACAATTACCCCCCGGACAACATTACCCCCAAGACAATTACCCCACAAGACAATTACCCCCAAGACAATTACCCCCCAAGACAATTACCCCCAAGACAATTACCCCCCGGACAACTACCCCCCGGAATATTACCCCCCTCCCCCCCCCCCCAAGACAACTACCCCCAAGACACTACCCCCCGGATAATTACCCCCCCCCCCCCCCCGATTTTGTGTGCATTCAATTTCGCCAATTTTGTTACCGCAGTTTTTTTTGTATTTTGCAGTTCAAAATCTTTTTTTAGCATTCGAATTCATATTTTGACCATTCGGAAACATTTTGTTTGCATTCGATTTAAAACGTGTTTCTATTTCGTAAAATTGTCATTCGTGATTACGTAATACCGCCCTCCGGGAAATCCGTTGGCGAAATTGATTGCAAATAGCGTGTTTTTTAAAATTGAATGCTAAAAGTGGTAAATCACTTGACCGAAGAGCTAAATCGTATGAACATAATGCAATTTCGAACCACAATTGCAAGCCTTCAGCTCAATTTCGCGAAAATGAATGACACGCTTATTGAAACGAATGAGAAGCTTACGAAATTGGACGAAAAACATATAGAACATGTGATATGCCTAGGTCACAAATGCACCGGATGCCGTACAATCTTTTTACATACAGCGGATTTTCTACGATTTCGGATAGGGATATCGTACGATGTCTGCAGTATATTCGTGTATTGGCAGTCCCGTAGCATGGGGGTGCGTTGGGTGCGTACACCCCCCGGTCTCGGGCAGCGATCGGTCCATTTGACGACCCCAACTCCCTGCTTACAAAACTAAATCAGCAAAGTTGTCTTTGGGGGTAATATTCCGGGGGGTAGTTGTCCGGGGGGTAGTTGTCTGGGGGGTAGTTGTCCGGGGGGTAATTGTCTGGGGGGTAATCGTCCGGGGGGTAATTATCCGGGGGGTAGTTGTCTTGGGGGTAGTTGTCTTGGGGGTAATTGTCTTGGTGGTAATTGTCTTGGGGTAGTTGTCTTGGGGGGTAGTTGTCTTGGGGGGTAATTGTCTTGGGGGGTAATTGTCCTAGGGGGGGGGGGGGGGGTAATTGTCCTAGGGGGGTATTTGTCCGGGGGGTAATCGTCCGGGGGTGGTTGTCCAGGGGGTAGTAGTCAGGATACGGTTTGTACATGCTTTTTATCTATGTATGTACACAATGATACACAAACAGTGGACAACATAGAAAACATAAGGCGTGCCCCCAATAAAGTGTGTGCCCCCAATCAGTCTGACCACGCTACGCCATTGTACACAACATAAATAAATTATGTACTTAATGTCCAAATATACATTCGGATAGAAGTCCTTACTCATGTTCAGAACAGTTGTAGGTACATACATTTACAACTGTACTGCCAGTTTTCTCATAACGCCCTCTAAAATTGACGCAGTTACTTGAATCTAACACTTTTCTCTATACAGAAGACACGAATTTCAACCAAACAACAACGACAATATGGCGAACTATTCACGACGCTACGGCGCGGACGTCGGTGGCAAAGTGGGATGCGATGACGACGGCGACGACTACCAATATGATCTCGACGTCGACGTCGAACTGCTCGATGACGTGTTGGCCGACGACCGCGAGTACGTCGGATGAGATCTCAAAGCAGGATTTCTACATCGGGCTCTCTCTAGCGATAACGTCGAGCGCCTTCATCGGGACGAGTTTCGTGGTGAAGAAACAGGCATTGAGACGGATAGCGGTGTATTCCGTGAGGGCAGGTATATTGTAATCACCGTTAACTAATAGTTATGGTCCCATGACTTTTGCTCCGCTATTATAATTCATAAGCCACACAGATTTGCATTATATCGCTGTAGTAACGAAAAATCGAACACTAACCCTACAGCTAACCCTCATCCTAACCCTAAACCTTCCATTAAGCACAGGCTTATATTCTTTAATTTGGCACCGTTGTTTTTTTATTACAAAGATGTCTACCACTGCACTATGCAAAGGGTTGTGTAATTCATAAACAGTGCAATTACTCACCCAAAGCAACTTACGGAACCAACAGGGCATTTGGTTCCGTAAGCGCCAAACGTATGTGATTTCATGCGCCAATTCTATATGCTAATTATACAATTTTGGTCACAATCATACGGACAGCGCGCGTGATAAGTAATTTCGATAAATGCAAATTCATTCTTGCCAATCTCGACAACGGATATCCAAGGACACACAAATATTCGGATGAATACCAATTATGATATTGGCATGGCTAAAATACTAGCATCATATTTTATTTGCACCAATTTACTGCGACCTTGTCGCTTCCATTATGTTTTATTACAATTATTCATGTATTTTATTTTTAACCTGATAAATTGTATTCGAATAAAAATAATTATGATACGTATGCACGATATTGATTGAAATTACTTTTCTTTCTTTTTTTGCCGTTTATTTTTGTATTTATTTCCAAATTTGCAAACATTTCAAAACAAACAATAGACAATACAACGTGATCATACTTTCTTTTTTTTTTTTTTACAATCAATGCAATGTTTTTTTTACATTTGTAGGGGACAAAACCGTTTGAAATACATTATTATGATCATGGACACAAAAGCAAACGAATTTATTTGTATAATATAATTTCTACTTTCGCCCCAATAAGTGCATAACAATCTACAGTAAACTAGTTCAAACCTACCAGAGTATATACTGTATAGACAAAACATTTTTTTAAAGGGTTCTCAAATTAAACAAGCAGTGGATTTCTTGCTCAAATCAAACAAAGCAAATAATGATTATGTTTTATTTTTATTTTATAACAACACAAGGCGATGGAGGACACGCATATCTACGTGAATGGCTTTGGTGGGCTGGCTTTTTATTACGTAAGTATGCAGGCACAATCGCCGTCGGGCATTTCATATAATATGCTCGCAACTATACAATTTTAGGTTACGGTCACCTGTTCAAGTTGATTATGTTCCAATTCCATTGTAGTATACATTTATGAGACTGTTGTGCATGCAGTTGTGGTTTTAACGTATGAAGTCGAAATCAAAACGCAGAATAATGCAATAATTTTAGTTTGATCAATTGTTTTTACATTCAGATTGCCTTAATATTACCATTGAGCACTGAAACAAATCATTTCAATTCTGGGGGGTGTTCCACTAAATACTAAATTCGATTTTAGGATCGATTCGGAAATGATCACATAAAATCGATGCTAGAATCAATCTTAGCGTTAGTGAAACACCCCCTGGAATGTATTATATATATTAGTCATAAGACAAATATTTGTTTTTGATCGTGTATAATTCATTTCCATTTCCATAGAGATGTTAACATATATATATATAAGCTTATTGAATTGAATTTAATTGAAGTGAAAAGGGTTGAGTATATAATAATTTTAAAAAACAATACATAGCAATTATAAAGCTGAAATAATTGACATTGTACGACCATCATAATACAAACCATATGGCATGTAAGCTAAAAAGTTCATATAGCATAATTATGATAATAGTGAATATGTCACTGTTACTAGTATTGGACTATTTCTGTATGAAAATTATATAGCCAATATGACTGTATATTATAAAGAAATGCAATAATGGAAACCTTATTGACACTTGATGTTGATGTTTACTTTGTTGACTTGTTTACTTTGTTCATTGCAGTGGCTCTCGGCGAGTTATGTAATTTCATGGCCTATGCCTTCGCCCCTGCGACCCTTGTTACTCCACTTGGTGCCTTAAGTGTCATCATATCGTAAGTCTTATCAACTTAAATGTTATAACTTCTCTTGAAATAATTATAAGATTCAGATTTGTATTCTTTTTACTGACTGCATGTGTTAACTGTCATGTAAATGTTATTTTGTGATATAGATTTGACATAAGTATATCCCATAACTTCTAATGTTTTGGATAACTTAGAAATATAGTAAAGGTGCACCTGTAAAGTGTCAGATATTGCCCAAAATGACATTTGAGACTTCAATCTTATACCAAAATCATTTTAAGATATGTCTGAATGATGTGTGAAAGTTACATTGAAAAAGATCGAACACTGCTTTCCTGGTTAAAAAAGCGAAAATTTGTGTCAGCTTTTACAACTAATTACAGTATGACGCTTATGACGTTTATGACCGTCTGTAGACGCTCTTGAGCTGAATGATTATCAATGATAGATATCTTCATACTAAATGGGCATTTTAAAAGATCAAACCTTTTTTTAAATGTTCTTCTCTTACCATAAGCTAAACAGAAGAGAAATATGGAAGCTCATTTTTGTGGAGTTGGACACTTTACAGGTGCACCTTTAATAATATTTCAGAACGATGGACAATGTGCGCTTACAACGGTTTAGATTTTCGATGGTTATATTATGCAGTGGTGTAGCACGCATGGTTGGAAACACATTTTTAAGGATTTCGCGGTATCTTTTGTTCAGTGATTTTGTCTTATTGTGACCCACATGACCCCCCCCCCCCCCCCCCCGTTGCTACGCCACTGTGTCCTTGGCACGAAATATTCGAATTAATAGTGGAATATTTTTCAATCTGAACACATTCAAACAAAACCCTAAACCAGGATTGTATATTCCTTTCTTTTTGTATCAAAACCATGCAGTGCTGTCCTGTCTTCGTACTGCCTGAACGAAAGGCTCAACCTCCTTGGCAAAGTCGGGTGCTTACTGTGCATCCTGGGTTCCGTGGTCATCGTACTCCATACGCCCATGGAAGCCGACAACTACACATTAGCATGGGTGACCGTAAGATTACGATCAGCAGGTAATTAGGTTTCTCTTCATCTTCCGATTCCTCATCCTAAAGCGCTACGCTTTTCTCTACTTTATCTTCTTTTCATTATTCTCTTTCCTCTCCTCTCTTTTATTCTATCCTCTTAAATTGATGTCTGTTTGATTACGATATTTATATAAATAAATATGGGTTCTTTTGTCATTATCAGTTCATATGAAATTACTTTTCTTTTCCATCTTTTATCTTCGACACTCGTCACCAGCCTTCATCGTGTACGTGTGTCTGGTCATCATAGCTAGTCTGATCCTCGCCTTCATCGTCGCGCCTCGCTGGGGGCACACGAACGTGGTGATCTACATCCTCATCTGCTCCATCATCGGCTCGCTGACCGTCATGGCGGCAAAGGGCTTCGGCGTCGCGCTCATCCAGCTGTTCGATGGCGTCAACACCCTGGTCGACCCGGTGACGTGGATCCTCCTCATCTGCATGGCCGTGTTCATCACCATCCAGATGCACTACCTCAACAGGTCGCTCGACATCTTCAACACGGCGGTGGTGACGCCGATCTACTACGTCTTCTTCACGGCCAGCGTGCTCGTCGCCTCTGCCATCCTCTTCAAAGATTGGGTATTGATGTCGAGCGCCGACGTCATCGGCGTGCTCGACGGCTTCGGCATCATCGTCTGCGGCATCTTCCTCCTCCACGCCTTCAGAGATCTCTCGATGTCCGTGCACGACCTGCCGTCAGCGGGGAAGACGGCGAGCGGGAACCCGAGCATGTTGTCCTTCAATCGACCTCGCACGCCGGACAGCGATGACCGCTACATGAGCTCAGAGTCTATGGGCTTACTCAACGACATGGAACTTTACAAGCACGAGTCTGAATAAGAACGCGTGTTATGCTGTGGCTAAACTTTATTGCGTTATATTTGTGTGTGTCAAAACTAAATAATTATTTTCATTTTGTTGACTATTTATATGTAAGGATTATCACCACCGTTGTTTGATATGCATCGACTGAATAAGAAAGGCAAACAAAAATAATAATGCCATATTCCCAGGCGGGGGCAATTCCTCCAAACTGTAGGCGTTTATCCTTGGTCGACACCGGGAGGTCAGGATCCCCCGGAAATTCCGAACTTTCATCTATATCTATATCTATCATTGCGTTCCCCTTCTCCGGAGCAATTTTCGTTGTTAAACTATCTATCTATCTATCTATCTATCTATCTATCTATCTATCTATCTATCTATCTATCTATCTATCTATCTATCTATCTATCTATCTATCTATCTATCTATCTATCTATCTATCTATCTATCTATCTATCTTTCTACCTACCTATCTACCTACCTACCTACTATATACCTACCTATCTATCTATCTATCTATCTGTCTGTCTATCTATCTATCTATCTATCTATCTATCTATCTATCTATCTATCTATCTATCTATCTATCTATCTATCTACCTACCTACCTACCTACCTACCTACCTACCTACCTACCTACCTACCTACCTACCTACCTACCTACCTACCTACCTACCTACCTACCTACCTACCTACCTACCTACCTACCTACCTACCTACCTACCTACCTACCTACCTACCTACCTACCTACCTACCTACCTACCTACCTACCTACCTACCTACCTACCTACCTACCTACCTACCTACCTACCTACCTATCTACCTATCTACCTACCTACCTACCTAATATATACCTACCTATCTATCTATCTATATATCTATCTGTCTATCTATCTATCTATCTATCTATCTATCTGTCTATCTGTCTATATATCTAACTATCTATCTGTCTATATGTCTATCTATCTATCTATCTATCTATATATCTATCTATCTGTCTATCTGTCTATCTATCTATCTATCTTTCTATATATCTATCTAAAAGTATCTATCTATCTATCTATCTATCTATATATCTATCTATCTATTTTGATCAATCATTTTGTGTTGTTAGTTGATCATAGTATATATTTGATTTGCGTCGCTTGATTTTGACTGCGTATAGTTATGTCCATTTTATTTCCCCGAGGCCGGCCGAGTACCGTACTTCGGCCAATTTGATACAAATTTCAAAATTCTGACTCGCATCTTCTAAACGTTTTCGTCTTTTATAAAGATCAAATGGAACATCACACATTGCATGAATTCTTTACAGTTTAAGAAATGGGCATATTATAGTTGCGATGTAATTATTGTAATGCAATTGTGTGTATGTAGGCAGACCCATAATGTGACATTTCATTAATGTGATATACATGTAGTACAAGTGTAATTATTTGTGTAATGCATTAATGTAATTCTTGTTATTGTTTAATTTCATTTAGACATAAATATAAAACAAAGTACACAATGTACACAAACAAGATGAATACAGTATGTGATGATGTGCCCCCCCCCCCCCCTCATCATCTTAAACATAGAACAAGATGCAGAATCCGTGATGGTGTGCCCCCCTCCCGACCCCCCCCCCCCCCATCATCTTAAACATAGAACAAGATGCAGAATCCGTGATGGTGTGCCCCCTCCCGACCCCCCCCCCCCCCCATCATCTTAAACATAGAACAAGATGCAGAATCCGTGATGGTGTGCCCCCCTTCCGACCCCCCTCCCCCCCACACACACACAGTCATACTACTGGAATGGAATGACGCCACTGCATACATGTAGATATCTGTATGCACACACATTTTTAGTTATGTGCCTCTTTTTCCCCTAAATCACTTGTGCGTTTTGGTAATGAAAATTGTAGGTTTCTTTTGTAGTATTAATGTTTTTGTTGTAATATGAATGTAACATTTGCTGATTTTCTACTCTAACTCCATCATACTATATCATACTATATCTCCTTTTTCACTTACACCTAGTAAGCCTATACATATGATTGTATCAACATATTAAGACGTGTTAGGTGTGCACATTGTTTATACAGTATACTCTGTCACTGTTATGGTTTCTATGTAAACACAACAACTATATAATTGTTTGAATGAACGAAAATAAATGTGCAATATATACGTCATTACTGTCAGTCTGCTTATGTCATTTTTGTTGATTGGAGAACTTGGATTTTTTTCTTCTTTTTCTAAACACCCTGGATGAAATTCACAAAGTAGGTTTACATACACACCATTGTTTAAAGTTATGGAGCACCATTTGTTAACTGATCATGGAGTAAGGTATCTAAACTTTTTGTTTGTTTGTTATAATGATGAAGCTTAAAATGTTGCTAAAATTAGACACCAAATAAAGGTTTTTTGTCCTCAGATTGTAAATCAGAAATTAACAAATGGGGGATTCCCGTTTTTTACTCCCCTACAAGCGACTACCGAGTTATAAACCATGGTTTACATAATTATAAACCTCCTTTATGAATTCCTGCCATAGATGTGATTAGCTTGGGGTGGGAGTGCAAACTCATTTTTGTTTATGTTTGATAATGTTTTTGTCCATGTACAGCCCCGGCACACACCCCGAAGCCTTGTTACTGCCTTCATAAACATAGAAACAATCATCACAAACATGAGAATCAATCAAAACATATGAAAAGAAAAGAAAAAAGCTAAATGCGGACCAAACGTGTTTACATTAATCTTGAATTCTAATAGTTTTTATTTAAAGCTTCAAGGTGATAGAAGTATACAACTAATTGTAATATTTTTCATTTTGCACACAAAGAGGACTAAATCTACCACAAACTTGGTGGCAAATCACAATGTCAGTACAGTCAAACCTGTCTATAGCAACCAACCTGCCTATAGTGGACAAATACAGTGATCCCCAAAAGAGAAAACAAGGATGTTAGGAAGCCTGTATAATAGAGGTCACTTGCCTGTACAGTGACCAATTTCACAGCTACCAACATTGAAAGTCAACAGTTAGCAAGGTTTAGGGGAAAATATCATCAGAAATCAGGGAGATATCTATCAAATGCATACAACTTAATGACATAATATTTCAATAATCGGGGAGATTGACTGATGGGATGAAATCTGATGCAGTAATCTTGGGCTATTTTCATGGAGTCTCCTGCAAAATCAGGTAGCACTGCACTTTTATTGGTTCCCTTAGATGGTCACTTTACACAGGTTTGAGTGTATGTAATTTCCATGAGATTTACAACGTATTACACAATCACACTGCACAATAAATATATAATTTGAATTGAAATATTAATAACCTCTATGAAGTTCATATTTTCAGACAGAAATTATTATTTTAGTTACTGAAGTTTTTTTTCTTTCTTATTTACAACCTCATGTTGTGTCATATTACAAGTATATACACATAAAGTTTCATCTACTAGTATAAATATAAGTGTCAAGTCAATTACAAAAGATATAACAGCTTTGAAAAGAAAGAAGATACATTAGAATACAATTCTTGAATGTTATAGGCACACGGACGGAATCACCAAACAAAACAAAAATATTTAACGTAATATATAATTAAGATAGACACATATTATTTACTTGCACTTTGTATCCTAAAATAAACCTAAATCTGTGATATGCCAGATGACAGCTCAGAAAAATTATCATATTTCCTTTAAAAATCTCACATCTAACAAACTGTATTGCAATGTTGTGAGTTTGTGACATAATTGTATAATCATTATTACTATAAGCAGGTAGTAAAACCATTTATGCATGTATGTATTTTTCTTCAAAATCACAAAGAGCTCTTTTATCTAGATCATGCAATACAAACATCATTATATTCAGAATAGTAATGTACATTTGTTGTTCACACCAAATGGTTGACAAAGTAATGTTACTGAAATGAATTACATTCAAGATAAGATACAGTCATGTTTTCACAATTTCTTTACAGACAGATACACATTAAGTCACACAAATTTCTTCTAAGGATGAGATTTGTACATAGCAGAAAATGTACCTTCAATTGATTATTTCTTTTAAGTAGAAGTGGCTAACTTCCATGAACCTTTCTATTACATACTCTTACATATACACTGGTAAGAGAAGTGTAGATTTTGCTTTAGATAGGTGGGTAGTCATTACAGCTAGGCTCTGTTGAATAGAGTACAGAAGCTATGATGTCATAAAAAATCTATTTTTAGAATGTTCAAATTTGAACTTTATTTCCGAAAGAGCATACAAAATAATGTCCAAATACCGAAAATCAATTGAATATGTTAAGTATTGGCTGAGATATGCCCATCCGAATGAATTTTTTGTCAATAGGCAATCAGTGTTATAGTGCTCTGGTTCATAAAGTTGAAAATTCTAAAAATAGATTTTTTATGACTTCACACTTCACCACTCTATAGTAGAGAGGTGTAACTTTTTTTGTCTTTTCCAGGGGACATAATCGATTCTCACCAGAGGTTAGAAGCAGATGGGGCAATGTTCTTCCTCCATTCTTCTCCTAATTACAATTATATATATATAGTAAGATTTGTAACTTTGCAAGAAAGTGATTGTAATATGTAGTGGATATGAACATTGAATTACTGCCTCTGTATTTGTATTTACAGTATATGTATTTGTAGAATATTGCATATGATTCTTCTTAATTTGTATGATGTTTTTAATGTTTTACACTCTTTAAATTCATTTGTAATTTAGCCTTTGGCTACATGTACAATGAGTGAATAAAAAAACCTTGAATTGAATTGAATTGATTGATTGCTTACAGTCTGTATCCAATGGTCTTGTTCCCAAACACATGGTACATAAATTGCAAGATAGGTCACAATCTTGTCTACGTAATACATCTTCGTTTGATCTTATCTACCAATGATGATAGGGAGTGAGAATATAGTAACAATTATGTAAGAGAAGGACTAAGGTAACTGTATAGTAGATATGACAATAATTTGTTAAATCTGATCCCTAGATGTTGCAATCTTCATAGATTATAACAGTTCTGTTACAGAGTGACCAAGATAGCTGTGTAGTAGATATGATAATAATTTAAACCGGTTCCCTCCTAAGAGTGACTCCAGACCCCACAAGGTTCCCCTAGCCAATGGGTGAATTACTGGCCCTGCAAGAAGAGAGCCGCTCCAGTCTGAATCCAGTGGTCCTGTTCCCCGCCGCAGGGTACTGTAAGATTGGTGACAATCTTCTCTCGCTCCTCGCTGAAGTACACCGGAAGAGAGATGCTCTCTGATGGGTGGTAGGTGTTGGGTGTATCCTGGGGGAAAAGAGTCGCGGAGAACAATTAGTGTGGTAGGGGTTGGACTTCATGTTATTCCAAATATTTCTTAACAATATCACCATAACTATCTTAATTTTTGTGATCTTTATAATCATCACCATCTCCGCCACTATCATTGACATCATTGTCGTCGTCATCATCATCGTCGTCATCGTCGTCGTCATCGTCGTCGTCGTCGTCATCATCATCATCACCACCATCATCATCACCATCACCATCATCACTACCACAAGTAGTATCATCATCATCATCATCATCATCATCATCATCATCACCATCCCCATCATCATTACAATAATAATAATGTTCCACGTCATCTAAGTAGAAATTCATTAAAAGTCAAACAAATTTAGGACCTCTTTCTTGACTTACTTTGAGGACCCACGCCACAGTGCAGGGTGGGATGGAGCACACGCTGGGGGAGTCTCTCTGGTTCTCAGACAGTCTCTGTCCATCAAACGTACACCCTTCAAGCTGCAGACCTCCAATCTGCATGAAGAATTATGAAGAAAAAAATAAACAAAAAAACATAACTGTAAGGTGGAAACAGAAATTAAAATTAAGGTGAATGGTTAGTTGAAGATAATTTGGTATTTGCAGAAAAAACAAATATGATTATATACCCATGCATGTATTTTATAGGAGATTTTACAAGGTAGAGGTAGAGTGTCTGAAGAGGGTTAAGGACTGTAAGAGGATCTTACCTTGACCTGGTACTTTGCTCCCGAGATGGTGCCTCCCCAGCGGCAGGAGAACTTGAGACTGTCCATGGATGTCTTGGAATCCCTGAATAGAGGATTAAGTGAAATTGAAATTTAAAATGATCGATCCATCAACTTCACATCTTCATAAGATTACTGAGAATTCTGAGAAGTCTACAGAGTGACTATACAATTAATTCTATGCAAGTCAATTGCGGGCATTAAATAGATTATATTGGTATTGTGACTAGAGTCAACCACTCAGCGGATAAAGAGCGGATGTCCAAGACCGTTGTTCGGATTCAAAGTGGTCCAATTGTTTAACTTGATTATAAGTTTTTTTTTCCAAAAGTGATATTAGAGACTTCAATCATTATAATATCATTGTAAGTTTCTTCTGATTGATGTGTGAAATTTTCATAGAAAAGGTTTGCTGTTTACCTAGTGAAAAAGGGACCATTGATATAAGATTTTATCACCTAATACCATTGACCTTTATTTCCATCCATGTATTTCCATCTAATTCATCATTCTTATTATATATTCATGCTCATTTTATTCATTAAAAAAATATTGTCACACACCTGGCCGTTTGCTGTCGTAGTGCGTTGAGGAAAGTGTCAGGATGGAACAGCTCAGACAGATTGAGGGTGTCTGACAACAGGCTCTTCTTCTCGGCCTTTTCCACCCACCCCTGTATGGCCATGGTACGGCTCACAATGGTCTTCAGATACAACACAGGATCCTCTGGACCATCCCACTTGTTCTGCCAGGCTAGGGGTGTCTGATGGATGGATAGAGGGATACATAAAAGAACAAAAATAGAGTTAGAAGATTTAGAAGCAAATATTTTCTGATGTTCTTCACAGTTGATGATCTCCAGATATAACCCTAATATAGATATAAAGAAAAACCTGGACACAAACATAATTTTTAAATTCTGTTTAAAGGCAAAAGTGGAAAGTTCACGATGGCCTTCAGATACAACACGGGATCCTCTGGACCCTCCAATTTGCTCTGCCAGGTTAGGGGTGTCTGATGGATGGATGGATGGATAGAGGGACAAATAATCAAACAAAAATCAAAAGTGTTCAAAATTGTTTGTGGTCTTATTTCTCAGATAATGGTCTCCAGAAATAACCCCAGTCAAACCTGTCTATAGTGACCATTCAAGGGAAACCAAAGTGCGAAGTGCTTCTGATGACCTTGCTCAAGGTAGCCAGGGTGGTATGGACATACTAATTACAAAACAGGGGAAAATGGACACCAAAAGGACATAAATTGGACATAAAGACTTGACAACTTACCTCTTGTTTAAGCAGGGCTGCAGCGAGTTTCTGGACTTCACTGGTCAGAAGCGAAGTGCCTCTGATGACCTTGCTCAAGGCGGCCAGAGTAGCATGGACAGACTGACTACAAACTAGACTTGACATCTTACCTCTTGTTTTAGCAGGGCTGCAGCCAGTTTCTGGACCTCACTGGTCAGCAACGAAGTGCCTCTGATGACCTTGCTCAAGGCAGCCAGGGTAGCATGGACAGACTGACTACAAACTAGACTTGACATCTCACCTCTTGTTTTAGCAGGGCTGCGGCCAGTTTCTGGACCTCACTGGTCAGAAGTGAAGTGCCTCTGATGACCTTGCTCAAGGCGGCCTGGGTAGCATGGACAGACTGACTACAAACTAGACTTGACATCTCACCTCTTGTTTTAGCAGGGCTGTGGACAGTTTCTGGACCTCACTGGTCAGCAACGAAGTGCCTCTGATGACCTTGCTCAAGGCGGCCAGGGTAGCATGGACAGACTGACTACAAACTAGACATAAACCAAACGAAAGCTCCGAAAAAATGTGACATCAAAAGGACATAGACTTGACATCTTACCTCTTGTTTAAGCAGGGCTGCAGCCAGTTTCTGGACTTCACTGGCCAGAAACGAAGTGCTTCTAATGACCTTGCTCAAGACAGCCAGAGTAGCATCGACAGACTGAATACAAACTAGACTTGACATCTTACCTCCTGTTTTAGCAGGGCTGTGGCCAGTTTCTGGACCTCACTGGTCAGCAACGAAGAGCCTCTGATGACCTTGCTCAAGGCTGCCAGGGTAGCATGGACAGACTGAACCAATTGGAGTGCGTTGAATTTCTCCAGCTGGATGAAGGAGTCGATGGGTCCCTGGGAACCGGTCTTGTCGCTCGGGGCTTGAACCTTGGTCTGGATGAGGTTGGAGCCCTGGTTGGAAGCAAATGAGATTAATAATAATAATAATCTTTCGATATATATTGCGCCTAATATGATTCATAATCAACTCTATAAAAATGCTTAACATTATTACCCCGGTCAATGGACACACATTTTGCATTCAATCCCCACGTGATGTGCACTTTCTGCTCCCTTGGGAGCAATGCATTCTGATGATACAGGTGTTACCACATTGCCCAAGGGAACCTGGACTTTTAAAATGTGGTAGTTTTCTGTAGATGATGGGGACGATCATGACCCCCAAATTTAATCAGATCAATGTCACCCCGCTATGTACACCCAAATCAAGTATGAAATTGATCTGTCATTCAGTTATATCAAGAGAATGGAACAGGATGGACGGAGTGAAAACCCCAAAACATAATTCTTCCATGCAGTCACTTTTTTAAATTTTGCCAGAGGCATAAAAAACTTACCTGGTTGAGTTTCTTCCATAGTGACAGTATAGGACCCAGCTCAGTGTTCCATTTCTCCGTGTCAAACTTGTCCGCCGCCTCGTCCGATCGCCGGAGCACCTTGAGCTGGCTGATCACCTGACCACTGATGGTGCGCTGCGCAGAGCGCTCGATGTTCGCCGGGAGACCGAAGAAGGCTGGCTTGTCATCGTCGGGGAACTTGGACACCAGTTCCATGTAATCCTGAAACAACAAAAAACCAACACATATAAAAAAATCCCATCGACATATTTTTCTCTTTTTCAATTTTTTCTTCTTCTAGCATTAATATCTAGAATGTTACACAGTAGGCTTGTGGTAGCACCCTAGCTCTAAGAACGGAGGGATTGGAATGAAGCTTTGACAAATCACCTCTTCATAAAGATCTAGGCCCCGTTGCAGAAAGAGATACAATCGATTGTAAGTTACAAGTGATTGTAAGTCAGAAACTTTGCATGTTTCAACCAATCAGATTCGCGCATTTAGAACACATGATCTGACTTACAATTAATTGTAACTTACAATCGATTGTATCTCTTTCTGCAATGGGGCCCTAGAGTATTATCACAACCTTCCCTACACAAACAAATATTTAATTGAACTTAATAAAACAATGTCATCATAAATGACTCATGTAACATAGATTTACAAGTAGCTTATGTGGATACACATACAACTTTGTTCATATGATAGAGCACTTCATTTACATGGCATTTTACCAAATTAATTTCTACAGCTTGGTAAAGCTAAATTTATAACGATAGCTTACTAAATTTAATAAAATAACTTCTGCAACATAACATGACCGTAGCCCGAACATGCAGAAACACATAAAACGTATTTATATCGAAGAGCAATTCAGTTACACAGCCTAGCTATTACATGACTTATTTCCACAGCTGTAATTAAAGCTACTGTATCACCATTTTACCACCATGGCTTACTAAGTAATTTCTTATTTGGATTGACTTATAAACATGAAGCCATACCTTGTAGTATGTGGACACGGGGATGCTGTTTCCTCCTGGGATCTTCTTAGACTTGCGAGCGCTGCTGCCTGCCAACAAGTCCTTGTTGAAGTACTGGGACAGGTACGACCGAAGCACACGCATGTCAAACGGGTTGTCCACTCTCCCACCGTAGATGGCATTCTCAAACAGGCCGAAGATGAAATCAAACCCGATATCTTTGCCTAGGGAAAGAGATATTAAGGTCAAAGTTCAAATAATATTGTCTTACTAGCATGAATTATTTAAGTACTGAGACAGGTAAGATTGAAGCACACGCATGTCAAACGGGTTGTCCACTCTCCCACCGTAGATGGCATTCTCAAACAGGCCGTAGATAAAATCAAACCCGATATCTTTGCCTAGGGAAAGAGATGGTAAGGTCAAAGGTTAAAGGTCGAATCACACTCTTCTGGTAGCACCAATTTGTCAATGTTCTGCGACAGGTATGATCAAAAGCAAGCACATGAATGTCAAACAGATTACTGCCTACCTTTCAACGTTGATGGCATTCTCGAACAGGGCCATGGATGAACTCAAATGTATGAATGGCATGAAACGATTGTTATGGACCATTTCAGTTATTGTGCCTGTTAATAAATTTGTTTAAAACCACATAAGGATTGATTACCTTTGCCTCTGCAAACTCTGTCGATGATATCTGCACCAGCCCTGAGATCTGACATGGAGAACTCGTAGAACTTGGTCCAGCCCTGTGGGATATAGTTCCTGCGTTCCTGGCAGATGGCGTGGAACCAGGCCAAGGCGAACAAGGCCTGGGCTCGTACTACGTTGTTCTCGCGACCTATGAACTCTGGCGTCCACGAGTCGTAGCTGCGCTGCAGGTTCTTCTTGATTCCAGGTGGAGCCTTTAGGTAATATAAAAACATTGGGTAATATTTAACTCCTTTAACAAATACAAGAATATTTCAACTTGTCCTCCAATTGACTATTGTAACAATGTCTCCAACTGACTTGAAGAATACGAGTTGAAATTAATAGTTTACAGCATTTAGAATTTCATTTTTTGGGGGTGTATTTATGTGTATGTCTAAAGAGAAACATGACTAACTGTAAGTTGCATATGATATTCATAACCAGAACGATATCAAACTTCTCCTATTTCGGACTAGTTAAAACAAATTAGGCTATATGTGACCTTACACCACAAAACGACCATTAGGTCGGGAAAAGTGATTGTGCTGATTTTCATATAACATTAAAAAAGAAGTCATTACCTTTAAAATGGTATATCATTTGTCATATTTGGACTAAGCAAACCCTCTCAAAATGAACACCAAAGATTTGGAATATGGCTGAAGCATTTTCAAAAAAAGGGAGAAACGGGCTGCTTAAAAGATCCGTCTCTATTGAAGCGCTGTAATAAGATCACATTTATTAGATGAAAAATCGTATTTTAACATGATTTCCGACGCTCAAAATTTCATAGAAGGTAGATTAAGATATGTTTATAAGGATATATACCAAAATCCTAAATCTCATATTTTGAACAAAATTTGGCTATTTTAGCTAATAAAAGAGAAACTACCATGCCGACATAACGGTCGTTTTGTGGTGTAAGGTCACATATGGTCTATGGAGAATACATTGTTTTACCCAATTCAAACCATACTAGTCAATAATACTAACAATAATAATAATAATGATAGATTGTAAACTAGAAGCACATTTCATATTGAATTCCTACAGCTTTTCTTTAAAAAATGAAACACAGAGGCTCAGGTAAATGACTGTTATCAATGATCAATAATCTATTTCTTAAAAAAAAATCTAGACCATTCATTTGGCTTTGCATAATCCTCTTAACAAAATATTTACCTCATATGTGATCTTGAGACTGGACTGGAGAAGGATGGTCGGGAACTTAGGATGAGTCTCGGCCGTCAGCCACAGACGGAAACTCTCATGTGGACTCAGCGTGTTTATTTCCTGTGAATGCAAGAAAACATTTGAGACATTCTGGAAATGTTAAACATGTACTGCTTAACCCTAACCAATAAAAAACATAAGTTGAATAAACAAAGAAATACATAAGAAAATCCAAAAGCAAACAAATACACAAGTATTTGAGACTTCCAACAACAAATATATCAATTATTTCAAGGCTCCTTGAGATTAATAAATGTAACAGATTTTTATCAAACTCTATGCATTTTCAAAATAACAGTTTCAACCATTTTACAAAGAAACTAATGGCTCTCCATAATTGTTAGGTCCAACTTAAGAGTAAAGTTAAAATTAGAATCTTTGTGAAACACCCCCCCCCCCCCCCCCCCTGGTAATATAAATTTTAGGGGAACATTCCTTCCAACCTTATCCACATTCTCATGAAAAGATATGGCCTGTAGCGCTCTATATAATAGGGCAGCTTGAGCTAGTATGCTCCCCGGGAAGTTGAGATGGTGCATGTGCAGGTTTGAACTATACCTGATGACCAAGGGTAATAATGCGCCTCTGAATAGGGCACCTATATACATGGGGCTTTATAAATGCTATATATTATTATTATTATTATTATTTGATATTCATGCATACTGACCTTCTCCAGGACTGGCAACCAGGCGGTGACCAGGTGGAGGTTCTTGAGGCACAGCCAGTCTCCGTTGCGAGCACAGTCCGAAAGCAGCTGCATGGCAATGTCCGCCTGACCCTGACCCATGGCAACCTGTAAATAAACAAATAAACAGAGTCATAATAGAAATCAGTACAGTATAAAATGATACATAATGTGACCTTACACCACAAAACAACCAATAATTTGGGAAAAATTATTTTGCTGGTTTTCACATGGCATTACAGTAGAAGTCATTACCTTTTAAATGGTGTATAATATTTGTCATATTTGGACTAAGCAAACTCTCTGAAAATGAGTGCCAAAGATTTGGAACATGCATGGCTGCAAAGCAGTTTTACAATTAGGGACAAAATGGGAGCTGCTTCGAAGATCGAGGCCGATTCAACCTGGAACAAAAAACAACAGATTTATAATAGAAAATGGTACGAAAATAGCAGAAAATGGTACTATGTGAGCTTTTGTTTAATTTCAGAGTGTAATTCTTAAAAATATAGCCAGTGTCCATTGCGAGCTCAGTAAGAAAGCAGCTGCATGGCTATGTCTGCCTAACCCTGACCCATGGCAACCTAATAAAACAAAATTAAATGAAAGAAAAAATTAGTAGAATTTGAACATGTCCAAAAACAAAAACAGACAAACAAAAACTAAAGTAAAATGTGTACCCTAGTGATGTATAATAGTGAACAAACCCCTCCCAAGTCATAGTGTAATTATAACTTCCTCACTAGCTTCCAAACCAGGATTTGAACCACCTCATGATAGTGATCCGCAACAACTACCTCATTGGCAACTTCTTGGAGCTCCTGGGTGGGGTCCGCTCCGGGGGAGATGATAAGTAGGATCGGGTGCATATTTCCTGTCAGTTTTAAGTTAAATTTCCCTCCCCAACTGACATCCGTAGGTTAGCATTCCAAACCAGGATTTATGCCTACCTCATGATAGTGATCCGCAACAACCACCTCATTGGCAACTTCTTGCAGCTCCTGGGTGGGGTCCGCTCCGGGGGAGATGATAAGTAGGATCGGGTGCATATTTCCTGTCAGTTTTAAGTTAAATTTCCCTCCCCAAATGACATTCGTAGGTTAGCATTCCTAACCAGGATTTATACCTACCTCATGATAGTGATCCGCACCAACACCTCGTTGGCAACTTCTTGCAGCTCCTGGGTGGGGTCAGCTTCAGAAGAGTTTACTACCAAGATGGAGAATTAACTCCTGCCAAGTTATACTTAATTACCATTCCCCACTTTCTTTTCTCACTGGTTTTCCAAACCAGGATTCAAACCAACTATTTTTTTTACAAACTAAGACTAAAACCTACCTCATGATAGTGATCCGCACCAACAACCTCGTTGGCAACTTCTTGGAGCTCCTGGGTGGGGTCCGCTCCGGGAGAGATGATGACCAGGATGGGCTCTGTGGGCACAGTGTCCTGGTAGAGCTTCTTCAGAATCACGGTGGGAGTCGAGAGCTCCTTCATACCTGATTTTATAAAAGAGTAGTATAAATAGTATACAGTAGTAGAAGAATCAAGCCATTTTAAGGAATACATTCCTGCTATGTCCCCAATCACCACACCTGCCTGGGTTGAGTGCTGCCAAGGAAGTACTTTTCGGGGCATTTGGGCCATTTTCGACTGGAAGTCAAGCATTGATCCTATTTTGCAATAACACCTCCACTTTTCAGGAACGCTGTATCAGTTTTAAACTCTCTATTAACTCTCTATTAACCCTCTAACCCTTTAGATTGGACAGCCTATAAAACAAGAACAACAACAACAACAATCTGTGCCAGGTTAAATTGCTAGAATCAACTTGACCATGTTTTTTAGGCAAGTTTATGCGAGTATTCTAGTCCCCCTGTTCACCTTCAATGAATAGAAAGGAAGTTCAGCTTGGTAAAATGCAGGAGTGCATGTCTAAATACAAATCATTCTGCACTTATCTATTGTGTGAATTTAGGAACAAATCAATAGATCTGAGGTTTATATAGCTTCTAACTAGCACAAACATTGAAAAGGTTTTCTTGGAACTAACACCATCAATAGGGCCTTGTGGCTCAATGGTTGAAGCACAACTAGGTCTAGCAATCCCAAGAAATTGTGGCGAAGTCCAATTTTCTTTGCTCATTTTCATTCAATTACTTGATTTTCTAGTCAGCTTCTCTTTGTTTGAATTTACTTTATAAAAGCCTGTTTCACTTTGTGTGATCCCTCACACTTTCCCTAAGTTGATTTCTTATCCTTTGGGTTTGTGTCAACTTGCTTCGGACAAGCACCAGCATTGAAAAGGGTTCTGGGAAGTACCACCATTAATAGGGCCTTGTGGCTCAATGGTTAGAGCACTGACCTAGCAATCAGGAGGTCTCTCACTGGTTAAATTCCTGCCAAAGCCCAATTTTTCCATAAATTAAGAATTAACATTTCAAAATTTGTTTGGGTCTTATTTCAACTCACCTACAACTTTAGCAGCAATGGGAAACTCTAGATTAATCATCCAAATGGAGTGTAACTATTATCTATTCTTTAATGGATATAGAGATTATATTTCTAGAATTAAATTCAGGATTGACAAAACTTGTTGAATTTGTATGCATGGGTCTTGTTTGAACTCACCTAGACCTTTGGTTGCAAAGAAGGTCATCGCACTCTGCAGCCTGTCTGGTCTGACAGCCTGGATCAGCAACAACTAAAAAGTAGCAAATGGAAAATAAGAAAGAACTTTTTACTTATGAAAATAGAGTTTACATTTTTTAGGATAAAGTTTAGTCATATTTTGTAAATAGAATATACCACTTAAAACATTTATATAAATGCACATTCCAAATGAATGAACTTTCAATTCAAATTGATATAATTTTGCAGTAAATATATTTTGTAATCTACATGTAAATCACCCTATGAAAAAAAAGACACTGGTATACACTAAATGCAACACTGATCAGTCAACAAATACAAATTACAGTTCAACTATCGAGTATAATTGGATAGATCAACAATGCATGCACTAAAAAATGGGCCATACAAAAAACAAACGATTTCATTGACGAGTTTCGATGGTAATGCCCTTTAAGTTGACAAAGTCATAATGCACCCCAAATAATGAAAAGATAACTATTTTTTTCTTTCTCTTTTCACCTGCTGAAATGGAGAAACCTTTCTTGTCCAGTGAGGATGGGAATCGTTCCTTTTCACACAGCGAGCTGCGGCTGAACTGGCTCCACAAACCGTTTTCATTCAGGCTTTAAAATTTGACTTAAACGATTCACCTTCTCACTTCATCCAACAATTTATATTGTCACAATGTGCCCAAAGGCATATATTTTATTACAATTATGACGAACAGTCAACCTGTTCGAAACGTCGAGCCCACCCTCTCCTTACAATAACTATACCGGCGCTGTAGCTCTTATTAGAACTACAAGCTCAAGAAAGAATACCAACAGTCCTTTCCAGGACTACCAACAGTCCTTTCTAGGACTACCACAGTCCTTTTTTAGGACTATCCTACAAAGAATACCAACAGTCCTTCTGCGGCTGAACTGGCTCCACAAACCGTTTTCATTCAGGCTTTAAAATTTGACTTAAACGATTCACCTTCTCACTTCATCCAACAATTTATATTGTCACAATTCTCACCAATCCTCTCCTTATACATAGTGCAACCGCAAACCACAAGTATTATCTACACCACCATGGAAGCCGATACTTACAAGCAACATTTATATTTTATTGTTATACATTTGTTCTTTGTAGTATTTACTCTTTGAATACTAGTAATGGTATTTTGTTTCAGGTGTCACACAAAGTAGTTGTATATTTCTTGTATTAGTTACCGCTTAAATTTGGACTTAGAAACATCAGTATCAAGCGCCATATAAATATGATGTATTAATTATTTCTTCTTATTATACTATAGTATACAAATATTTAATATTTTGTTATATACCTGTTGGAATAGAGAAATCTTCTTGTCCAGAGAGGTGGGGAACTCGTGTTCACACTGCGAGCTGCGGCTGAACTGGGTCCACAGACCATTGTCACTCAGGCTCAGGGTCTGGGCCAGGGATGGGAACGTCGCCTAGAATGGATGGAAGGAAAGTGACAAAGAAAGAAATATTTCGTTAAAAAAACTTCTCTATCACTTCTCATTTTTAGAGGCGACTAGGAATTTTGGATCTAACAGAAGAAGTGGGAGGCCATGATTAGGAAATCGATACACGATGCAAACCTAGATTCTGGGCCGAAGGACAATAAATTACTTAAAATGGATATGAGAATATGATGGAGAAATACTGTCATGTAAATACTCAATGCATTATTTTTCTTTCACAGTACATTATCAATTGATAGATAGCCTTGCTTACAGCTGGGAACAGAAAAATCAAAGTGAGATTTAATTCAAATTAATTGATTAGTCCAATTTGTTTTTAATGTAATTACTTACAATGAAGCTGGCTACAGCCCTGTGTCTGTCCTGATCAATCCAGGATGGAATATTAGAATCACTTCTCTGGGACTGGACATCGGCCACGATCTGACCAAGGAATGCTTCCCACTCCTGAATATATGAAAAAAAAATATCACACAATTTATGTACATGTACACTCTTCTGGGATAGCACCTTTCAGTTGTACTTGATATAGTGATTAATATGCTGAACCTTTCTTTCTTCCATTTCAATTTCTTACAGCGCATAGAGACATATGTGATATGCGCGTTATAAATACCTTATTATTATTATTATAAGAATAATTATGAATCATACACAAGTTAACCCATTCAGGACTGGTCCCAAACATACTCGGGCTGTGGTCTATGAGGAATACATGTTATAGCAAAATCAATCAGTCCAGAATGGTTTAAAGGAGAGGGGAAATCCCGGCTTTGATACAGGTTTATAGCTTTAAATATGTGCCTTTGTTGATATACCACACTCTTTTTTTCAAAGAAATCCTTAAGTTGGGAAAAAAAGGGAAATTTCATGCAACTTTTTTGCTTTATTACGCATCAGCGTTCCATGCTCCTAAAAAAGTCATTTATAGCAGAGCTGGAATGTGCGCACGTGTCACCCGATTCATGACATCACAAGCAGACCGCAACGCGGAGGAATGTGCATGGTTTACATGCAGAGCCTATGACTTGCTTGTAAAACAAACTCGTTTTTGCTTGTAAATTGAGGCTTAACTGAAAGTGCTTAAGAATTGCTAAGAAATTAATTGTAGCAGGATGCAGCTACACATCTGAGTGTATATCGTCCATGATATAAACCTAAGCAAATGTTTGCAAATATTGAAACAAATGGAAATAATATCTCTCTGTCAAGGTGAGTATTGCACTCAGCGTGTACGTCTATGACCGAGCTAAACTGCGATTGCCTGCAGGTGACGTCACAAAGATGACGTCATTTTTTTTTCGCCCGGACTCAGTTTTTTTACGGGGGTTCCGAAAGTGATTTTACAAGTTGATTTTTTTATTTTACCGGGTTTTCCCACGAGGAAAATATGTTTGTATTAGTAATCTTCATGAAAATCTACCTTAGATCTTGTCACCATACCTTTAATCATGTACCATTTATGGATGTTTCACCCACGAACCTTAGCTAACTTAATGTTGCATTCTATAATTGGAGTTCTAATGTTCAACTTGCAGTACACACTCGTAGTCATGAGTATAATTCATTGAAATGTATGCATATAATTTACAAACGTTACTCAACTTGACACACGGTACCGAGCATGGTGGCTTAGCGGTTAGAGTGTCCGCCTCATGCACGGGAGGTCCCGGGTTCGAACCCAGACCGGGTCATACCAAAGACTTTAAAAATGGTACCTCTGCCTTCTAGCCAGGCGCTCGGCATTTATAGAATGGGGAAGGGAAAGTTAATCACACAAGTTACCAGAGGACTGGCCCCCTTCTGTAGCTATCGCTACATATAGTAGACGTGCGGCCTAGGGCTAATAAATCGGAGATAGGCGCCGCCTTATGTGCCAACATTGGCACGGGAAGGACTTTAACTAAAAACTCAACTTGACATATAAGTAATACATATATAAGACAGTCATGAACTTTGCACAGTGTATGAAAGCAATTAGGGGCCATTTACAAAACACAACATTTATAAAAATTACATAGTGACCAGGGGGAAAATTAATGTAAATTAAATAATACTTATTTCAATTGCATTTTTGTTGTACAAACAACGATAACAAACTCATGATGTAAATGACGTCAGATAATTGGCTCACATTTTCCTTGAATTGGCTGGGGTGCATGCCGCGGACGAGATGAAGGGCAAACATGAGTCGATCAGCCTTGAAGAGAGACTGGCAGACGTACTCATAGATCAAGAGCTGCAGAGATTTGATCAGCTTCTGAATGCGCATCTCAGTGCTGCTCCCCTCCTATTGAAATCATGTCAACAAATAAATTGATGATTATTTACAATATTAACAGTAACCAGAGAAATTACAAAAAGAAAATAATCAGAAAATAAATCGACTCATCATATTTGATTAGTTTCTGAATGCGCATCTCAGTGCTACTCCCCTCCTATTGAAATCAGGTCAAATGAATTGATGAATGACTTTCAATAACACCAAAATAAAAAAATTAAAAATTGATGAACTACTTTAGATTACAACAAAATTAATCAAAGAAATTACAAAAACAAATAATAGGAAATATATCACAAAATAAATAGACCCAGCATATTTGATTCAGCTTCTAAATGCGCATATCAGTGCTACTCCCATTCTATTGAAATAATGTCAAATAAATTGATGAATTACAACAAAATTATCCAGAGTTACAAAAACAAACTAGAAATTGCGCGCTCGGCGGGTCGCGCAGCCGAGCACATGTATCCCCCGAACCAATTGCATTGCACTTTTGTGGGTTGTAATATTGTGAACTGAACAAGTTTGGTGGTGTACGTTGTTCTACTAGGCTGGCAGTAGCCTTTGGGCAAGGCCTCGCGCGCTGTTTGTCCTCCGAGCAGGGTCTGATTAATAGACAAGGCGATGTGCGCTTACAGCAGTGATCGCTGGACTGAGCCGCGTCAGCGGCGAGGCCTTTGCTAACTTGCGGAGCTCATTAAAAAATGATCGAACAAAAACTTGAACCTGTAGAGTGTTCACAACGTAATCTTTACTATTTTTTTATATCACTGTTACCATGGCAACCGTGAATCCGCCCCACACCAAAATCAATAGGCTCCATCCTCTTTCCTTAATACACCTTTATACCAAATAAGAAAATGATCGGACAAGAACTTGGACCTGTAGAGCGTTCACAAGGTAATCTTAGCATTACCATGGCAACCGTGACTCCACCCAACACCAAAATCAATAGGCTTCATCCTGTTTCCTTAATACACCTTCATACTAGGCTTGGGCGTCAGAACCGATTACTCGATTCTACCCGATTCCAGAAATAGGAATCAACGGTCAACTCCTGAATAGCGCAGAACCGAGTAATCGATACTACTGGTACACGTGCAAAACTGTACCGATTCTGTGAATAATCGACTCGCGGGGAAGGGAGATCGCGCGCAAGAACGAGTCGGTTTCAAGAGAGTCGATCTCTTATGCCGACTCTCCTCGGTTCTAATCAGAATAGAATCAAACTATTTCGCGCAAACGCATGGAACTGCCGTGTCTCGCACAGACACAGTCTCTCCCGGTCTCTCCCGCACCGGTCCCGTCTTATTTATTTCAAGAAAACAACGCTGGCGTTCGTACGTGTACAGCGCATATACGTACGCATGCATGCAATTCGCAATTCAAGCGATCCAGTTCTAAAAAAAAATGGTTAAAATGCAGTGCATTTGTGGCCCCAAATCCTCTTAAATAAACCAGATTCCTAAATCAATTACTTTTTTGCATTTCTAAAATGATTTCTACGGAAAAATGATATCAAACTGTTCAGATTTACCTCGATTACAAACGCACTGCATTTTAACAATTTTTGTTAGAACTGGATCGCCAGCGCGGTAGGCGATCCGGCGAGTTACCTTCTCACATACACAGAGCTGATTGTGTGATTGTATGAGTTATGTGTACATGTACGCTATACGATCTCAGAACCGATTCTTCTCGGAACCGAGACATGGGTATGGAATCAGAATCGACTCCAAGCTGGGGCAGAACCGCCCAAGCCTACTTCATACCAAATAAGAAAATAATCGGACAAGAACTCGGACCTGTAGAGCGGTCACAAGGTAATCTTAACTATTTCTTTATATCATGGTTACCATGGCAACCATGAATCCGCCCCACACCAAAATCAATAGGCTTCATCCTCTTTCCTTAATACACCTTCATACCAAATAAGAAAATGATCGGACAAGAACTCGGACCTGTAGAGCGTTCACATGGTAATCTTAACTATTTCTTTATATCATGGTTATCATGGTTACCATGGCAACCAGGACTCCGCCCCACACCAAAATCAATAGGCTTCATCCTCTTTCCTTAATACACCTTCATACCAAATTAGAAAATGATCAGACAAGAACTCGGATCTATAGAGCGTTCACAAGGTAATCTTAACTATTTCTTTATATCATGGTTACCATGGCAACCAGGACTCCGCCCCACACCAAAATCAAAAGGCTTCATCCTCTTTCCTTAATACACCTTCATACCAAATTAGAAAATGATCGGACAAGAACTCGGACCTGTAGAGCGTTCACAAGGTAATCTTAACTATTTCTTTATATCATGGTTACCATGGCAACCAGGACTCCGCCCCACACCAAAATCAATAGGCTTCATCCTCTTTCCTTAAGACACCTTCATACCAAATTAGAAAATGATCGGACAAGAACTCGGACCTGTAGAGCGTTCACAAGGTAATCTTAACTATTTCTTTATATCATGGTTACCATGGCAACCAGGACTCCGCCCCACACCAAAATCTAAAGGCTTCATCCTCTTTCCTTAAGACACCTTCATACCAAATTAGAAAATGATCAGACAAGAACTCGGACCTGTAGAGCGTTCACAAGGTAATATTAACTATTTATTTATATCATGGTTACCATGGCAACCAGGACCGCGCCCCACACCAAAATCAATAGGCTTCATCCTCTTTCCTTAATACACCTTCATACCAAATTAGAAAATGATCGGACAAGAACTCGGACCTGTAGAGCGTTCACAAGGTAATCTTAACTATTTCTTTACATCATGGTTACCATGGCAACCAGGACTCCGCCCCACACCAAAATCAATAGGCTTCATCCTCTTTCCTTAATACACCTTCATACCAAATTAGAAAATGATCGGACAAGAACTCGGACCTGTAGAGCGTTCACAAGGTAATCTTAACTATTTCTTTATATCATGGTTACCATGGCAACCAGGACTCCGCCCCACACCAAAATCAATAGGCTTCATCCTCTTTCCTTAATACACCTTCATACCAAATTAGAAAATGATCGGACAAGAACTCGGACCTGTAGAGCGTTCACAAGAAAATCTCTGCGGCGGACGCGGCGGCGGCGGCGGCGGCAGCGCGACGAGACCAAATCCATAGTATCCCCCGAAGTGGTTCGGGGGATACAATTAATAGGAAATTTATCCACAAATAAATTGACTCGGCATATTTGATTTAGCATAGCTTATTGTGATAATCGTCCTCTTGAATTAATGCAAACAAATCTGTTCTAGTGTCTAGTGAAGCACGACTAGCTGTTTTGTTTCTTTCCCCATCCCTATCAGAACATGATCATACAAACAAAATTCATTTTAAAAATGTGAACCTACCATCCTTCCTTCGAGAGCCTTTCCAAACAACCTGAGGAAGGCACTGAGACTGAAGCGGTACATGTTATTCAGCTTGGCCAGGTCCGAGATGACGAAGAACAGAGAGCTACCATTCTCGGCCAGGGGCAGGTACGCAGCACGTTCCTGGAAGGGAAGAGAGATTACAAATAAAGATGAAATAGAAGCATCATCACTATTGTAAAATTCTGAAATCCCCATAGACTTTGTACACAACCCACTCGGTTCCCGTAAGCGACTGGTTAAAACCATCAAACTATTAGTCGAATGCTTGAAATTTCACATTGAAAAGGGATATTAAGAAGAATGTTGCATGTTTATTAAGTCAACTCAAAAGGTAAACCCTTATCTGACCAGAGCTTCATAGCAGCAGGTATCGGGATCTACAGGCAGCAATATGATTTAGTTTAAGAACTGGGTGTGAGGTCTCGGGTTCTTCATGGGTCCAGAGACTTTTGGAGCTGGATTGATTCTACCAGAGACTGTTTGATGGTCTGGCTGCTTCCCTTGGTCTTGTTGAGGGACTTCCAACAAGGCCTTATTCTAAACCGTTTTCAGATAATCCACAATGGTTTAGATCTAGTTTCAGTATAGTCTAGGCTCTAGTTCTAGTTTGCTTTAGTTATGAACTAGTCTAGAGATTCCTGGAGCTGGACAGATTCTACCAGGAACTGGGTGATGGTCTCACTGCTCTCATCGGTTTTGTTAAGGGACTCCAACAAGGACTAATTTTAAACCATTTTCTGATACTCCATGATGGTTTAGATCTAGTTTCAGTATAGTCTAGGCTCTAGTGTTCTAGTTTGTCTTGGTTCTTACCTAGTCTAGAGATTCCTGGATCTGGACTGATTCTACCAGGGACAGGGTGATGGTCTGACTGCTTCCCTTGGTCTTGTTGAGGGACTCCAATAAGGCCCAATTTTAAACCGTTTTCTGATACTCCACGATGGTTTAGATCTAGTTTGAGTATAGTCTAGGCTCTAATTCTAGTTTGCCTTGGTTCTTACCTGGTCTAGAGATTCCTGGAGCTGGACTGATTCCACCAGGGACAGGGTGATGGTCTGACTGCTCTCCTTGGTCTTGTTGAGGGACTCCAACAGAACCTTGTTCTCCAGGATGTTGCCTTCAGCCTTGGCCAGGGTCTGGCAAAATATTGCGTATGGTAATAGAAGAATGAAATGCGTTTTTAAAAATGGTGCCTCCTGCCTTCTAGACAGGCGCTCAACATTTATAGAATGGAGAAGGGAAAGTTAAGCACACAGAGTTACCAGAGGACTAGCCCCCTTCTGTAGCTTTCACTACTTATAGTAGACATGTGGCCTAGAGTCAATGAACTGAAGATAGGCACAGGAAGGACTTTAAAGGGGACCACCAGGCAAAGAACAACACATTATTATATGTTTTGGTACCGTTTTGTGATATCAAATAGATACCCAACATTTTGCAAAGGGTTGTGTAATTCATAAACAAAGCAATTCATTTCCACCACTTACGGAACCACTGCTATTTCCTGGTTCCATACGGGCCAACCATTTGCGAGTGCGCCAATGCTATTCATGCGCACGTTTGTAAACAATAGATTCCCGGGCGATTCGTTCGCTCTGCACACGTTGCAATTCACCGCACACATTGCAGTCTGCGTAATTCAGACCGCATGAACGCATGCTTTAGAATGGTGATGCGTTTCCAATTTTTTTTCTTTTTTCTGGAAACATATTTTTGTGAACTTGTTGATGGAATGGAATACTAAAGATGTTACCTTTCTTTAATAAGAATATTATTTTTGGGTGGTGGTACCCTTTAACTTCTTCTTTTTTCAAGTTTACCTCTAGAAGGCTCTCCTCTAGCTGAGCGAGCTGTATCTTCAGATCTTCCTCTTGCTTCAGCAGTTCAGTCTTCCGTACTTCGAGCTCTGGCTTCTCATGCTGTATGGTGGCTGCAAGGAGCTAGAAAAGCAAAAGAGAAAAAAATGGTGATGAGATTCTATGAATATAGTTGCTATAAATTATCAATCATATTATCATCTCATGCTGTATGGTGGCTGCAATGACTGGGATATCCCACATTCAAATCCAGTGTATTGTACAATGGCGTTTGTCCTTCAGCAAGACAATTTATCCACTATCGCTGCCTTCTATCCAGGTGTATAAATGGGGACCCGGAAGGATGGGAGCATGATTCATTTTCACTGTGTTCAGGTAACAGGTAACAGGCAACTGGCTGGAATACTCCCTAGGGAGTGGAAAATGTGCACTTTGTGTGCAGGAAAGATTGCAGTGTGTATCCCTTTACCGGGGTAATAATAATAGTAGTGTAAAGCGCTATGATACTCAGTTGAATAGCGCTATATAAATAATCATCTATTATATTAATACGGTAAGCTTCAACCCCCCAAAATGGTTCCCACTCGAGATATCCTCACCCCGAGGATTCGGCGACTTCCCGACCGTCGCGATCGAAGGATATACGTTTTGCGGAGGACAATAAGGCATTCCCGAGTCGCTCACGCCCCGTGGTCGTCGTCCAGATCGAAGAAAAGGGAAAGTCAGCAATGTCAATTGCCCGTTTAAGACGCCGAGCATTGACTAACGATTTATCGCCGTAAAAGTATTTGTAAGAATATAATTTGGAGTAGATAAAACAAATAAAATATAGAGAAACCATTTTAGATTTAACACGTTGCGAAACTACCCAGGTTTTGATAAATATCAATATTTATATTACGCGGATGGTATGGTAATGATCGCTATTGCCGATTGGCATCGTGTTTGTTAGTGCATAGACGACCAAATGCGACAACTTCAATTTAGCTGCGGTTATACAACGCGCGATGGCTGTACAGCCGTGTATACACGTCGCGCAGTCATCTAATTACCCCACCGAACCGTAGTTTATTTGCATAGCTCACTGACCTGCTGACCATCGTCTCTGGTCACTATCTCATTCGCCCTACCGTACACGATACTATAATTGCGCCAGCTTGTGGTAAGATGTATTAAGTCTGCGAGCTCACATGCGTGCAAAGTGCATTGAAGTGAATAAAGCGGGGTGGACAATGGTGGAGCAGGGGAGTTTTATACAATCTCGACATCTTGCGGTAATATGATTGTATTATGCCATCCGCGAAGAGAAGACGCCTGGGGGTGGGGGGGGGGGGTATCTGCTCATTTATTATGCAATGCATGTATTGACGGCTACTATTCCCTTCAACCATGGAACTCCCATAGAGTACAGAAGCCATGACGTCATAAAAACACTTTTTTAGAATTTTCAAATTTGGACTTCATTTTCAGAAAGAGCATAACAAATAATGTCTAAATACTGAAAAAAGGGTATAGGTTACGTAGTATTGGCTGGGATATGCCCATCCGAATGAATTTTACTTCAATGGGCAATCAGTGTTATAGTGCACTGGTTCATAAATTTATGAACCAGTGCACTATAACACTGATTGCCTATTGACAACAAAAATCATTCGGATGGGCATATCTCGGCCAATACGAAACCTATTCCTATGATTTTTGGTATTTGGACATAATTTGTTATGCTCTTTCTGAAAAGGAAGTCCAAATTTGAAAATTCTACAAAAAATGTTTATGACATCATTTATGACATCACACTTCACCACTCTATATCCTTGCTTCAACGGAATATATCATCGGGTTTCACAAGAATATGACAAAATGTATACGCCGGAGAACAGTTAGATTGGATATGAAAAGTTTATGGGATGCATGTATATAGACGGCTACTATTCCCTTCAAAGGAATATATCATCGGGTTTCACAAGAATATGACAAAATGTATACGCCGGAGAACTTAGATTGGATATGAAACGTTCATGGGACACGACGGGTTATGTGTCATGCAGGCAATTGGAGTCGCTGGGGGGGGGGGGGGGGGGGGTCAACGGCGAAGCTACTGTATATTAGCAAGTACACGAACATAGTGTACTGTATCTAATTTAATACAAGCGGAACAAATTATGGACTCTATAAAATATGGGGGATAATTGAATAACTTTCCATGGGTACTAAACCATTATGATTGTGTTATACATTGGCCCGATATCGTTGGACGGGACCCTAATTCGTCGGGGCCCCGTCCAACGACGGGTTGTGGGGCGGGATTGAGTCGCCCGTGTTTATTTTGTCTTATACTATTTAAATTATGACTCTGGGAATAGTAAAGATTTAAAGTATCGTTATGTCATCATCGCCTTTCTCTCACAAAAACCCGCGGATTTCCGCGGGTACAGCTAGTTATTATGATTATCAATCAGCATTACCTGTCCAGTGAGACCCGCCCTGGTGGTGGTGAAGTTGACCTCCGATATGATGGAGGCTGCATCGGGAGGGATCTCAGGGTTGGGGTTCCGTGTTGTCATGAAGAGACGGAAGTCCTCGTGGTAGTCGATCACCTTCTCACCGACCTGCACCACGAACCTGGGACCTGATGCAAGGTTGAGTCATATCAAGACAGATACAAGGATAAAAGTTGAGTTGGGATTCGAAAATAGCATGGCATTGGGACATTTCACAAAGTTAAAGGGAACCACCAGGCAAAGAACAACACATAATTATATGTTTTGGTACCGTTTTGTGATATCAAATAGATACCCAACATTTTGCAAAGGGTTGTCTAAATTCATAAGCAAAGCAATAAATTACCACCACTTACAGAACCACTATTATTTCCTGGTTCCGTACGGACCAAACATTTGCGAGTGCGCAAATGCTATTCATGCGTACATTTGGAGACAATAGAATCCCGGACGATTCGTTCGCTCTGGACAAATTAGTCTTCGTACATGCAAACCCATGAACGATGCTCTAGAATGGTGATGCGTTTTCCAATTATTTTTTGTTTTTCTGGAAACACATTTTTGTGAACTTGTTGATGGAATGGACTACTAAAGATGTTACCTTTCATTTATAAGAATATTAATTTTGGGTGGTGGTACCCTTTAAATTCATATCACAGAACTGCTAACATGGATATGTCTAAATCAGGGAGGTGTCAAACAGCTATCACAGAGAAACTTGTACCACAATGGAAAATAATCTTTGCTTTAATCAGTTCAATATTGTTTGTCAAACTTGTATACCTTTTCTGGAAATTTTACATAAAAATTATAAATTATACATAACAAATAACAGCTATCCTTATTTTTACATCAATTAGAAGTTAAGAATAAGAAACATAATGTACATACCTTGACTGACAAGGTCTGCTCTGAGGAGAGGATACAGAATGGGCTCGATGCCATCCATCTCCTGGATGATCAGGGTCTTGCCAAACCGCACGGCCAGCTCCAGGGCAGTGGAGAAGTTGGAATCCTTTTTAATAGAAAGAAACAAACAAGTTGAGTTCTTATGTTTTGTGTAAGGTTTATAATAGCAATTCTGACCATCACGAGCCTTGAAAAGGGTTTCAGGGATGAAGTCATGAAGAACCATCACAAGAGCTTTCTAGTTCAGTTGGTAGGACACCAGTCTAGCAATCTGGAGGTCTCTGGTTCAAATTCCAGAGAAGCCCTATTTTGTGTTCTCATTTTCATGTATACTATATATTTCTGTGTTTGACATAAAATAAACACTTTTAACAAAATCAACAGATAACCTCCTAGGAATCCCTGGGGAATATTCATACACACCTCACAACTCCCTGGGAACATTCTAGTGGTAACTAACCTGTTGGTTGATGACCTCCAGCCTGGCATCTTTGAGGTGCGCCTTGAGCCACTATGTCGCCCTGAGGGAGGGGTCCACCAGAAATGGTCTAGCTCAGAGAGCTTTGCAGAGTGATCTAACATGAACCAGCCAACCAACATACAGTTGCCCTCAAGGTCTCTGAGACTTATGTAGGGTGATCTAACATGACCCCTTCCAACTCACATACACATACACATACACAAACACAGATGCACATTTTACACCTCCCTAGGGAACATTCTAGTGGTAACTAACCTGTTGGTTGATGACCTCTAGCCTGGCATCTTTGAGATGCGCCTTGAGCCACTCTGTCGCCCTGAGGGAGGGGTCCACCAGGAACGGTCTCAGAGAACTCTGCAAAGGAGAACAAATACTGTACTTTCATCTTGATTCTTATCAACCGGTTTCTTATGGGAACACGCTGGGCTATGAAGGGTTATGTACAAAATTTAAATGTGGGTATTACAGAATCTACCAACAGTTGCATGACTATACTAATAACCATGCCTTTAATCAATGCAATGTAACCAATACATTCTGCTAAAAAAAAATCAGAATTATATTTCAAAAAGGAAAACATAATGAGCATGGAAATAAATGCTCAGAGATCTCCTCACAGCCTGAACAGAATACATAATAATTTCCAAAGCCCTTCACAAAATATAATGTATTCTTTAAAACCTCTTCTCTAGCATTGTGTTACCGTTAAAAGTATCGAGTAACTTTGTTGGCATGTGCAAAAGCATACAAGGTATGAGAGAACTACTATAGGGTTCTAAGTAAGTTGTTTGGATTTGGACAATATTACTAGATCCCTTTATAAGTGCAGCAGTATACAAATGATGCGCAGGTATGAGTGGGTTGGTAGGAATTGTTTGCACAAGGTAACTATGGAACTGTTAAACCCACGAGGCGAAGCCGAGTGGGTTTAGACTAGTTTCCATAGTTACCGCGTGCAAACAATTCCACCGACCCACGAAATAAACTTGCGCATCATCTGTTTTATAGAATGGGCATTGTTACGCCCCCCAAAAAGTCAAAAAATTAAAAATTAGAAAAATTACCGGATGCATGAAATAATTTTTTACCGGACGCATGACCTTTTTTTACCGGACGCATGACATTTTTTACCGGACGCATGACATTTTTACCGGACGCATGATTTTTTTACCGGACGCATGACTTTTCATGCATCCAGTACAATTAATTGTCTGCACAAATTTTGCTCTCAACCAATCAGATTGCAGAGATTTATCAACCCATTCTATAATAACATATAATTCAATTTTTAAAATATGATTGAAATAATCTGGTTTAAGAAGCTCTAGCTGGGCAATTATCAGCTAGACATTTGCTCATCAGTGTGTAAAAAACATATTAATAATAAATGTAACAGCACATGATAGCATATGATTAACAACCAATGAGATTCGAAGACCTAATAAACTATTATGGAATTAAGATAATGTTAAAGCAATCTGGAGTTCTAATTATTGAAAGGTGTATGCAGTCATATACTTACTCAGAAGGGTTGGATTTATGTCACAGTATATAACCATACATTGTACAAATAACAACAAAGAAAGTAGGAAAAGGTGGTCATTATAAAACTGTAATAAAGCTGAATTTAGAGAAATTATTGGATTACAAAGTGATAAAGGGTGATTGGTGATTGATCAAAGTATTACATATGATATGGTTATGACAAACATTGTTATACTGTAAATAAAATACAATAAATACTTACCTTGCAGTTAATAGAGTACAGAAGCTATGACATCATACAAATCTATTTTTAGAACTTTCATTTTCCTAAAGAGCATAACAAATAATGTCCAACTGTCGAAAATCAATTGAATATGTTAAGTATTGGCTGAGATATGCCCATCCAAATTATTTTGTTTTCAATAGGCAATTAGTGTTATAGTGCTCTGGTTCATAACTTCATGAACCAGAGCGCACTCTGATTGCCCACTGACATCAAATTCATTCGGATGGGCATATCTCAGCCAATACTTAACATATTCAATTGATTTTCGACATTTGGACATTATTTTGTATGCTAGCTCTTTCGGAAAATGAAGTTCAAATTTGAAAATTCTAACAATAGATTTTTGATGACGTACGTCACACTTCAGTGACCACTCTATTACAGTGCTTAGAATGGTATTATACATACAATGTGACAACTCCACATGTGATTCAGTGGGGAAATGAGAAGTGAGTGATAGAAATAAGCTAGATATACTCATACTAACTGACAACTTACAAAAAAACTATAATGGTACATATAATTATACTATCTACATATTAAAATGACAGTGTTTTTTCTTCTTATACTACTATAACAGATGAGATAAGTGAAGAGAATTAGAACATTTTAGAACATATTTTGTCAATACCGTTTTTTGTTAAAATTTATGAATGCTTTTGTAATTGTTATGATTCCTCAATGTACCATTATTTGATAAGTAGGTCACATGAACTGGGAAAGATGACCTTCGGGTTAGAGTTATTAAGTTAATCTTTTTCTTTCCCTGGTATTCATGTGACCGTTTCTTTAAAACTTGTATGATGGTTCTTTTTGTATGTTTCATTTGCCGAATAAATAATAATAATAATAATAATTATCTTCTTCAAAAGAATTTGATTCAGCTGGGATAGAATTAACTGTGATCCTGCAGAAAAATCTAATATAATTTAATCATTCTACTTGAATCAAGAAATAAAAGTTCTTCTATCCATATTGTATAAAGTATTCATGTCATGTCATCTGCCTCGTCTTCTTTCGCTGCCATTGTCTAACTGTCATATATTAATATCAAGCTGAAAATGAAGAGTGAATATTTCTACACACATATTTAGCTCACTAAAAAACAAACAGCAAAGTGATAGCAAGAATGAAGTTCACACCCTCATTAGAAAGGTCACACTATTAAAGTTACAGCCCAAAAATCAGTGAATGAGATGAGAAATGGAGGTGAAAATGCTGAAGAGAATGCAAATATCAAAGAGAATGACGACCAAAAAAAAATAAAAAGAGAGAGAATCTTGCCTGGTTTGAATTCTTACCTTTATGGGCATATCATTGGTCTGTGGTGAAGCAGAGATGGAAACCCAAACATTTGATTATCAAAATATATATCGACCGTCATTCATTTATATATGGATTTTTTTGTTTACACCTATATAACTTTATAGCAAATTAAGTAATAACAAAGCACAGGTCGCTGACAAAAAAAATGACATCAACATCAACAACTATTTTTTTCCCATTCATATTATACATCCAAGCTTGAAGATATCCATCCTATGATAAAACTAATACCCAACAGCTACCCTCTGCTCATTTTCCTCAATTTAAGTGCATTAAATTTTATCTTACTTGTACAATCTTAGAAAACAACTATCATGGCATTCTCACCTTTTCCTTTTATTTATTGTAGTTCAAAGGAAACAAAGGAATTTATTGATTCAAACAAACATTCTAGACCACCTGTCTCTTTTCTTAGTTCATAGAAATTAAAGATTTACTGATTTTGTTTTGATTGAAGAAAACACAAGTTATGGACTAACCTGAAGAATCATGACTGCGTTCTCGACCGACAGCTCATCACTGGGAAGCCCCTCCCCCTTCCACGTCAGCTGCTCGCTCTCCGTGGACAGGAAGCGTCGCATGTCGAACCGCTCCAGTCCGCAGAGTGATGTCCACTGCGCCAGTTTCGCCTTGCGTTCGTCTTCGGGCGCCGACGTCAGGTAGGTGATAAATCCCGCTGCACACTGCGCCTTCTTTGGCAGCGTTTCGAGCTCGGTGTTTAGCTCAGACACCTACAAGAGAAAAAGAAGTTGTTAAAATTTGGAAAGTATCAATGACGAATCGCTCCAGTACGCAGAGCAAGGTCCACTGCGCCAGTTTCGCCTTGCGCTCGTTTTCGGGTGCCGACGTCAGGTAGGTAAAAAAACCTGCTGCACACTGCGCCTTCTTCTGCAGCGTTTCAAGGACTGTGTCAAGCTCTAACACCTATGCGAAAGAAGGAAGGTTTTTACCAATTCATACAGGGAGTATCACATAACAAATCGCTGCAGTCCACAGATCAAAGTTTTGCTTTCGAGTGCCAACGTCTGGTAGGTGATAAATCTTCCCACACATTGCGTCTTCTTTGGGAGTGTTTCAAGCTCTGTGTTCAGCTCCGACACCCAAGAGAGAAAAAATAGCGTTTACATTTTGATACAACAGTATCCCATGAAGAATCGTTCCAAGTCCGAAGAGTAAAGTCCATTGGGCAATTAGTCTAACATTTGCATCCATTCTTTTATGCCGATAATTATTAGTTATCACCTCTCAGCTCCCACTCTTTAATTTGGCTATACCTCCTTGTTACAAGTTTCATTACAACAATCCACACACTTCTACAAAGGTTAGTAACCCTGTAAGTATATGGGTATATGATCTCACCTGACTGTTCCACCTCTCGTACTCTCCCTCCAGTTTGCCGATGAGGCTCTCGGCCGATACGATCGTCTCCTGCTCCTTCTCCAGCGAGTACTTGAGCATGGCTGCCTCCTCGTTGAGCTTCTGGAAGCGGCGCTTGTACTCGTCAACCCGGTGATCGACATCGGCAAGTCCCTTGGACAGCTTCTCGATGCGCCCCGTCGCTTTCTCCAGATTCCTTGCAAGAGAGAGGGTTAGAACAAAAACAGAGCATTATAGTTAATAATAATAATAATATACTCGATCTATATAGCACCTAATATGATTGATAATCATCTCTAAGCGCTTTAGTTAGGGGTCTTGATCCAAATTTGGATCCAAATTGATAAAGATCACATATCTGGCTAACCAATTATTTCAACGAGCAAATCATTATGATAGCTCCTGACATGTAGATTGCTGCATGAGGATGATATGAACTTAATTTTCTTACCTATTAACCACTTGGCTACGGGAACCGGGTGGGTTGTGTACAAAGTCTATGGGGATTTCAAAAACTTGAAGGGAACGAGTTATTAACTCATTCAAGACCGACTAATTTTGGTAAAGCATGCATTTTCCATAGGCCCCAGCCAGAGTATTTTCGGGACCAGACCTGAATGGGTTAAAGGGATCTAGTAACTTTGTTGACATGTGCAAAAAGTGATGAGTGGTTGATACAATGTATATTGCTGTTATCTGATATGTCCACTGGGTGTTGTGTGAACATTTCAAGTGAAATGAACTTAATATGGCCGAGTAATGAGCAAAAATGCAAAGTGACATTCACTAACTCATTGCACTCACTTTGTACACGGTTCCGACGATCCATTGGATAATTTGATATCTGACCACTTCAATCATAAATATCTTTTTAACGAAAGGGAAATTTAAAACACCGAAACCTGTCCCATGCTTTTTTTGTTAATAAGAAAACAACAAGGTATGAGGGAACCGCTAGAATTCCAATTGGATTTTGAGGATTTGGACAATGTTACTAAGTCCCTTTAATATGGCAAAGAGGTCATCTCTTGATAATACTATCCATTAATTATCCTTCAACATAACACAGATACACTCCCACTGTCATTTCTATTAAAGCTATTTTATGGACTATTATTACCAGCATTTTTTTCCAGCATTTGGGTAGTACAGTTTCAGTGTATACCAACAAATTCTTTGAAGTATTTGTTAAACACAGGGATATATATACAAAGACAATCAACAATTTGTAGCCAAACCGATCAGAATCCTTTCCTGCCATTCTTTATCATACCTGGCCCATGACTCAATATCCACAGGTGACAAATGGAGAATGCAGTTGTACAAAGGAGCTATAAAACTGTTTTTAGGCTAAATTTCTCAAATTTATACTCACTTTTTCAGCTGATTCTGCTCAGCCTCCAGAGGTCCAATCTTTTCCAGTGCGTATGAGTACTTGACGTTGGCTTTCACCCAGGCTGCAAGGGGAGCGGTGGCTACACTGGCTCGCTTGGCGTTCTGCAGCAAAAAAAGAAGAAAAAAGAGTACATTGCATCTTAACCCTAATCAGGCCGAGTTATTTTGGCTATGCTATAGCCAGGGGGAGGGTAGATTCCACCCCCCCTGAGATCTTGGCAGACGAACGCGCGGCCGCCACAAAATTTGGCACTCAGATAGCTTGCGACATAATCTACAAGATTGCATTGTTATTTTTTTTTGAGAAAAAAAAAATCAATTTCTAATTAATTATGCAAATTTATGCAGAAATCCCCTTTTTGTCTGTAAATCACTAAACATTGCTCAGAAGATGCTAATTTTGTGCATGAATATTCTTTATGACTTAATTAACAGGTTTTCAACATTTAAAATTGCGACAGCCAAAATCAATTTTCATAGGAGTTGTACACAAATCACAAAATTGAGCGATTTTCGGGCCGACATTCACTTACAAAAGGTCACCTGACTTTGGAATGGTATACCCGGTCGTCACAAATTTGGACTCAAAAGTTGCGCAGGAGTTTAATGAAAAAACTCATGAAGTCGCACGGCAATACCTGCACGCATAGCGGAATTATCACGCGAAACGTCGAGGAAGGGGGTGGATTCCACCTCACAATTGAAATGCAATTTTGGGGTCGGTAAGTTTTTGTTTCGGCACACAAATTTGCAGAGATGATATTGATTCACTGGGCACTGGTATTTTTAAAAACACAACATACAATTTTCTTAAAAATCATAAATATTTTCCATACTCTTTGGGATTTGTTTTACTTGATGTAAATTTTAGGAAAACTCTGATATATTTGAATTTTGTTCTTCTTATAATCATATTTTATTCCTTGACCACAAATATATGGCCTCCCATAATTTTAATTCCCAACCTAAAGTCTTTGTTCAATGTACACCCCCTGGCTTAATTACCTTGTCATCAAATGAAGCCGCATGTTTGCGCAGATGTAGCTCTACCTTCTCCCGGATGTCCGGGTTGATCTTGCGAGCGTCGAACGTCGAGATATCCTCCTTCACTCCTCTCTTGGCAAGGAAACTGCAACAAAGGAAATAATTGTATTAATAAACATTTCATTGTCATTTCATTACATTGATAGGAAAAGAAAGGCAATGTATGGCGGATTGTTTACGATTTTATGGAGTTAGGATATTGTATGATGTCTGCAATATCTTTGTGTAGCGGTCACATATTTGCCAGGGCACGTATGATGATTTTGGGAGTTCAAGGAAAATTAAATTGTAATTCAAATCTGAGCGCTCGTACAGACGCCTTACGGGACTCGTACGGGCATCGCAAAATACTCTTACAATAACGTTGACATCTTTTGACCATCGTTCAATTTGAGTGGCCCCATATTTAGTCGTTAAATCGTAAAATTCTTGAAAATGCTACGATGTCCGTGCAGTGCCCTTGCGATGCTCTCTACGACGAGTCTACGGGCTTACAGCAAGCAAACAAATCGTACGATACATTTTTTGTTAAAACTCCGCATTAAACAATTTTGTTACGTCGTACGGCGAGGAAAAATGCAACGGCGACCGCACGATAGCCACGGCACCCTTGTGGGCTCAAATTCTGTCAAGACTCAAGCATATAAAGGAGACATTACATAATTAGGTAGAAAAAGAACTGGACGGGAAAGCTAATCATAAACACTACTGTACAACATCTTGCAGTTGCACAACTCTGCCTGTGAATTGCTTGACATCATCACTCATGTGACTGTCATCTGTATGCCAAATCTTTAAGCTGTAATTAAGGTGCAGTCTTCTTTTATCTTTGTAATCTAGAAAACAATTTTTGTCTACAAATGAAGAAAAAAAATATTCTGTACCTCTTCATGGAGACCCATGAGGTGTCAAATATACCCATGAGATTGAGCACTCCCTCCAGGATGTCCCTGATGACATCGGGTGGGGCCCTCATGGCTCGGATCTCACTCAGACTCTCCGACTTGATGCTTCCAACTGCACTCTTGGCAGCTGTCACCTTTGCATCGAGAGAGAGAGAAGGAGAGAAATTACACAAGTTTATCTTTCTCTTATAAATAATAATATCTTTTGTCCTGACATTAGTGCACTTTGTTTGTTCCTGTATACTGCTCTTGTCAACTGTAAGCCCCTTAAAGGGATCTAGTAACTTTGTTGACATGTGCAAAAAGCGATGAGTGGTTGATACAAAGTATATTGTTGTTATCTCATATGTCCACTGGGTGTTGTGTGAAATATTCAAGTTAAATGGACTTTATATGGCCGAGTAATGAGCAAAAATGCAAAGTGACATTCACTAACTCATTGCACTCACTTTGTACATGGTTCTGACGATCCATTGGATAATTTGACATCTGAACACTTCAATTGTAAATATCTTTTTAACGAAAGGGAAATTTGAAAAACCGAAACCTGTCCCATGCTTTTTTGGTTAATAAGAATACAACAAGGTATGAGGGAACCACTAGAATTCCAATTGGATTTTGAGGATTTGGACAATGTTACTAGATCCCTTTAACTTTGCTTGTCCTGCTTCTTGTTATTGTTTACTCCAGCCTCAGCCTGTGCCTGTTTTACCCCTTTGCTTTGCTCGTTTATGTATATAGTTTCATGTTCCGTTTCAAAACTCAGCTCTATTTGACTTCCATTTGATTACATAACCGCTTTTTATAACGGATAAGAAGTTCTCAGCAGTTTTTCTACCGTCTATGTTATCAATCATAATTATCGATAATATGAAAATGTTGTTAGGGATAAATAGTGTGGGTTTGAAATGTACCTGATGACCATGGGTAATAATAATTAAATAATTATTTAAGCGCAGTAGAGTATATATTTTTAGTAGCTGCGCTATATAAATGTTCATATTATTATTATTATTATAGTAAAAGTGTAAAATGATCAATTAAGAGTTGGATTACCTGTGGCTCGATCTCGGCCAGCTCCACATCGATGACCACCTTGCGTTTCTCCAGCTTCACACTCTCCTCATCGGCCTGCACTTTCAGGATTTCAATCTCTCGTCGTTGCTCTCCCGCTTTCTGCAGAAGAAAAAAAAAACAGAACAGGATAAAATCATGATTAACATGGATTGATCTTCTACAAAAATGTACTTTAAATTCTGACTAGACCAAGTTTTGGTACATTTGGAAAAAGAGCATTTAAAGTGTCATTATAATACCTAATTAAATGATTTGCTGACTATCTTTTTTGCATTTTATTCATAAAAGCCCTGTGAAAGTCAAACATTCTCTCATAATTTGCATATAGATCACTTAATTGCCAAGGTCAGGCAAGTGTCTTATAAGCATACATGTACTTGTCCATAACTGATTTTAAACCAGCATGGCCTGTACATGGGCAAGTGGGCTTGTATAGTCATATGGTATTGGTAAACTAAAATGCTATCGTATCATTTCATGTTTTTGAAATTCAACAAGCTGTAAAGTCATTGTCAATCCATTGTTTATGGGAACAAGGATATTTGAATGAGAGCAAAATTAAGTGATTTTTATCAAACGTGCGCTATGCCTTTTCAAAAAGGTGTTTCATAAATTTTACAAAGAAACTAACAGTTTTCCATTATAGTTAGGTCCAACTTAGAGTTAAAGAAATACCACCACCCAAAAATAATATTCTTATAAATGAAAGATAATATCTTTAGCAGTCCATTCCATCAACAAGTTCAGAAAAAAATAATATAATTGGAAAACGCATCACCATTCAAAAGCATGCATTTATGGGTCTGCGTGTACGAAACTACGTGTCCAGAGTGAACAAATCGTCCGAGATTCTATTGTCTCCAAACGTACGCATGGCGCACTCGCAAATGTTTGACGTGTACGGAACCAGGAAATAATACTGGTTCCGTAAGTGATGGTAGTTAATTGCTTTGTTTATGAATTACACAACACTTTGAAAAATGTTGGGTATCTATATGATATCACAAAATGATACCAAAACATATAATTATATGTTGTTCTTGCCTGGTGGTCCCCTTTAAGTTCAACTTTGAATCTTTGTGAAACACCCCCCTGGACAGGTTAACATGACTGGAATAAATGTGAAGCCCCAGCAGAGGGTTAGATCCCAGTCAGGATATACATGTAGTAGTCTCACCTCCATACTAGTCTGGATCTTCTTAAGAGCTTCATCTGCCTCTTTCTGTTTCTCGGCCAAGAGGGCGCTCTGCTTGGCTGCCTTGCTGTTCAACTCCGCTACCAAAGCCTTGGCTTCATTCAGCTTGGCTACTCCAGCCTGTTTTTATAAATGGTAAAAAGATTTTAGTATCATTCAACAAATAAATGGAATAAAACAGAAAACTCATAATCACAATTAAATTCCTGACATATTACGACATATCTTTACTGAAGTTATCACATCACCATTTTTCTCTTAGGACGAGTTAAAAAAAAAAAAAAATCTAAATTAAAATGCGATCAGAATGTGAATTTGTTCCCATCTCTTCTGAGAAATATTCAACCTCATTCCATGTGATTGTGAACCTATTGTCATAGATATCCATCACAAAAATCTGCGATATTGCACGGGAGGTAATCAAAATTAGCAAAGGGGTATCATACCTACATGTACATGCACATCTAGCCAGCTATGCATCTATTACAAAAGCAATCGTTATTGGCATTTTGTAGCTTCAATTTTTTTTTCAAGAGATAGTGATATACCTGCAGATGTTTCTGCTTTTCCTCCACGCCATGTTTCTTGCGCTGATACACAGCGAGATACGTCTGGAGGAACGTGATGTAGCGGCGTGGCGTGGAGTGGTGCGCGGACGCCGACCGGTGAATCTCTAGGAAGTTCTTGATGATCTCGTCTCCGCCCGACAGCTTGCGGTGGCGACGTTTCTCCTCCTTGCCTCCGCCATCTTCCCTCCCTTCTGGCTTTCGGTGTTTCAGAAGAAGTCTGGGGATCTGAACAAAGCAGATAAGATAAAAATGAGATTTAATCATCAGAAAAAGATTTCCTTAACTATTTTAATCAGAGGAGCAATGGATAACTTGGGGCTCAACACTAGCACTTGCCCTATTGCCTGGGGCAATTAAAAATTGATGTTGGGCAAGTAAAATTTCATAAATGGTCTTATTTGTTTGCCCGAATGGGCAACAAAAAAATTGCTCAAATACAAGAGAAAATTTCATTTTTTAAATATGTAAATCTCATCTACTAGAAATAAACAGGTAATTAACTTTTCGGTTTGGGTAAGCAAAAATTTTAAGATTTACCATTTGACTTGCCCAAACGGGCCAGTACTGAAAAAGTAAGTGTGGATCGAAGGCTTGGATAACTCATTGAAGTAATTCTAATGGACATGAAATGCCAGAGTGATCTGTAAAAATTATAGTAATAGGTTTGGTTTAATAGTGCCTAATATATGATATATTTTCATTCCTAAGCGCTTTACACTACTACCCCTGTCAGAGAATACAATGCCAGCCCATACACACATTGTGTTCACCATATCCACTCCCTGTGGAGCAATCTATTAACCCTAAAAAGACTGGGGGGGCTGATTTAGCCCCCCCTCCTCTATTTTCGCGATTACTTCGCAACGCTTAAATATTTTACAGTGCCACTTCACGACTTTTTTCCTTAGAGTCTTGCGCAACTTTTGATACCAAATTTGCGACAACCGGGTGTACCGTTCTAAAGTTACGTGACCTTTTGTAAGTGAGCGTCGGCCCGAAAATCGCTTAATTTTGTGATTTGTGTACAAATCCTATGGAAATTGACTTTTTCCTAGAATAGACAAAATCTTCATTATTTTTCATTCTGATCACTGCAATTATTTAATTTTGGGCTACAAATGGTTGAATAATGGATAATATTTTATTCCATCGAAAAAATATATAACAAATATTTTTTAAATGCAAAAAATACGAAAAAAATGCAATTTTCGCATAATTAATTAGCTCTAATTAGCATATTATAATTAAAGCAACAAATTTAACTATGCGACATTGTATGGCTCATGGACATCTATCACCATGCCAAATTTGGAGTCGATTGGAGTTTCGATTACTGAGAAAACTACAAAAAATACAAAAAATACAATTTTTGCATAATTAATTAGCTCTAATTAGCATATTCTAATTAAATTTTTTTTTTAACTACACAATATTGTAGACCTTATGGACATCTATCACGATGCCAAATTTGGAGTCGATTGGAGTTTCGGTTGCCGAGATCTTAGGGGGGGGCCCTTTTAGCCCCCCCCCCCCCCCCCACCCCCCAGTTTTTTTAAGGTTCAAAATAGCCCTTTTTAGGGTTAAGGCAACTCACGAGCATTGAGAAGCTAATTCACGTAAAAGTTTTCAACTGCTACCTGCATGGTCCCCATTTATAGACCTAAGTAGAGAGCAGCAAACGTGGATAAATTTACTTCCTGAAGGACGAAAGCAGTGGGCATGCACTGGATTTGAAACCTGGATCCCATGATTGGCAAGCCACGCGTCCATGAAAAATTAAAATGCATTAATGGGACTAGCAATGATACATTTCTCATTAACCTTTTTCATGCTTTCTTTGCTCCTGCCTTCCATCCACTGCGCCAAACAGCTCTTGTAGTATGCTGGGTTACTATGAAAGTTGACCGCAAATACAAATTTTTAAAAATATGTTATTCATACGTATCATTACGCCGATTGTGCGCATTTCATCAAATAATAGTTTCCAAACATGAAAATGCATTGATGGGACCATCATACCTCTTTCATGCTATCTTTGCTCCAGCCTTCCATCCACTGCACGGAGCAACTCTTGTAGAAGGCAGGGTTACTCTGACAGTTGACCGCAAACGATGAATTCCTACTGTCCATGATCAACACAACGTGCAGGTTTGTCAGAATTCCTGCAAACCAATAAAACAAGTATTATATCGTCAGTTGAGGGAAAAAAGGACGCTATTATAATGTCACTTTAGAGATAATCATGTAGCTTGGGAGCCTGGTAGAAAACACATTTAGCTCTCTTTTTATTTCTGATAAAGATTCTTAAAATTAGGCTTTATTTTAATTTCATACATGAATTAGTAAAATTTATACTATATAACTAGTCCACCAAATAAAAAAAAAGGGTCTACACATGAGCCATGTAATCTTGAATTGGGACCTAGACCTGACAAAAGCTCTGAAGACCAGTCTCAAGAACACCTTGATTGTATATACTGTATGGTACACTAACAATAGATCTTGAGACAAGTATTGTCAACACCTTGATTGCATGAATATAGTATACTTACGGGAGGCATAGTAGCTGATGAGAGTCCCCCTGAAGCCTTCGTCCGAGGCCTGGTCCCTGATCGGGGACAGAAGCGGTTCCAGCTCCTCGGGGGTGTAGAGTCCAGGGATCTCGCCGGATGACAGTAGACTGTTGATGAGTTCCAGGAACTGAGGGTGAGTGAACTGGTGGTCCTCGAGCAGCAAGACCACTTGGTTGCCCTCAACTCCGGCCAGCTGCATCACCTGTGAAGTCGAACATGAAAAGATGCTATTAAAAAGCCTACGGACGCTGTTACGCAATTTACGCTGTACTGCATGGTCTGTTGGCAAGTAGAATCATACATATTTGATTGCAAGTTTGATTGCATTGTATTACTGGCAATCCACCAGTAACAACCAAATCTGAAAGCCTTCAACACCGGCCTGCTGTATGTATCACCTGTCAAGTAGGGCCATGTAAATGCAGCTTTCTAGCTGATATCTCAATATATGTATTATAATTAGGCTCGCACTCTTGAAGTAGTGCAAGTTCTATTGCGTTGTATTACTGGAGAATTCTCTTGTACAAAGCAAACACGTTGCAGCACCTATAAAGCAGGGCATGTTAGCTGATATCTCAATATCACAAGTCACTTGCAGTGGTGCAAGTTCTATTGCATTGTATTACTGGTGGATCCTCCTCTAACAAGGTCCACAACCCGTTAGCTCATCACCAGTATGAAATGCACATAGTGCTGCATTTTAACTGATTTGCTTGTGTTATTTAATGTGGTCTGCACTTTCATAAAACTTTCAAAGGAAATATCATAGACTTACCGTCTTCAAGTCATTCTTGAACTGCTTCAGCCCGTAATTCCGAGATACGTTTGGCGTGAAGAGTTCGGTGCGGTGTGTGTGCGCAACCAGCGAGGCAGCGGTTCTGCGACCAACACCGCTCCTTCCAGCGAGAAGCAGAGAGCCGCGGGGCTGGGTCAAGACCCGGTCCACTCGAGCCACGTGGTCCAGAACCTCATGGAATATCTCAATGTCTAGCTCACGATTCTCACGGGCTTTGGGGAGAAAGGACATCAAAAAAAGAAACGTTATTAATAAGTTTTTATGAAGGTAAGTTTTTATCAGGTAATCATAATTAAAATGTATTAATCAAGCCGACATTTTTTGGGGTAATTTATTTCTGTTATATTAAGACAAAACTAGGATGACATTTAAATCTATTTTTTAAAATTTATTACACTTTCTTATTACATGTCTCGTTATTACTATTGCCATAAGATATGTGTAATACCTCAATGTGCTTTTGATGATACAGTATCAAAAAGGTAAATAAAATTAATAATGATATGTAGATTTCTATGTAGCACCTAATATAAAGAAAGATCTCTAGGCCCTGTACAAAACCAAACCAAAATATCCATCATATGTATCGCAAAATGACTTCTAAATTGATTACAAACTTAGATCCCTCTTGACTTACCAAAGGTCTTCTTGGCCTTTTTGATGACTTCCTTGAGGTCTGACGAGGAGAGTCGTCCAAGTGCCTTTCCAGCTGGTGGAAGTGCTGCTCCTGATGCAGTGGCTTCTACTCTGGCTCCCCATGTCACGTAGTAGTGGCCTAACATCAGAAAAATCATGGTACAATTTAATATAGCAATGATAAACTGTCAAATGTTATATCAATGACAAATTGTCAAAATTGTGACAAAAATGAGACACCAAAGGTCTTCTTGATGACTTCCTTGAAGTCTCATGAGGAGAGTCGTCTAAGTGCCTTTCCAGCTGGTGGAAGTGCTGCTCCTGATGTAGTGGCTTCCACTCTGGCTCCCCACATCACGTAATAGTGGCCCGACATGAAACAAATCATGGTACAAGATTATATCAATGATAAATTGTCAAATGTTATAACAATGATAAAGTGAAACAATTGTAACAGAAATGAAGTTTTGACTTCCTCGAGGTCTCATGAGGAGAGTTGTCTAAGTGCCTTTCCAGCATGGTTTAAGCAATGATGGTTTAAGCAATGATGGCATACACAAATGTCAAATTTTAAGCTATCGATTAACAATCAATAACAATGATAAAGTGAAAAAATTGTAACAGAAATGAAGTTTTGACTTCCTCGAGGTCTCATGAGGAGAGTTGTCTAAGTGCCTTCTCAGCATGGTTTAAGCAATGATGGTTTAAGCAATGATGGCAAACACAAGATCAAAATGTTAAGTTATCGATCAACATCCACGATTCATACCAGTGAGGTTTTGCAGCACTTGGCCCGCATTCCAGTCAGACTGGAGCGTCCCGCCCAAGATATTGTCGAAGCGGCTGTGCGCCTCGTCCCCGACGAGCCGATCGCGGAACAGGCGGCACGCCTCGTAGCCCCACACCTCCAGCACGTGTTCGCTGGACGTCTCCGAGGAGGCCGCCCCCTCGAGGTCGTAACGGAGCAGGCCCAGGACCCACTGGGTCAGATCGCGGGGTGTGAACAGGTAGTGGCTGTGGTCGTCGATTGAGAACTTAGCTCGCACCTGACCATCGTGAAACAAAGACAATTAAGCGAGAGTCAGTTCAGCAGAGCTATCAACATTGAAATTCAACAATCCGGAAGATATTTATAAAAATGCATCTTACGTAATGACAATAATTTTTTGATAATCAGGATTTCAAAATTATGCCTTAAAAATGACTAACAAAATACAATCTACAACACACAAGTCCATAGTGGGGGTCTATCTGATGTGTCATTTTGGCCAATTAAAAGAAATGCTTACGGGGAAAGCCCTGCATAATCAATATCATTTTATAATATACAAGCTAAGAGTCCCACCTGTTCGTAGACGCTAAGCATAGATCCAGCCAGCTGGCTGACCCTGGACGGGGATGCCCACACAGGGTGGCGGCTGAGACTGCGGTGGAGGACGGGGGTCAGGTACGCACTGTAGATGCCCTGCAACTGCTCCTTGTCTGCATATCTGTACAAAAATATTTAAAAATGAATAAATAAATAAATAAACAAGTAATAAACTTGTTTAATGATGAAAATGATGATGATGATGATGATGATGACTACGGTGATGACAGTTGTGGTGTTGATGAAAGACAAATGGACAGATTAACAGGAAATCAAAAACCATTACTTTAACAGGAAAATAAAAACTATTTCAGTCTAACAGAGTAACTTGGCAGGTTTGGTTTACCAAAAGAGTGTAAAAGAAAAAGAACCTTACCTTCAGATCTAGTAGTAATGGAAGAAGATTTAACTTACCCAAATGCAAGAAATTAACCTTTTTCATAATTGGCCCAGTCAGACAAGTAGAATAGAGATTTATCAAATTATGCTGGTCCGAAATCAGAAATGATTGGCCCCAAACAAAGAAACACATAAAAAGTGTTTAGTTTAGTTGCCCAGTTTCGCAAGTACAATTTGACATTTAAAATATTAGAGGCAAGTAGGCCTGTACCATTTTGAGCCCTGCCGTACTACAATTACAATACTAATGTTTATTCAAAGGAACAAGATTACAGACGCTTACCCGATAGAGCAGATACGGACAATGGATGTGAACCGAGTAGACAGTGTGTGTCTTCCAACGGTGTGAGCTGCGTTCATACTGGCCACGATCTGTACTCCGTCAAGCCCCACCCACTCCAGCTTGTTGTCATAGAAACCGTGGTACGTCAACACCTACAAGAGAATGAAATAGAAACAACATATTATTCAAAATATTTATTAACCCATTCAGGACTGATTGATTTTGCTTTAACATATATTCTCCAAAAACCCAAGCCCGAGTATTTGCGGGACCAGTCCTGAACACGTTAAAATGACATGTACAAATAAGCATCTTCATGCTAAGGTCATCAAGAAACAGCCAAAAATTAATTTTCATTTCCTATAATTGATTTTCCCAAAGCAGTACATATATTCTAGGGTAAGCCTACAAAGTTTTACAACATATCAATGACTTAAAATGAAAGAAAGAATTAAGCAACCAAAACACAATCCTGCTGTAAGGATAAGGTCTGGACATGTTAACATCCAGCAAGTACAGTACCAGGTTCTTAAAGTCTTTAGGAGGATAAACTCAAATCATAAGAACCATAGCCCTAAAGTGGGTTAATATGATCCTTAAGGAGACTGTAATGTCTTTAATGTGTCTGTAATGTGTTTAATTTGCACAAAGACAAAGACAAAATGATGGTACAAACCTGCTGTAAGAATGCCAGGAGCTGACAGGTGCCCCACTTGTCCGGCTTGGGCAGGTTGAGGTCCTTGAGGTACAGGACCAGGTTCTCGCAGTCTTTGGGCCGGTAGATGCGGCCCGTGTTGGTGCTGAGAACCATGCACATCTGCTGCAGTTTCTGCAGGAGGTGAGTGGGGGACGTCTGGGCGTTGCAGTGGATCGTCGCTATCTGGGTCGACCGCAGCTGTGAGAAGCAGTGCCGCAACACCATCCTGCAGTGAAATTGAAGCGAGATAGGAATAATATAAAATCGTATTTATTTATTTAATTGATTTAAATTCATAGTTGAACATTTCTGTAGCTTCTGCAGGATGTGCGTGGGGGACGCAGCTGTGAAAAGCAGTGCCACAACACTATCTTGCAGTGAAATTGAAGCAGCCTAGTTTTCTAATTTACATTTTCATCGACATTTTCTCAAAAGAACTTATATCAAATAAACCCATTAATTTGAAATGATTTAAATTCAAAGTTAAAGCTTAAACGAGACTTCTAAAAATAAATGTAAGATCCATGGGCAGAGGAGTGGCGCACGAACATCCTATGGACCCCTGGGGAGCATTCTTTCAAGCCAGGGCATTGATTGGTTTCGAACTCGACTCCCATGGTTGGAAGGCAATCGTGCTACAATCATCTTTATAATAACCAAAAAGACCTAACCTTTGCCACAGCCATCAGGTCCAACCAGGATGAAAGGTTGCCTGTTGTCTTCAACCATGGCTTTTGTAGTACTGTAAACGTGGTAATGTTCGCGGTGCATACATTTTTTGCTGATGTCGGCGTCCGCGAATATTAAAACCCGCAAATATAAATGCGCGATTTGCAATGTGTGTGAACACTTGCTCAGCAGCGAAATTAAAAATCCGCCAATAATAATAATAATAATAATAGACATTTATATAGCGCAAATTGCAAAGAGCCTCTAAGCGCTTAAATAATTATTTTAATTATTATTACCCATGGTCATCAGGTACATGTCAAACCTACACAATGATATTGCATACTTTCTCAACTCCCCAGGGAGCATACTAGCCGAGCTGCCACTGATGATGGCGCTACAGGCTAATTAACACCCGACCATGGTACCCATTTATACACCTGGGTAGAGAGCAGCAATTGTGGATAAATTGTCTTGCTGAAGGACAAAGGCAGTGGGCAGGGTTCGAACTCGGGATCTCATGATCGGAAAGCGCGCGCTCTACCAATCTTGCCACACCACACCAATCTTGCCACACCACGCCAATGTGTTTCTGTGTCACTCAGCGCGAAAATCACAACATTTACAGTATTGTTTTTTCTTCTTCAAAATATAGCCTGCTTATCAAAATACTGCTGTGACTAATACATTGGGAAACGATCTATAGGTTAGGTAATTAGGTTTGATTAGGTTGTGAATTAGAAGAACCAAAAAGACCTACCCTTTGCCACAGCCATCAGGCCCAACCAGGATGAAAGGTTGCCTGTTGTCCGTCTCAAGCCATGGCTTGAAGAAGTCCAGACATCTCTGGACATCTGGAGTCCTTATCACAGGCAGAGAACTGGGGTTGTTGAAGTCCGCCGCTGAGAGCTCCTCAGTATCCTGATAGTTGAATAAATAATAACATTCATAGAATTATTGACATTTGCTTAAAATATAATAAAGCCATCAGGCCCAAGAACTATGAAAGGGTGCCTGTTGTCCGTCTTGAACGATGGCCTGAAGAAGTGAAGACATCTCTGTACATCGATCTGGAGTCCATCACCGGGAGTGAACTGGGGTCGTTGAAGTCCGCCGCTGAGAGCTCCTCAGTATCCTGATAGCAATAAAATTATTCCAGGCACGAAGTGTAGACTTTGAACAATCCATCCATTTAGGGGTGGTTTTGATTTGGGAATAAGATGCACTGGTAACCGGGAGGAGCCTTGATAGATCAATGGCCTTTTTGTTGTATTCCTGTTATGCATTGTTTTTACCATGTATACGTTCTATTTATATGTTTTTATTCAAGTTGTGCAGTAGAGTATATATTTATAGTAGCTGCGCTATATAAATGTTCATATTATTATTATTATTAAATAAATTAAATGTAACAGTGACATAATAAATGGGGGCACGGGGCAATTTCACTTCCAAATGTTTTTATTTTTTTCTGTGGTGTGAAATGCAATAGCAGTAGTCCAGTATACCAACCTGCATGACATAGGTGGCCAGTGTGCCGGTCCTCTCATCAAAGTATGTGTCCAGGATCTTCCTGGGATCTGGAGCCTGTTCACGAGTCCATTGGAACACCTGGGAGGGATATCAAACAACAAAACGGGTCAGAATCGGTGAAATAGTATGTTGATTGTTTTTTTCTATTTTCCAATTTCACAATCAGATGAATTGAAACTATGGATTTGATGTTATATTCTTGGCAAGTAGGAACCTAGGAGCCTTTGCTCTTGCTGATTACCACTTTCATTCAAGTTGCAACAACAGTGCTGTTTTGTCTCAATTACAATAGCAACTGTTTTAATTCCAGACCTTGCAATGTAAAAGCATCAAAGTGAAATAATTGATTTACTAGTAGCCCTCTGCTGGTATTTTATATGTGGGTGACCTGGGTTATTTTATTCCTTTGTGTTGTGGTAGAATTTACCTAATAAAGTAATTCCTAACAAATGTAAATTAACCATCAATACAGAATAAACAAATACATTGAAGCATGCTATGGGGTTATGATGCACAATTCACATTTCAATGTCAGTACTTGTCAAGGAGTATACATACAAACTGGTGTTTGAATACAAACACCACATAATTCTCTGAAATGTATTATTCCCCGAATCTGCAGTTTTACGAAAGACACCCATATTAGGCTATAACTAGTCTCACTTCAAACCATTTCCCTAATCTCTCCCAGATTGTTTGCAAAGTTCACCCTTGTAGCCTCTGGTTCCAAATAGTACAAAAATTTCGCCCCGATGGGGTGACTCATAGATGTATGAATTTTTTTTTGGTATTGAATTGACAGGTAACCAATCACGTAGGTCCAAAAAAAGACCATTTGTGAATACTAGTAGTCCCTTACCTCTTTCGCAAAGTTCGTCCTGGTGGCCTCCGGCAGGTTGGCTCCCAGCCCCCTGATCAGCTTGATGGCAAAGTCGGAGCTGCATTCTGCACCCCTCAGGTGGGACAGCCCGTTCATGACCACGCCCACTAGGGAAGTATCCACCACAAAGTCACCCTGTCGCATGACCCACTCCAGTGCCCGGTAGAAATGGTCAGCAATCCAGGAGCCGAGGCGGTCGCGCGCGTCCTCGGGCTGACGGCTCAGCCAGGATTGGACGAGGTCCTTTATCTCGGTGTCTTCATCACTGTAAACAAAATTCACATTATTAGCAAATGTGTTGATAGAAAGAGAAGCAACAGCCACAATTAATTTCAAAGTTAGTAAGAGATACGATACAGGGAACTAACGTTATAAAATATAAAGGGGAGGCACAACTCTTGTCGTGTGTCTCAGGGAGGAAGTTGAAGTTTGTCCCAAACTGGATTATCTCTCCGGACAAGAAACAACATCCTGATGTAAAGACATTACTGTGCAAAAGGAGCTACTACGTATCAGAAATTTTTTTTATAAAGAAAAGCTCAAGACGAACCTCATGAAGATCATGCCCATACGGGAGATGGTCGCTGGAGAGGCGCAGCTCAGATCGTGTGTCTCAAAGAGGAAGTTGACGTTTGGTCCAAACTGGATTCTCTCTCCGGAAGGCATGGTCAGCAGACGGTTGTCGTCCAGGACAGAGTTTAGAGACTCGATCCATTCGGGGTCGATGTCGCCATCACAGATGATCCAGGAGTGAATTTCTGAAAGAAAGTTGAAATTAATCAGTTAATGAGTCCGTCCTACAGTAGGCGACATCTATTTAAAAAAAAAAATGGGTACATTTGTTATAATTTTTTTGTAAATTATCTACAGATAAGTTTTCTGTTTTCAAGAGGTGGGGGGGGGGGGGGGGGGGGGGGGGCTGACATCGTCAATAATCCGATTTGCCTTTAAATATGGGCTAATCGCCCCCAAACATGTACAAAAGTTTCCCCCAATATGTGATGCTTTTTTCCTGATTATTTGTGTTTTCAAAATTCTCTGGGGGCTGCAGGCCCCTAGCCTCAGAGGCCTGTATGATAATAGGTTACTGTATCTTTCATTCATCATACACTCGTTATTATTTGTTTTCCTGTGTGTGATACAACAATGATTCTGACCCAGAGTCACTAAACAATAGATTTGGGCCACAAACATTTCATAAATACTAAATGCTACATGGCTGAATGGGCAATGGGCAACCATAAAATATTAATTTCAGGCAAAGAAAAATGTTGGACATTTTGCCCAACTGGGCCACAAGAAATAAGGGACGAGGTATTTCTGGTATTGAATACACAAATCAAAATCATCCAAAAGAGTTTGAAATGTTTCTGAGGTTACCTTGTGGTTCTCTCACAACCTGTCTTGCACTGTAGGTCAGCACTCCATCGCTCCACTCGCGAGTGTCCATGTCAATATGACCAAGCAACTGTGTGCATAAACAGGACAAGTGCATAAATTCTAGATGAATGTCATTATCAACAGTATGATCAATTTAAATGCGAGTCTATGAGGACCAATCTTCTCCATGATTAATTCTATCATTAATCAAAGACTAAATTTAATGTAGGTCAGGACTCGATCGCTCCACTCACAAGTGTCCATGTATATATGACCCAATAACCATATGCATGTAATGTTAAGTATGAAGTTTATATCAAATAACTACATTGAACAGTTGCATAACAGTTGTATGCATAAAAGGCAAAGTACATGTTCAATTTAATTCAATTGAAGTTCCAGTTTATTATAACCATAAAACAAATAACAAATAGAAATTACAATTCCATGATTGATCATACAAAATGGTTTCAAACCAAATAGATGCAGAAGCTTGTAAATTTGGTCCCTTTAACTTGTTCAGGACTGGTCCCGAAAATACTCGGGCTTTGGTCAATGGAAAATACATGTTATACCAAAATGTGTTCTAAATGGAAATTACTTTCAATGGTACAGTATGTTGAATCCAAAAGCTAGGTCAATATTCTAAATGATTAATTATATTATTACGTTTAAGACTAATAATAATGATTTCGGTGGAGGATTCTTCTCTGAAAAAATTCCAATGGTCTTAACAAAGCTGGATAGGTTGAGGGTATAAGTAAACAAGCTAACCTGTGTTCTTGGCATGGCCTTGGGGTTCATGGTATACTGCTTGACCACTTGACCGGTGTTGTTGAGTGCGGCCCGAAGAATCTGCCAGGTGGTCGATTTGCCCGACCCACTGGGACCAACGACCACCACCCCCATCCTCTGACGAAGCTGCTCGTACAGCTCCAGGGCTTTCTTCACCTGTAAGAGAGAAGAAACGAAAACAAGATTAGACCCAAGTACAATTTGCTAACAGTTTTCTTCCAATTTCATGTCCGAAAATGACCATCAACATTATCTGACACGTTTTCATACAACTCAGAAACTTTCTTCCCCAGAAAAATGCATATAAAATCAGATGAGCACTTATCAACCTAGGTTAAATCAGTATTTGTTTCCATCTTTTTTTGTTGGGGGGGGGGGGGGGGGTCCGGATTCTCCACCATCACTCCCACCATCCAATTATTACAAACATGGCTTTCTACACCTGTTATTAATCAAATCACACAAAATAAGTCCAAAATAACTCAGATTTCACCAAAGTGCAATTCATTTTAAATCTAAGAAAAGATTCACTACTTCTATCTCTGAGACTATCTTAGCATGTCCTCTCTTCAAAAGTTAGTTACCTGTGTTTCCATGACGACCAGACTGTGTTCCTTGCAGTGTTTCCTGATGGCGTCGGCGAGGGACTGGTATTCAATATCCTTCAGCTCAACTCCAGGGAAAACATCCTTGACGAGAGCGTCAAAGCGGAGACCATCGGAGAAAGTCAGCTTGGACAGGGTGTTGACACGTAGAGCTTGGACAACCAGTTTGGGCTCCTCTATTTTACCTGGTAGAATAAATGCAAGATTGTTTTTATGCTGGAAAACATGGCAAAAATTGGCAAAAAGGGTCTAGTAGTTTATATCCCTCAGTTCAACTCTGGCGAAAATGTCCTTGAGGAGCACATGCATCCTTTGTTTAACTTGAGATTAAGATTTATTAGACTTGATTTCATTTCATATGTTTCATATCAAGATGAACAAAGACGTTACGGGAAAGATCGACATCATCAGAAAACATTCTGCAACTACTATTTATATATATACTGATATATTCTGTAATGCCTTGAACATCAAGACAATTCTGTCAGAGATTGGAAGCTTGTGCAAAGCTACGGAATCTGAATTCTAAAAACAACCATTACAAGATGCTATTAAGTAGTGAAAGAAAGGCTAAACAGTTATGCAGAGAGGGCTTAGCTCAATCAAATCCACAGAAAGACCTAATGACAATCAATGTTCAGTTGCCTGAAGATGAAAGGGATACTGCCATTACCAATTTGAAAGTAGAAGGTAGGACAAATGTATTACTTCAATGCTTGTAATTAGCACTGGCCTGCTGGCCACTTAAAAGTTAGCTTCAGGCCACTTGCCTGGATGGGCAACCAAATATAACAGATTTGTTATTGTTTTTCTTTGTTTGGGGCTACCAAATTCAGGTTTTGGATCACTAGAATTTGATTAATCTTGTTTTACTTGTCCAACTGGGCTACAAGGCAAAAACAATTGATTTCTAGCATTGATTACTTACTCCTGTCGTTGCCGGTGTTCTGCCTGGCTATCTGCAGGAGGTTACCACAGCCCCGTAGGACAGTCTTTAGGGCTCTCAATCCCCAGTCATAGTGCTGCTGAGGTGTCAGCAATTCCCTGCACAAAAAATTGCAATGGTAGGTATATATTATGACATAATTTGTAGAAACTTTTATTAAACAATTATTTAACACATTGTTTAATAATGAATAATGAATGAATAATAAGCATAAATAAATAATAACAAAAATGGAAGGGAAAAAAAGAAAATCTTAAAAAAACCTAGAAAACATCTGAACGACTTTGGGCAACAACGATAAAATGATAAAAACACTTGATTTCTAGATACATGCTTATCTTCCGTTATAGGGAAATAAGAAAATCCATCTATGATCATTGAGCCATTCAGTATCAACTGTTACACTCTGGTTCAAGGTGGAATCGTTTAGAATGCAAAATATATACCTAGAGGTATCATAACTTCTTCTTTTTTTACAAATGTCCAGGGTAACAAGTTAAATAGATGTGTCTAAACTTCCAAGTTCTACCAATCTTTTGAGAGACGGCAACCATGTGAGCATCTCGACTACAACTGACAGTACTAGAATAAGAAAGTGTTCGGACTTACTTTGAGAGGTTGAAGATAGCAACTAGTTTGCGCCCAAGGCTCTTGCCGTCCTTGAAGCCCTCGGAGAAGAGGATGACTTCGGCGATTTGCTCGTTGTCCGGCCGCGACATGGCGACGGGGCGGAACAGCTGCTTGAGATTGTCTGGCAGCTTCTGACGTCCACCATAACCCTTGCCCGCCGGGTTCAGGGTGATAAAGATGCCAGAGTTGGGATCGATATCAACCTGGTTTGAAGAGAATTATAATGGTAATAATAGTCCATATTTCATATAGCATGCCATCACGGTTACTATAATGAAGTATCATGGAGCTAAAACATGACATTGGCTTTAGCTCAGCAATTTTGATAAATAGTTCTCAAGCTTTTGAAGGAATGCATTTCTGCAAAGTAACCATTTACCTACACCCGCATAGAGAGCAGCAAGTTTGGAATAAGTGTCTTGCTGAAGTTCATACGACCTACAATTGGGCATTGAAAACACATCCTTTATATTGTAAGATGAAGGCCTAAAGCAATATACCATGAAAATGTTACAATGTATGAACAATGTATGTGGACTGGCAATTTTTTTTTTTGCCCCCAAGGGCTCTTTAAAAGGCTCTGAGTAATTCATTAGTTTGAGGGTAGGACTTCCGTGCTTGTCCTACTGACTAAACATGGCCTGGATTGTCCAATATCTATTCAGAATCTTTAGATAGGCTATGTCAAGAAAAAATATTCAATATACTCATTTTAAAAGCAGCTATCAACCAAACCAAATCTACATTCAGGACAGACTTACACCACCAGATTCAAACCTATCCTAGGACTTACCACTCTATCCAAGAGGTCGATTTTGGGTTTCTTCTGCTTCAGGGCGGCCTGAATCGTCTGGATCTGCATAGAGACGGCCGACAGCACAGCCTCCTCCAGACGATTGAACTCATCAAAGCAACCCCAAGCACCACACTTGACCAGTCCAATGAAGATACGTCCCATGGACTTGACATCAATGCCCTGTTATTGAAGACATTGAACATTATGGTTAGAAATCTTTCTTTTATGAACCATAATATTTATAAAGGAAGCCATGATATAACGGAACATGATTCATGTAATCTGCGTAGTGACAGCCAACAGCACAGCCTCCTCCAGACCATTGAACTCAACAAAGCATCCACAAGAACAACACTTGACCAGTCTAATTAAGATACATCCCATAGACTTAACATCAATGCCATGCTATTGGGGAGATTGATAAATTACAAGTAATCTGATGGCATAATTTCACTAATCGATTGTAAGGTAGGCTTATTTAAAACTAGATTTGCTTATGTTTTGTCAAACTTATCATTTCACCAATTGAATGTAAGATTTGCTTTGTTTCGTCAAACTTATCATTTCACTAATTGAATGTAAGATTTGCTTATGTCTCGTCAAACTTATCATTTCACCAATTTAATGTAAGATTTGCTTATGTCTCATCAAACTTATCATTTCACCAATTGAATGTAAGATTTGCTTATGTCTCGTCAAACTTATCATTTCACCAATTGAATGTAAGATTTGCTTTGTTTCGTCAAACTTATCATTTCACCAATTAAATAAAAGATTTGCTTATATCGCTCTCACCTCATCACAATTGAAGACCAGGACTTGTCGGCCAAACATACCGCCAAGAGCCTTGATTGATTCAGTTTTACCCGTACCAGCTGGGCCGTAGGGGTTTCCCCCCATGCCCATGTGCATGCCCTGAGTCAGGGTAAGGTAGCACTTGTCCGTCAGAGGGGTGTGCACAAGCTTGGCTGCATTGCCTGTTGGTTAAATAAGGCAAATATCGTACTGAATATATTTGTTTATTAACACAATACGTTTACTAAAAAGGAGAACAACTATTCATCTTCTACTTTATTGAGGATAAAGTGGAGTTATCTAAAGCAGGGCTCGACACTAACACTTTACATTCATTATTTTGTTGTATGGTTGAAATGAGTAAACTGAACATAACCGAACAAACGTGTTTGGGTACCTTGGTACTCGTAGGTGTACTGGAACTCTGCGTCCACCATCCTCATGATGCAGGTCTTCGTGTTGTCCAGGTAGTACCTCAACTGCTTCTGCCAGAGCCAGTCATCAAGGGATGTGATGTTCTCCTTCTGCAGTAGCTGCACCACGTCGATGTTGTGGATCGTGTCCAGGATGAGAGCCTAGAAGATATTATGCGATAGAAAGATTCATTGATTAACCTGGTTCATTTTTCACTGTTCAATAATAGTGATTCTCATCCGAAGATGTTTGGATATTGTCAAGGAAGGACCACAACTGCTTCAGCCAAAGCCAGTCTTTCAAGGATATGATGTTCTCTTTCTGCAGTAGCTGCACCATGTCGATATTGTGGATCGTGTCCAAGATGAGAGCCTAGAAAAAATGATGAGATAGAAAGATTAATTGGTTAATCTGGTTCACGTTTCACAATTCTATGAGAAAGTGATTCTCATCTAGATTATCTAGAATGATGTTGTCCAGGAAGGACCTCTACTGCTTTTCCCAGAGCCAGGCATCAAGGGATGTGCATGACGATCTCTTTCTGCAGTAGCCAGTCACAAAGAGATAATACATTCTCCTTTGTATAGTAACTAAATCATGCAAACGTTGTGGATGATATCCAAGATCACATCCTTGGAAGGAAAGAATATACGTTCAGTTTGGCTCATCACATATAAGGCTCATCACATTCTCTTTCTACAAAATGGCTTTTATTTGAATGTGTTTTTCATATCAGCTCTTCACATGCAGAGCATAATTCAAACCATTACCTTGAGTTTGAGTTCCAGCACATGTATGGCGGCGTTCCTTCCCCCAGCGGCCCCGCTGATGTCTGCCGATGTGTACCCTTCAAGCTGCTGCTCCTGCTCTATCAAGAGTTCCTGAAGGCTGTTGTCTCGTATCGCTGCCTCGCACTGTTGTGTGAACTGGATCTGGGCAGCTAGGTCAAGTATCTACACAAAGAATATATATATATGTTACCATGAAAATCAAAATAACTCATGGTGTGAAATATCATCACTCGAGATTTCAAATATTTCACCTGTATCACCTTTTTAAACTAAATATTGAGGATATAAGGATTTGTTTACATCAATTCACAAATCAATTAATTAATGGATTGTTAAATAGATTGACATAATGCCCGAGTAATTGATGGATGGATGGATGGATGGATGGATAGAGAGATAAATTGATGGAATCAATGATGACCGATAGGTAATTGATTGATTTATTGACCAACTGACCGAATGACCAACCAACCAATTCAATTGATTAACCCGACAGTCTGATTGATCGATTGAATTAACTTGATTGATTGATTGATTGATTGATTGATTGATTGATTGATTGATTGATTGATTGATTGATTGATTGATTGATTGATTGATTGATTGATTGATTGATTGATTGATTGATTGATTGATTGATTGATTGATTGATTGATTGAGTGTTTGACTGATTAATCCAATCGAGTGATTGACAGTTCAAAAGATTGATAGCATGATCAAACAATTGATAAATCAAATGAATGATTTAATGATTGATCGACCGACCAACCAAGAAATCTCTTGGTTGATTTGATTGCTTGACCGACTTGCTTGCTGTTTGATCAACTGACCGACTGACTGACCAACCAACCAATCGATTTAATTGATTGACCCGACTGTCTGATTGCATTACCTGTGATGGGTACTTGGTGGGATCCACCCCTGCTCCACTGCTAGAGGCCTGTTGGTCCTTTAGACAATCCACCAGCATCTTCCGCAGTGTCGTCTTCATCTCCTTGGCCAGATCACCCAACCAGTTCTGCATTAGAAATTATACATTTTGTAGACAGTTTAAAATTATAAATCACCCAGCCAGTTCTGCAGTTAAATAATAATAATACCCGTGTTTCTGAGTGCAATTTAAAGGGTAACTATTTACAACTAATATGTGTGACGTATACCAATACCAATATTTGAAGTATAAACACTACCAAGACCGAAAATATAATTATATAACAATAAAATGTAAAGATTGAATGTAAAATGTATAATGCATACAATATAAATTATACATTTTGCAGCCAGTCTGAAGACATTTTTCAACTCATTTATTTCTCATATTGCTAATTTTCTGATGGTATTTCCATCTTTGTTTGATGTAAATAGTGGTGTGCTGTAGGAGAAGATGGGGCAACTTGCAATAATTCCAAATGTTCAATTACTATAATATTTTCATAAACACTACTCAATGTTTGTGTCTGGTTTTCATTCACATTTTATTTTCATTTGCGATTTGTGCTCTATAAACATCTATCATTATTATAATTACTTATATTTTTATTTTGTTCCTTACCTCAACTTCGGGTGTGATCTCGACAGGCTGCAAGAGGGGGACCACCTCCCCCTCCAGGGACTTCATAGCAATGATGTGCTTGCAGCCTTCGTCAAAGTCCACGCTGTGGATCCCGGCAAAGAGTTTCTTGAGGTGAGACTGGATAACGGCTGGATTCTGTGACTGACCCAGGATCTCCAAGAGGTCATCATCTCCAATGAAGTAGAACCTTGGTAAGACGGATCGTTTCTCCTAAAACAGAACAGAGAGGTAAAAATAAAGACTTGATTTAAGATATTATTCATATCACAAAGTTGTTTGAAGCACTTGATCAGGTTAAGAGATACTTGGGACGTGGGATTGGATAACAGGTAGGTTCTGTGACTGGCCCAGGATCTCAAGCAAATCATCATGTCCAATGAAGTAGAACCTTGGCAAGACGGATCGTTTCTCCAGGAACTCATTCAGAGCCTTCTGGCATCGCTGCAACTGGTCTAGGAATGCAGAGCTTATGTTGCGTAGACCAGACTGGCTAAATAGGGACAGGACTCAATTGTCTCTGACCTTTCATTGATCATTTATAAAAGATATTAAATAAATGATACATCTCTGTTGTACTTTTTTCTAATTTACAGCCTTTTGATAGCTAAATATTACTCTACCTCTAGGAACTCATTCAGAGCCTTCTGGCATCGCTGCAGCTGGTCTAGGAGAGTAGAGAGCGTGTTGCGTAGACCAGACCGGCTAACCAGGGACAGGACTCGATTGTCTCTGGCAACATCCATCATGATACCTCTGTAAAAAAAAAAAAAACACATGTTTATTAGGCTTTAAGGTAATTGTGTTCAGTGATAAAGGTTCAAAATTAGGTACACCAGGATAATTTTTGTCCCTAAATATTTGTTTTGTGTAAAATATATGGTAAAATATCAAGTTAAGTATTGTTGATGACAAATGTGGGCCTGTACAATAATTATCACATCTTCTCCTAAAAAACAACAACTAGGAATAGCAATCCATTAATAGAAGTGCTTTTCCACAGAAAGTTACCCATGTGAAAAATTGTACAACCCACACAAGATCCTTTGCAAAACAGAGCTTTAAATCTATGGAAGGCCCACTGGTCACCGATAAAGTTACGTACCTGAAGTCATCGTCGACGCGCCTGAACCGGCCCTGCTCCTTGGGGAGGGCTCCGCGGCCAAAGATGGGCTCCAGGTAGACCCACTTGCGCTGGATCTGGTTCAGGTTCTGCAGGTACTCGTCCAGGTCTGCCAGGCGCTGTTCCCAGATCGTGGCCTTGTCCGCAAAGCCCTTGTAGTAAGGCGAGTCCTTGAGGGACTGCAGCAGGCTCTGGTTGTCACCGACCTGTCAAATATAAAGAGCGCTGTAAATGTAGCATCCATGAATTTGTCGATCTCTTGCAAAGATGTTTTTCTTTTTATCAAGGTCTACCAAGTGCTGTTCATAGATCGTGGCCCTTGTATTAAGGGGAGTCCTTGAGAGACTGTAGCAGACTCTGGTTGGTGCACCAACCTGTCAAATATAGATTGTAAAATGTAAAGATTGCACAAATCCTACATCTAAGCCGGCAAGTTAACATAGGGCTTGCACAAGTTTGCATGTTGTAGTATTCATTTACACAAGTTTTCTTGCATGTTTGAGGTTAACTTGAATGCGGGCTGGACTATATACTACAAAAACCAACCTGTGTGACAAGAACTTTCTACTTCTAGTAATCTATTTAGTGAGGGTAAAGCAAGCTCTTCAGAGATCCCTTAATCAACACCTCTAACTAACCCCTTCTGACATTCCCCAATCCTCCTTCCCCATCCTATACTCCTAACCATGGGTGTAGATCTGTCATTGATACCCATTCAACAGGGGGGGATGATCTATTCATTCATCCCTCCCTGATGAATAGGTATTACGTAAATATCTACGCCCATGCTCCTAACACTAGCTTACCTGCGTGACCAGATCCTTCCAATCCTTGATCAACATGATATTGTTCTTCTTGCTGTCCGAGTACTCGGTGAGGGCAAAGCACGCCCCGACTCCCCACACCTCAAGCTCCCTCAGAGCCTCCCGGATCGACACTTCACCCTTGGCACGGTTGAACAAATCCTGCAAGAAGAGAACAATATCAAGTTAGTATCATTTTGTTTTTATTCATTGGTATATATTGTATGTTGAACTGATCAGCAGCAAAGCACACCCCGACTCCCCACACCTCAAGCTCCCTCAGAGCCTCCCGGATCGACACTTCACCCTTGGCACGGTTGAACAACTCCTGCAAGAAGAGAGAAATAATAAATTAGTTATTATTTTGTTTTTATTCACTGGTATATATATTCTTGTATGTTGAACTGATTAGCAGCTAAGCTGAAAGTGTACAATACTATCATCAACACATACAGTGTGGGTATAACAAATTAACATCAAAACTTAATAGTACATATCCTGTAAAATATATATTTAAAAATATATATAAAAACATATCCTGTAAAATATTTTGGGCTCTTAACACTCTTATTTGTGTTTTTTTGTTTGTTTTTTTTAGTCCAATATAGCAATGGCGACAATCTGATCTGTCGTCCTTAGGAGGTCATGCGGTCATGAGGTCATGCGATGTACAACATTTCTTTGGTGGAATAATTTGGGCTCTTATTATCCTAACTGAATTGAGTTGATTACCTTGAGTCCATCAGCGTTGGCGATAATCTGATCGGCAGCCCTCAAGATGTCGCCAAAGGTCATGCGGTCGATCTGCTTGGATCTAGGAATCTTGAGCAGGGCCATTTCTTTCTCAGTGGAATAATTGGATTCTTAACTTGTTTCCTACCAGATTTTGCAATCCTTTTAGAGTTAGGCAATGGGTTTATAGTGAAGCAATGACATAATTTTGTTACCTTGAGTCCATCAGCGTTGGCGAAAATCTGATCGGCAGCCCTCAAAATGTCGCCAAAGGTCATGCGGTCGATTTGCTTGGACCTGGGAATCTCGAGCAAGACTTTTATTTCTTGGGTAGTACAATTTGGGCTCTTATTACCTTTTACAGAACCATTACTTTCAATGATTGAGTTTAATTACCTTCAGTCCATCAGCATAGGCAACAATCTGATCGGCAGCCCTCAAGATGTCGCCAAAGGTCATGAGGTCAATCTGCTTGGACCTAGGAATCTCGAGCAAGACTGTTATTTCTTGGGTAGTACAATTTGGACTCTTATTACCTATTTACAGAACCGTTACTTTCAATGATTGAGTTTAATTACCTTGAGTCCATCAGCGTTGGCGACAATCTGATCGGCAGCCCTCAAGATGTCGCCAAAGGTCATGCGGTCGATCTGCTTGGACCTAGGAATCTCGAGCAAGACTTTTATTTCTTGGGTAGTACAATTTGGGCTCTTATTACCTTTTACAGAACCATTACTTTCAATGATTGAGTTTAATTACCTTCATTCCGTCAGCGTTGGCGACAATCTGATCGGCAGCCCTCAAGATGTCGCCAAAGGTCATGAGGTCGATCTGCTTGGACCTGGGAATCTCGAGCAAGACTTTTATTTCTTGGGTAGTACAATTTGGGCTCTTATTACCTTTTACAGAACCGTTACTTTCAATGATTGAGTTTAATTACCTTCAGTCCGTCAGCATTGGCGACAATCTGATCGGCGGCCCTCAAGATGTCGCCAAAGGTCATGCGGTCGATCTGCTTGGACCTGGGAATCTTGAGCATGCGGTAGAGGTCCATCCAGTGCTCCTGGGTGAAGATGTCGCTGCTCAGGTACTTCAGCAGTGGGGACACAATCTGGGAGGGAGATACAAGTGATATCATTTAATGAAGCTAATTCTAATTAGGCATCATATTAGACGAAGTGAGATGTAGAACACATCGGTATAGACAAGGCAACCCTAAACCAAGACAAGAATGGTTAGGATTTGACCGGCAAGCTTTCATTCACTCCTGTGGACTTTGCTGATCTAAGTGACAACAAGAAACTGTGAGGAAAAGTACTGTAAACGTTATTTATTTGTGGCGCTGAGCGATGCAAAAACACATTCGCGGGTTTTTAATTTCGCAGCCGATCATAAGACCGTCAGCAAAATTATATTATTAAGTAAATGAAAATGAATAAAATTGCATATTCACGGGATTTAATGTTCGCGGACGCCGACTTCAGCGCAAAATCCGCGAAAATTAAAGCACCGCGAATATCACTGTTTACAGTAGTCACTTGGCACAACAAAGTCCACAGGGGTGGCTGAAAGCTCGCCAGTCAAATCTTGAGGTTGGTTGAAGAAAAGAAAAAAAGTCCTTCCCGTGCCAAATTTGGCACATAAGGCGGCGCCTATCTCCTGATTCATTAGCCCTTGGCCACACGTCTACTATAAGTAGTGAAAGGTACAGAAGGGGTCTATAGTCCTCTGGTAACTCTGTGTTTAACTTTCCCTTCTCCATACTATTAATGCCGAGTGCCTGGCTAGAAGGCAGAAGGTACCATTTTAAAAGTCTTTGGTATGACCCGGTCTGGGTTCGAACTCTGGACCTCCCGTGCATGAGACGGACACTCTGACTGCTAAGCCACCATGCTACGTCGGTTGGTTGAAGCTTAACTTTATATTTAGTAAGTCTCATAGTTAATTGTACCTTGTATTTGTCAATGTCCTTGGTGAGCCTGACTGTCATCATGGTGTGCTCCACATCGGGTCCTCCAGATTTCAGCTTCTCGGCCCACATTGCCAGGAAGTCATCAAACATGTACGTCTTGGACCTGGGTAACAGAATTAAATTACACATGTATTTAACATAGATAGAGAGGAAATCATCAAACATTAATGTCTTAGATCTGAGTTTGCAAAATTATCTTTCTAACACAAGTTGTAAACAATTGTAATATATGACTTGGGGGGTGTTTCACTAACACTGATATCGATTATAGCATTGAGTTTATGTGATAATCGTCCTATTGAATCAATCATAAAATCAATTTTACAATCAAGACCTCATTCTCATGGTTGACAAAGTTATTACTCAACCCATTATGGTCAAAGTCACCTTCAAGGGTCATGTGTTGATCAGAGTCAAACTTAAGGCCATAACCAATGAAAAGAGGCTCCTATTTCAGTTTGCCAAAATAAATATATGTTGCAGAGCTGAATTGAGAAAAACTGTTATTACCTGAAAACAATCCAGTCCTCATTCTCCAGGTTGACCAAGTTGTTGCTGAACTCTTCGTACAACGTCCACATGGTGGTCTGCTGGTCAAAGTCAGCCTCAAGGTCATTTGCGATGGAGAAGAAAGGCTCTTCCAACTCAAAGTGCTTGCAGTCAAATCTGTAAATGTACACAAACAATGTTACAACAAAACTTATGATGCTTAGAGGCTGGCTTTGCAGTAGACACTTTACAACTATGTTATGTCGTTATCATTATTATTATGTTTATTATTATCAGTATCAGTGTCATCATCATTATCCACATCATCACCAACATCACCATCACCATCAGCATCAGCATCACCATCATCACCATCATCATCATCATCATCATCATCATCATCATCATCATCATCATCATCATCATCATCATCATCCCCATCATCATCACCATCGTCATTGTCATCAACATCATCATCATCATCATTATCATCATCATCATCATCATGTGTTCTTACATCAAGCTGCTCTTGGTCTTCTGCATGTCATCAAACTCAACCTTCTTCTCCTTCACGAGCTCCACGGCCCGCAGACACTCTTCCTTGTCCCCAGCCTCGATGACGTCGGCGGTCGGCTTGGCGTGGTTCCAGCGCGCGGCAAACTTCTCCAGGTCTGTGCGGAATGCATCGACTCTCGACTCCACATTGCTCTTCATCACGTTCACCTAGGGTGTTGAGTGTTTGGGAATAGAATGTTTATTTCACATTATTGTGATGAATTATGTAGTGTTATCTGAATTTTTTAGCAGTAAGTGAAACGATTTTCCAGGTTATGAACGTTTGTATTAATTTCAGAGAAGAGCATTCTCTGCCCTTGAGACAGTTTTAGTGCTTGGGACTGGAAGATATCTCACAAAGTGCAAAGCTTTTTTTGTTGCATATTGCTAGAGTTTGAAAGTTACATCGCGTTTCATGCTGTGATACAGAAAAAGAGAGACTGGCTTGGACCAAATTGCAGATACCCGACAAATCAAATGCTGCTTACTCCTGATGACAGGAAGTCAACCTGTTTGAAACACTGCACCCCTCCTACCACCCCTCCCCCTCCTTACAATTACCTAATTCCTGCGCCATATTTCCTTTAGAACTACTTGCAAGCTCAAGAAAGAATACCAACAGTCCTTTTCAGGACTATTCAATCCCTCCTTTCTTACATGGAGCTACACAAGCACTTGCCCGCTTACCCGGAGCAAGTACAAATTTGTGTCAAGCAAATAATTTACATAAATTGTCTAGTTTGCTTGCCCGATCGAGCAACTAAATAATTGTCTTACTACAAGAGAATAATGTTTCTTTATACGTGTAAATCTCACCTAGAAGTAACAGGGCAAGTAAATTTTATATTGGGGCAAGTAATATGTCATAATGTATGATTTTACTTGCCCGAATGGGTCAGTACAAAAAAAAGTAAGTGTGGAGGCTTGATAATAATATACTCGATTTATATAGCGCCTAATATGATTGATAATCATCTCTAAGCGCTTTACAATGATATTATTACCCCCGGTCATAGGATCCAATGCAAACCAGCACACATTGTTCGCATCATCTCCACTCCCCGGGGAGCATTCCTTCCAAGCGGCTCATGCCGGGCATTGAGAAGATCGTTCACATAAAGGCTTTCACCTCCTACCGGGTCCCCATTTATACACCTGGGTAGAGAGCAGCAATGTGGATTAATTGTCTTGCTGAGGGACAGACGCTATGCTATGGGCATACTCCGGGTTCGAACTCGGGATCTCCCGCTTGGAAAGCGAGCGCTCTACCAATCTAGCCACACCACATTGATGGAGGTACCTGTTCTTTGATCATGAGCTGATGGCTCTCCATCATGAGTTCAAACTTCTCCCACAGAGCGTGCAGCTGTGTGAACTGGTCCACCCCGCCCCCAGCCACGGTCCGTAGCAGCTTGTTCTTCGACTCTGCATTCTCAAACATCGGACGGATCTGAAATATTAATAATAATAATATTGAAAACATCAATACAAACAAAATAATAAATAACAGTTAAGAAGCAAAAAATAATATTGAGTTCAAACTTCTCCCAAAGAGCGTGCAGCTGTTACAAAAGAATTTTAAGAGGCATATGAACTGAGTTTACATTTTATTCCTACCACATACTGCATAGGGAGAAAGACAAGACATATGCAGAATATTGAGGACAGATTATCATGTGTTCGTTCATTTTGTGTAAATCTCCTCTTCCCTGACAAAAAAAAACCACTCATAACCAAACAAATGCATCATCTAGTTGAAATACAAAGACCAGTAACTCAAGAATGATTATTTTCAGTTAATTCTTCTTTTTTTTACCTCTGGTTTCTTTGCCTCCAGCTCTGCGTGTTTGGCATTGGCGTTCCCAATCTCCTCCACAGTCTGTGGCATCGAACCCAGGGCCTCCATCCCTTCTTTCAGGAAGCGCTCGATCTCCGTCACACTCTCTGTGATCGAGCGGCGAAGCGACGCAAGCAGGCCATCAAACAGCCTTTGGATGTGATCGTCGATCGTTCCTTTGACGGGGGTCGTCGACACGGTCACGCAGAACACCTTCACTTGGCTGAAAGAAATGTCAAAAGAGAGAGGATTTTAGCCTCAACACCATCAACAATGCTCCCTGTGATCTAAATAATAATCAGACAAAACTTTAGCATCAACATCCCCTCTTCCAAAAAAATGCATGAATTTTTTGCGGGCCTGAGCATTCCCTTCTTGCAGAATCTTCTGCAATGGAAAAAGTTAATATAATTTTTTTTATTTGTTAAACAGCTCATGATCAACCACCTATAGGTCAATAATGGTCAATAATTTGATCAGATTTGACCCATCGTCTAAAGAAACTTTATGGGTCCTGTATTACTCCATGGAGATTTCAAAAATCTTGCAGGGAACACGTTAAAACTGGATGGCCTTACATCATGATATCTTTTATTATAATTGAATAAGTACATTTCAAAAGGCAAAATGAATATTCACCCACCTGGGCAATTTTTCAGAGTCCCTGCCGCGAGCCTTGAGCGCCTTGAAGTTCCTCTCCCAGTCAGCCACGGTATGGAGGTGAGTGTCCAGCAGCTTGTCAAGATCAACTGACCCTAGCACAACCCAGTCCTGTGAAAACAGAAGAAAGAAAATCAGGAAATATATATATTTTTTCAGTACTTTTTCATCAAATTGTTCACATTTTCCCTACATGCTAAAGGCGAGTAAGGGATCGGGTATCATACAAGTCAAATGTGTAGGTACTTATTTGCAGGGCTCCCCAGTCAACACTAGCACTTGGCTGATTGATTGCCCAGGATTGGGATTTGTAGATCAGACATGAGGTGCCATCTTCTGAATGCCTTCCGAAGAACCTTACGTGCGTGATACACACTGCCTCAGTCATAGGGCTCAGTACTATGTAGTGCCCACAAACCAGCCTAGTTACAAATGTTTGGATCGCCCTCTACATCTTCATGCATACATGACAATATTTAACACTTGGGGTGCCAGTGATTTTTCAGCTCTATGACATTTGTGTGTTTTTGTTCACTGAAGGAGTTCAATTATTACCTTGAAAATAGCCTTGGCCTTATCAAGCTTGGTGAAGAGCAGTTCGGCCATCTGGTAGACGTTGAGAAATCCTGATGCGTTCCGCTCGATGATCGCTGGGTAGATGAGGGGCTCCCCAGTGTCACCGATGCCTCGGAAGTGGTACGGGAGGCTGATGAACTTCTTCATCTCGCGGTAGTACTTCGCACGAATTTCCTCGATGGGTGGCCGGAACTGCAGGGTTTGTTGCCTGAAAAGATTCATCGGATTTGAAATTATACTAAGTGATATGATTGAAATAGATGTGATTAAAACACATTCGATTGTATATAATTTGATTTGTTTAAATTTGATTTGATTTATGAGGCCGATATCATCATCATCATCATCATCATCATCATCATCATCATCATCATCATCATCATCATCATCATCATCATCATCAAGCCTGTATCAACAGCCTGTATACCTGTATACTAGCTCAACTTTGATCTCGGGCAGATTTTCGTTGAGAGCTTCCAGTCCCATCTGGTACTGGTGCTCGAGGGCTTTGTACAGCTGCCGATCCCAGTGCATCTTCCACGTCTTCATGTCCTGAGCTTTGTAGCCCTGGAATGGATATGATATGATAATAACAGTGATGATATTGAACCCGCTCAGCAACTGATTTTGCTATAACATTGTATTCTCAATAGACCTCAGCCCATGTATCCATCTTGTCTTACTTAGCTTAGAATTTAAAGGGTACCACCACCCCAAAATAATATTCTTATAAATGAAAGGTAACATCTTTAGTAGTCCATTCCATCAACAAGTTCACAAAAATATGTTTTCAGAAAAAAAAAATATAATTGGAAAACGCATCACCATTCTAAAGCATGCGTTCATGGGTCTGCATGTACGAAGACTACTAAGTACAGAGCGAACGAATCGCCAGGATCCTACTGTCTACAAACGTACGCGTGAATAGCATTGGCGCACTCTCAAATGTTTGGCCCGTACGGCACCAGGAAATAATAAGGGTTCCGTAAGTGGTAGTAATTAATTGCTTTGTTTATGAATTACACAACCCTTTGCAAAATGGTACCAAAACATATAATTATGTGTTGTCCTTTGCCTGGTGGTCCCCTTTAAGTTCAACTTAAAATCTTTGTGAAACACCCCCTGAACAACAAACTTCTAGAAATAGTTGTTAACTAACCCCTTGATTACGGGAACCAGGTGGAATATGTACAAAGTCTATGTCGATTTTTAGAAACTCAAAGGGAATGGGTTAACTCTTAAGTTTGTACCTGGTTCTCTAGGGAGGCCATGCTGCCCCGTATCTCTTGGAGTCCCTCCTTCCAGCGCGGCTGCTGACGCAGGAGATCAATGGACATCAGCCCAACAACCTGTTTGAAAAAAAAAGTAAAGAGATGACAGATTTCTTTCAATTGTACTTGATGATGATGATCGATAATCATCCACAGCACTTGTAAGGCGCCATTTATCTGTTTCTAACATTGAAAGGTGCCCCGCTCCTCCAAAAGGTAAGTCTCCTTTACTGCACATTTGCTTAAACAATAGGTTTTGAGGCCTGAGGTCTGCTTTGAAACCTTGAAAACCTTGAAACAGGAACTTTGCATGTTCTTCATATGAACAGGGTTCATATACTTTTTTCCATGTCCAATTCCACGACTTTCCATGACACATGATATCATTTTACAATTTTCCCTGCTTTTTTCCAAGCCTGGAAAATACAAAAGTCTAATATTCCATGACTTTCCAGGTTTTTTCAGGCCCTGTTCGAACCCTCATAAAAATGGTCTGTGGTAATATAGGAAGAGAAAATGGGGGATCTTCCATCTCAAATCCACATCTCAATGATGCAATGATGTGGTTTGATTTGGTGTATTCTATTCCATTCAGATGGTATTCAGAAATACTAGAGTTATGTCACTTCCTGCTTCCAACTCAACCCTTCCCCTCCCTTTCCCCCTCCCACTCCCCCGCCCTCCACCCACCTCCCCACCTAAAAAAAAGGAGCAACTTCTTTGGCTTAGGTCAATGCAATGGAAAACACCTCGATTTAAATCATCATTTATCCCCATATGTACACCCAAACCAAGTTTGAAATTGATCCGTCAACCAATTCTGAAGATATCCCGAGAACAAAAACGGGACAGTCTGACGGACAACCCGAAAACAACATGGCTCCGGCCACTTCCTTGACCGAGGCGTAATAATCTTCACGGTACAAAATAAATACATATAAGCTTTATCAATAATATTGTAAGAATGAATGGAAAAGGAGACGTATATGAAAAGCCAAGGGTAGGCTTTTAAAATCAAAATCAAAATCACCAACCCTCATTTTTTTTTCTTCAACCGACCTTGTCACAGACGTTGTAGTGCCATTTGCGGAGTCTCCTGTTCTCCGTGGTCAGTTTCTCGGCAGCGGCCTGAAGCTTTACGATGTATTCCTCCAGCTCCTTGGGGTTGTCCCAGGTCACCTGATTAATATTGATAAATAAGATTGTTATCATTATATTCATTAACTCTTTCGGGACCACAGTCACAATATTGCGACAAGCGGTTCCCACCGCTTCGGGACCATTGTCGCATTATTGCGACGAAAACAAAGGCTCCAGTAAGAAGCTTGTATTTTCTTTGTATGTCGCCCTCTTGTACTGAAATTTATACAGTGCGATTCGCTGTGTCTCGTGCTTTTTAATGCTGTATAATACTATAGGGGGTTCCATTGAAAAAAATCAGAAATCCTCTTTGAAAGATTACATCACTGCAATTTTCCCTCCGTTTTCAGCTCATTTTATGCTTCATTATGTCGGTTTCTGACTCGGATGTGTCTGATGCGGAAGCATCAGGATCTTTCCTAGTGAATCCTAGTAGTCTTTCTACTTCTTCTGGAGAATTTTCTGGGCTTTCTAGTGAAGAAAGTTTGTCGTTCAGCTCTGATGATGAGCCCCTTGTTGTTGAGCTCCGCCAGCTTATCCAGGGGGGAGAGCCACCACTGCGCCAGCCCCCCCCGAGAGTTGGGCGTGCGAGTTCCGGGAAGTAGGTCGCGCTACACGCATGGGCCGCACAGCACATGCTTATAACGTGTGAGTCTATGGAGAAACGTTTCTTCTTGTTTTCTTGCAAAGAATTGGTAAGTTTGAACTCTGTTTGCTATTCTACAAATTTTTTTCAGGAGAAATAATTATTACCATATGAAAATATGGGTATTACTGAGTAACTTTTATCTGCAAATCATTTGCTAAAAGAGCTCTGAAGGCGATGTATTTTTAGGATCAAAATTTACATACACAACACACGCGACGTGACAAAAACAATTCGGTCCCGAGGGCAAGAAATTTTCACGGGAAGTCGGTCCCGAAAGAGTTAATGCAATGCTCGACATTAGCATTTACCCTATTGCCTGAGGCAAGTATCAATGTATATTGTTGATCACCTCATGGAGTGTTTTGCCTTTTGAAAAACCAATATTAAGGAAATCTTTATATAAAGACCATAGAATTCCTAGCTTTACATTTGCTACTCTGCCATTGCAATCAAATTCAATAAAAAAAACACAATAAAACGGAACAGCTAGAATGCAATACCTGCACTTTCCCCTTGCCCTCTTCCTTGGACCCCGCCCTGGCGTTCTTGATGATGCGTTCAAAGGCCAGCGCCGACTGCAGCATCATGTTGCGCTGGCTGGGGATCATCTGCTCTGCGATGGTGTTGTGGAAGTGCGCCACCTGGATTTGAAAGCAATGAAGAGTGTGGAATATAAAGCAGTTAGGAGTAAACTGAGAGACCATGAATATTAACCAGTTCAAGACGGATTACTTTTTGTATAACATGCATTCTCCATAGTCTTTTCGGAATTTCAACAAGCTGCACGCTATGCTGGAAATGTGCTAAAAATGTTATGCTCTAAAACCAGATTGAGCCAGTCAATCATCACTGAAATGAGCCGGTAATTACATTCTTTTCATCTTGGAACAAACTGACACAAACTTTGTTGTGATATTTTACTTATTCTGGAAAACTAACACACTTTTTGAAACACATCGTCAATGGACATAACCCGGGGAGGTTAATCAGAAGGAACAGACCTTTTAATGTTTTTCCTTGTTTGGGGGAACCTATCCCTTGTATCGGGCAAGCAAAATTTCACGAGTCTCAATTGTACTTGCCCGACCGGGCCACCAGGATAAAACATTTATTTCTAGCATTGGTTAAGTTTAAGGTGAATTTGTACCTGCTTGAGAATGACGCCATGCTTGTAGAACTTCTGGGCGGTGGCGGCCGTGTGCTGTATCTTGGCTGCGACGGGATAGCCCAACGCCTGCAGCTGGCGTACCTCCCTCATCAGAGTAACGAGGCGCTCGCTGTACGACACCAGGAGCTCATTGTTCTTGGTTTCAAACTCCATCAGTCTTCCCGTCATTTGTAGGCTGGATAAATAAAAAAAAGAAGATATAAAATCAGATTGAAATATTACTAAACCTACCATGTTTTAAATTCTCATTCACTGATTGATTATATATAAACGCCCTCTGTATGACATGAGAAGCCTGTTCTTTGTATCCAAATCTATCAGTCTTCCTAACATTTTTGTGCTGCCCCCCCCCCCCAAAAAAAAGCTCAATGTCATTGTCAAAATGTCATTACAATAACATGACATTCCCTGTACAACACAAGAAGCTCATCGTTCTTTGTTTCAAACTCTTTCAAGCGCTCAGAGATGATATTTATAATATTAAGTCCAATATGAATCAAACCTATCATTATTATTATTATTACTCAATTACCTGAGAGGTTTGTGTGTATCGTCAATCGCAGCCTGGGTTTCACTAGACCAAGAGTCAAACTGGTCCTGTCGCCAGTTCCTCAGCTCATCCAGGAGGTCCCCTGCATCTCGTCTGAACTTCCCAAATCCAGAAAGGTCATTGAGGAGAGCCTCTGCCACTTGGGAAGTCTGTTCAACCTGTTATAATAATAATAATTATAATAACAATAACAATAATAATAACAATAATAACAATAACAATAACAATAATAATAATAATAATAATAATAATAATAAAAATAAAAATAATAAAAAATAATAATCATAATCATAATCATAATAATCATCATAATAATATTATTTATATACCTCACATCGAGAATCCTGCAATCTAATTGGTTAAACGAGCGGGCCTCTTTTTCAATATGCCCGCTCAGAAAACAAACAAAATAATAAAAAACAAAACAAAAAAAGCGGGCTTGGACGATCATATTGATTTTTTGCCCGCTCAGCAAACAAACAAAATAAATAAAAACAAAACATTCAAAGCGGACTTCGGCCGATCATATTGATTTTTTGCCCGCTCAGCAAACAAAGAAAATAATTAAAAACAAAACAAAGCGGGATCTGGATGATCATATTGATTTTTTCATAAAATGCCCGTAGAGATGCGTGTTATAAAAGCCTTTCAGCGAGCGAATGTCTTGTTTTAGCCATTTTAGCCTGCGATAGATGCTCGACCAGCTTTCCCAAAGAGTAATTTAAAAAGAAATACAGAACATTTTTACTCATGAATATCAATAAGTTCCAAAGAATATTCTAGAGATGCATTTCATGTATAACATGGCAGTATTCAAATTTAAACATTCCGAAAATGGGGCACAATTTGCATCGTTGTCCTTCTGTGGCCGCGACAGTAATTCGTCATTCAACAATTAACTTGCAACGGTGCACTGCACCGCACCGTGTGTTTGTGTAATGTACGTATAATTTTCCCCATTCAATTACACGTGTGAATGTAAATCGGGATAATTATTCACTTTGATGTGCGCGTTTTGCATTTGGGCGCGCAATAGTTGTTAATGCGCGTAACCATGAATGGAAAGGTAGCGCAATACCCGCTCTGCGCTAGGACTATTACGCAAAGGGGGTCAGTGTCACAAACAGAACATAGTAAGTGATGGTGCCATGATCAATGGTTCGTTTTCCTTTATATTATACTTTAATTTAATTTAAATCATTTATATGTGTGAGAATCAATCAGATTATAGGTTTGTTCAGTATATAAAACAATTATTGACTGCTTTATTATTCGGGGCATATTGAAAATATAGGCCCTCGGTGATCTCAAAACCATGATATGACCCTCGGCGCAAGCGCCTCGGGTCATATCATGGTTTTGAGATCACCTCGGGTCTATATTTTTCAATATGCCCCTCATAGCAGTCAATAATGTATAATAGTAGAGCAGCTTGGGCTTGTATGCTCCCAAGGGAGTTAAGGTGGTGTGAAAGCTAACTGTACCAGTTTGAACTGTACCTGACGACCAAGGATACATATGATGCACCAAAAGGGTACCTTATTCCATGGCGCTCTATAAATGCTATATATCAATTATCATTATTATAGCTACTCACCTTTGCCTCAAGCTGCCTGACCCAGACGATATTATTGACGACCTCCGGGAGATTCTTGCCCGTCGGTGGACTGGTTTCACTGATGCGCACGTTGAAATCATCCTTGATGGTTTTCAGATACACTTGCAGCTGACCTAGCAGTGTCTCTCTGCAAATGCAAAAGAAATGTCAGAAATGTTTACATTCTTAGAATCGTAACAATACCATTATTTATCTCCAAATTTTGTGGGATTTTAAAGTTCACTGGCACCACTTATTTGTGGACACCCTTCCCGCCGAACATTTATATAGATTTGTTGAACTCCTTAGAAACTGTTCCAATATATTGATTTACAAAATGTATACCAACTGATCATCTCATTGATTGCTGATGGGGCTTTTCTTGTTTTTCTTGGGTGGTCACTAAAAACAGATTTTACTGTACATTTTTCAAATTATGATGAAACAGTGAACCGTATTCTACTGACCTCTCGGACACCACTTCTTTGCGGACGGCCTCTCTGCCGACCAGTTCTTTGAATTTCTGGAACTCTCTCAGCAGCTGATTAGGGTTGCCTTCCACTCCTCGGAACTGCGATCGTAGCTTTACGGCAACTCTCATCTCTGCTGGGTTGATGCCTACAACAACAAAAATAGTAACTTTGTTGACATATATGCTAAAACTAACAAAGGGTTGAAAAAATGTGTATAACTGTGATCTGATACGTGTACTGAGTGATGTGTGATAATTTCATGTTAAATTAATAGCATATATATATATAGCCGAGTAATGATAGAAAAATGGAAAGTGATATTTGCCATCTCACTGCCATAACATTTCAAATTAAAATATTTCAATAATGAATATCTTTATAACAAAAGAAACATTCAGAACACCAAAACCTGTTCCTCTCTTCTATTGGTAATAAGAACACAACAAGGTATTGAGAACTGCTTGAGTTCTAAGCAAGTTTTGTCCAATTTGACAATTTTTTACTAGATCTCTTTAAAGCTAAATATGTTTGAAGTCACATCTTTCACTTTTGGAAAAATCTTATGATGTTCAATAATGAATCACTTTAATATCTGGTTAATTTAAACTATTTACCTCTCTCAAACTTGGTGACGGCAGCTCTCCACTGCGGCTCTGTGTAGGGGTTGTACTGGAGGGGGTTGAGGCCGGAGAATGCTGAGAAGACGTCCTTTAGTCGGGTCTCTTCCTGCTCCCCCTTCGAGAGCAATCGCGTCAACTGCTCGTGGATTGTTCTTAAGGTAGATATCTAGACAGACGAGGGTAAAGTAAAAAGACAAATGAACTGATACTGTATATTGCCAAGGTTATAGGTCTTAATGACTTGAAATAATTGATATAGTTTTTTGTTGGAAGTCTCAAATACTTGTATTTGTTGGCTTTTGAATATGTTTTTATTCCAATGCTACAAATAGCTTTCCATAATTGTTAGGTCCAACTTCGAAATAAGTTTGACTATTAATTTTTGTGAAACCTCAAAACCCCCCCCCCCCCCCCCCCCCGCCGGAGTCATTTCAAGAGAGGGGAAAGACTTTATGGAGTAAATTCTGTTCCGTTAATTATAACCATGTAACTTCCATGAAACAAATTTATTATGGATGAAATAAACCGAAACTAAAAACTTAATTAGGTATTGCGGATTCATGGTATTTCCATTACGGTACTTGGTTCTTTAAAATGAAGGAATCCTAAATTAAGCAAAAATATTTAACTTACCTCCAGGAGTCGTTTGGACAGCTGGGAGAGACTTTTGGGAGTTAATTTGGGGCCTTTCCAGGGGTGCATGGGGTCCCTCTTCCAGTACTGCTCTGTCAGTTTCTCACAGCTCACCACCCACTTGTCACAGATGGCGATGCCATTCAGGAGTGCTTGCTTGACCTTGATAATAAAGAATCATGGTTGTTATTTATAAACTATATGAAGTGCACTATATATAACTAACAACACTTCTTTATCCCTATACCGAGCATTGTGGTACAACGGTAGAGCATCCGTCTCGTGCACGGGAGGTTGTGGGGTTCGAACCCTGCCCTCTTCCAGTACTGCTCCCTCAGTTTTTCACAGCTCACAGATGGCAATGCCGTTCAGGAGTGCCTGCTTGAACTTGATAATAACGAAAAATGGTTTATACTAATTTAACATACTAAATATGTCCAAATCCCCAATTTGTCTAGCAGTTTACCTTGTGGAACGGGTCATGCCAAAGAGAGAAGGCACCCAGCTTGAGCTGGATGAATCGACCAAAAGCACTCCCTAGATGACCTCCTGTATGTGTTTCATCTTGGAATAACATATAAAATCTTCTAAATAGTGCAGGAATATTAGGTGTACGATCCCCATTATGTCTAAATCCCCAATTTGTCTTACTAGCAGTTTACCTTGTGGAACGGGTCAAGCCAAAGCGAGAAGGCACCCAGCTTGAGCTGGATGAATCGGCCAAAGGCACTCCCAATGACCTCCAGGAGGTGCGCCATCCTGGCCTCTGGGTACGGGTCAAACTCCCCCTGCTTCCAGACGTCATCCAGAGCATCCTGCGTCGTCTCCACCAGCTCCAGACCTTCCTCCAGTGAGAGGCCGTCCAGGCCGTCAAACTCTCTCGACACCGCCTCCAAAAACGAGAGGAAGTGTTCGGCGCGATCCTTGCTGTCTCTGTCGCGACCAGACATGGCCACTTCAGACCAGTACTGGAACTCATCGGATGGGGTGAGAATGCCTTCAACATGAAAAGTACAATTATTAGTATGGTATACTTACGTCCAACAATAAGTAGCAAAGGTTAATAAGATTGACAGTTTATGGAAAAATGTTGACATTATGTTGACATAATTGAGTGCAACACTGACTGTGTTCTTCTTCCGTTCAGTTCTATGAATTGCAAATCCCCATCATCAATTTTTTTCTCTAATTGTATTGTCATTTTGCTCTGATGATTATTCTGCTAGGATCAAAAGGTTGTTCTTGACTCCAATATGTATGTAATATGTCATATTTTTTGCCCTGACAAAGATCCTGCTAGGATTGAAAGCTAGGATCTATATGACTCTAGTGTAAATAAGTTGGTTCAGCTGAAATGTATTTTGTTTGTGTAATTCACTATTTTCGGGACTAACCTCGATTAGCACTGTGCTATTTTGTTAGCCCCTTTTGTCAATTCGTTTGACTGTATTGTTAATTCAAGATGTTTCATTAATCTGTACCATGACTATTGTAAATTGTAAATATTGAACTGATTATTATTGACAATAAATCAATTTCATTTCATTTCATTTCATTTCATTACTTTTTGCTAGTGAATTGCCATTGGATAAGTGACTCATAATAAATCAAATTAACAAAATATACCTGCAAAATCATCATCTGCCTTCTTGACAGGTCCCCCCTGGGAGGGGTCTTGTTTCCTGACAAGGCTTTTGAGCCCCGCCCTCAGTTCACTCAGGAGGCTCTGGAGCTTGGGATTGAAGGAGCGGTTGAACTTCTCATCTTCAATCAGGAGAGGGGCAAAAACCTGCGACAGATATTTTTAGTTTTACTTAAATTAAAAACGTGGGTTATAAAGATAGACATTTTAAAGTTTTATCTGAATTCTATTTCACTTTGCAAATACATTTTATGAAATGAGATCATTTGATATTACTTTCTAATCCAAAGATGACATCGACTGATCTAGGGACACTGATTTTCCGTTTCAAAAAAAGGCCTTTTCCGTTTCAGAAAATCTGGAATTCCGTTTTTACCTGCCTGAAAAACGGAAATTCCGTTTTGCCATAGACTTTGTACATGTGAAAAACTGCAAATTCCATTTACATAGAACTCCATACAAAATTCAATGAGTAGGGTAAAATCATGATTTTCACCCACAAATCATCAAAATTTGGGGGGAATGTGTCATGCCTGATATCAGGAAGGACTTACCACAGGCCAGAGGCAGAGAGTAAATATCTTTAACATTTAATAAATGGTTTTTGCTCCGGCGGCGAACTCGTCTAGATTCACGATGTTTACTCTACCAGTGTAAATACACCTCTCCAACTCCTGCTAAGCTAGATTTAGGTTTAAATGCATCTTAATGATTTATTCATTAATGATTAAGGCTGAGTTGGTTCAGTACGTCACACTGGTTCCCCACCGTCACCATCGGGTCCCGGTTTCGTTTTTTTCGGAACGGGCTCCGAAAAAGTTTTCCGTTTCAAATGGTCAGTTCCGCGATTTTCCGCGATCGCGGAAAATCCGTGTCTCTACTGATCACTGCATGATCAATAAATAAAATTGGTATTAAATACCATGCATGATGTCAAGATTAAAAGAAAAGAAACGTAATAAACAAACATTAAATTTTTAGTAATAAAAATACTGCAATCATTCTTTAAATTCAATGTACCGATCCGGAGTTGTAGAAACAAACAAAATGTATAGAAGATTAATGTTTGCTTTTTTTTAAATGCAAGCATTTACTTTCTACCTATATACATATAAGTGAATGAAAATCATTTGAGACATTTATTCAAACAATCAAGAAAACTCGAATAAAAATCCTATATTTGTGTGTGCGCGCTATTACAGGGTGCTACATTTATAACAACTTGCCCGTTTGCGCTAGGCAAGTGAAAGTCAGCATTCATTTAGTATCTTCAGGAAAGTGAGAAAAGCACCTGCACAATCGACAAGCAAAATCTGCTTTAAAAATTAACCCAAGTAAAAGTAAGGTGTGATGCACTACTTAGGACAAGCAAAATGAGAAGTGTGTTTAACTTTACAGAAATTTACTTGCTTTAATGGGCCAATGCTAAATTAAAAATGTTCAAATGTAGCATCCTGTGCCCATATTAATTTCATGCTGAGTCCATTGCTGATGACATGGCTAAGTATTTAACACATGACCCTGTATTTATTAAAGAGGGTTAACTCAGTGAACACCTATAAGCTTACTCACCTAGAAAACCTAGTTGGGAACCAAGAAAATTGCTTGTTGCTCACTAAACTGTAAGAATCTCAAATGGACTTGGCATGTAACTAAGCTAGCAGGGTTTTATGAATATGGGCCCTGGTGCTATTAATTACCACCAAAAGTTACCTTGTCTATTGCATGGTACAAGGCACCCACAGGGGAGTCCAACATAGACACAGTCAAGTAGTCAGATTGCACATTGTCGGCTGATATGACGTCTGGTCTCAGCTTGAAGAATGCGACCGCCTTCTCACCGGTGTCACTTGGATCAACCTTTTTAATGACAAAATTACAACAATATCAAAGAAAATGTCTAAATGGTATTAAAGGGCACCCGTACAAAAAATGTATTAATTAAAATACTTTGATTACAGGCTTGTAGCAAATAACAAATCAAGCGGGGGGGTTAGTTTTAATTTATAATTTTGGGGCCTTTTTGCAAGCCTACCTCCAATAAAATGGCACTCTTTGCATTAAATTACAGTCAAACCTATCTTAGTGGCCACCTGTCTATCAGCCAACCTCCCTATAGTGGCCCCTGAAAATGATCCCTCTTGCGCAGTGAAAAACAATGTTATGAAACCTTTCTACAGTGGCCACTTTTGTATTTCCTTTAGGTGGTCCCTATAAACAGGTTTGACTGATATATGGACAATTATAAGGGACATATGTGGGCTCTTTTAGGGATCCCAGTGGCTTAACTCCCATTTATTTTATTTTTTCAGTGAAATAAAGTAATTTACCTTATTTGCCAGGTAGACTTTCTTGCCCCCGCCAGAGCTGTTGAGCTTGGCGGAGAGGACTGAGCAGTTGCCATCGTCCAAGAATGTGTTGAGCTCTCGGGCCGAGTAGAGACCCGTTACTGCCCCATCGCTGGCCGCTAGACCCAGGAGGGAGGCGCATTGGCCTAGTAGGTGGTCCTTCCTAACGTCCTCGGCAGGCATCGTTGGTGTCGGACACGGTGATAATGTTACACCTCAGGAAGATTGTTTTAAGTCGTCACACGGGCATTTTTTGGTGTGTGCACATTCAGTTGGTAGTTTTATATCTAAAGCAAGGAAAAGGGGTAACAAAGATAGACAGGTTGATTGTACACAGAAACCTCACAAAGATTGTCTTAATTCATCACTTGGACTTTTTTATGGGTGTGCACAATCAGTGCAATCTAAAGCAAGGAAAAGGGGGTAAGAAAGACATCAGGGTTAAATACACATCTCACAAAAATTGTCAACATTTTATCAATTGGGTTTTTTAGTGTGTGTATGTGCACAATAAATATGCAGTTTTTACTAAAGCATGAAAAAGGGATAACAAAGACTTACAATCAGGTATTTAATGTCTACAGACTACAACTACAAAGCCAATTAGAAAGCTATGCCTATGTTTCTTGAGCATGGAAAATTAAAAAGAATGCTGTACCACAGGCTCAGGGGCTGTGTACAGTGCAGTGAAAATTGCCCCGTTTTTATCTGCACCCAGTGTATCCAATATATATTGATAGAAGTTGTAGAAGGGACCGACAGTGTACAACAGTTTAGTTAACCCCTTGACCACGGGAACCGAGTAGGTTGTGTACAAACTCTAGATGGAGATTTCATAAACTTGTAGGGAACGGGTTAACATAATTGTCTGCTACAACTTACAAGTAAATTTGTGAAATGGTTCGAAGGTCGCACAAGAAATTGCAATTTAGAGATACATCATTGTCAATGCCAATGGGTGGTAGAGGAATGCCAGTTTTAATAAACAGCGCAATTGCAATAAAAAGAAACGGCAAAAGATAATTTGCGTGTTCAATTGATAAAATAATATATCTCACTCTCAGTCACAGTGTCACTGAAAGTGACATGGATACATACGAAAGTCAGGTCTCAACTCCGTAATCAGAATGTGAAATTATAAATTGCAAATCTGCACTCTTTTCATTTTTCTTTGTGTATGAGGGGTCCTACTAATTAGCGCGAACAAGTGCGAAGTACTGCTAACAAGTGCAAAGCATTTTACTGCGAACAAATTTCCCATTCGCATAGCATATGCACTTGTTCGCAGTAATTACTATTTTTACTAATTAGTACGAACAAGCGCGAACAGGATTTACTGCGAACAAATTTGTTCGCATATAAAATCCCGTTCGCAATTGTTAAATCCTGTTCCCTAACCCCAACCCTAACGGGCTAACCCTAAGAATCGATGGCTTATTCGCGCTAAGCCTGTAGTATATAGTTTGCGCTTGTTCGCTAATTATTTTAGTAGGACCGTGCACTGTGACAATTGTGGAAGTAGTAGAATGTAGAGTAGAAATAAATGAGTATGATGAGTATTGTATTTTTATATGTTGTATGAGTGACTATGACTTTTTGTATGACTATGAGTGGAGTCAGAAATTAATATTCTTGTTCAACTATCATATATAATAGGGTGTCGATGTAGGACACCCGATTCATATAATACAGACTTGCATTACACTTACAGTTTACACTGTCAAAACGTTGTACAATTTACAAATTACTCTTTTTTTTTTTATCCGATCATCATCATGGCTTCGCCTCGGCTTCGCTTCGTTCATGCATCAATCATTAAAATTTACAATTAGTAAACATATACAAATACAATACTCATCATACTCATTTATTTCTACTCTACATTCTACTACTTCCACAATTGTCACAGTGCACAAAAAATTAACATTCATAATCATAACAACCCCCTTCACACAAATTACAACACACGATTGCAGTCTAGACTCTTGTCTCGAGTCTTGAAAATCGCCATCCACAGCAGACGTGTATGTAGTCCCATCTATATAAATTCGTGCAGGTTCTCACTCTTTGGTTGCCAAGGATTGGCGTTCCGTATCAACGCGTTACTTTTCCAGCTACACAAGTCAATTAAATTAGCTAAAATGCTTTCCCATATATTTTGAAATGGCATGCAACCTATCCGTACAACTAATATCTTATACCTCAACTTGAATTTTACAAAATTAGTAGAAGTACTTGACCCTTACCGTGTTCGTACGTCACTTCTTTCCTGCATTATCCAGGAATTTATACGTGCCCGATTCCTTGCCCTATTATGCAATTTGATTGGCCAAATCTTTTTCTCGCTAAATTTTGACCAATCAACGAAGCCGTAACTTCCGTGGCGCTCATTCTGTGATATGCGCATGCGCCACTTCTACTGCAATGGCGAAACACACAAAAGGGGACATGGGCAGATTATTTTACGTGAAAACTTCACCAAATTATGGTCTTTTCTAAGAAGTTGTAGTTATTGAGTGAGTATGAGGTTGTAGAAATTCACCTGATTTATAATCCTAGTACAGTCGGATATCGATTCAATGTGCTCAATTCTCGCGTTTGTACATTTTAGTTAACGTAAACATTCATTCTTTACCTCCGGCTTCGTCACAAATGTCAATTTTATGCGCATGATACACTGTGTAATGTTTGTGTGGGAGTGTATTGGTCGCTGTCGTGTTGCACCGCACGATCAGGAGGGTGGTGGCTCGTCTTGGCCTACCCGTCGGCCGCGGCGCGGGCGGCCGATGGGTGGTGCCTGGGGGCCGGCGGCTGATGGCAGTGCATTTGATGCCCAGTATTTAAGAGGGGTCGAGTGACTCGAGTCTACAGACAAAATTGCAAATATGTATGACTTTCCAAGCAAAAATGTATGATAATTGATAATAGGATGAATGCAGTTAATTTTTTGTTTAGCAAGATTATATTATTATCTTTGTTTTCTTTTGTTTTGAGGCAATTAAATGTCCTGTTTGGCAAGCAAAATTTGAAAAAATGTAATGTTACTTGCCCAAATGAGCAAGGGGTGTGGAGGCTTGCAGGAACAAATGTCATTTTATTTTTAAAGGGGGTTTTAATCATTAATGATTAATACCCAAGTTATAATTAAAGGTACACTTGAGTATTGATATTCCCGAAATGCCCCATGAAACTAAATTGGTTGGTATTAATTCCATTTGAAAGTTCATTGAATAAAACATGTAAAATTAAAATCATTCCCTTTCAAATGCTCTTATACTGTTGTAAAATTTGATTTTGAAATATTTCATTTATATATCGTCTAGTCAAACAATATCTTGACTTTTTAAAAAAATACATAAAATGCATACACTTCTTTCCAAAAAATTCAAAAGAGGCTTTTAAATAGTTGTTGATGATATCTCTATTTAATCATTATTTTAAAAAAAACATCACATGCACAATTTTGTATGTAAAATGGTTGAGACCAATGATTTTTTTTTAAGCGCCCTCTTGAGTTGTAACAGATATTTTTGATATATGATCACTGGAGGTTTTTACTTAGTCATTTGTTATTTTCTATACCTTTCGACCATCATGGAGTTATAACTATGTATTAGGTTGTACTTAGTGCTGTAACTGACCTTGATGATCGGATCGTTTGATCGGATCGGCAAAATTTTATCGATCTTCGAAATCGGATCGATGATCGGGATCGGATGATCGGCTAAAAAAAAAAAAAGATCCCCAAAAAACACAATTTGGGAATATAAATGAATACCAAAGCAACATATATCCATATTAATAAGCCCAAGGTAATCTTGTACGGGTATGCTTTCATTTCAAACTGATTATCTCTTCTTTTACAAAATTACTCACGCCGATTTTGAGCTTAGTCCCATGTGATTAATTTGGCGTAACCTTTCAGAAACACATGGGACTAAGCTCAAAATCGGCGTGAATAATTTTGTAAAAGGAGAGGTAATCAGTTTTAAATGAAAGCATACCCATAAAAGATTACCTTTGGCTTATTAATATGGATATATGTTGCTTTGGTATTCATTTATATTCCCAAAATATGTTTTTTGGGATCATTTTCCAAAGAAAAAAAAACAGATTTTTTTTTTTTTTTGCCGATCCGATCTTCCGATTTTGTCTGCATGATCGGAAATCGGCAAAAACGGTCCGATCATGTATGATCGGATCGTGATCGGCATGCCGATCCGATGATCGGTTACAGCACTAGTTGTACTGTAAATGTAATGGTGCAGGTTTTGGTTAATAAAATTTAGTTTGACCAAAACTCAACTATCCCTTTAAGTTCCTCAAACTAGGGCTGAGTCCAAACGGTCGGATATCCAATATCCGACCGTGAAGGTCGGATACCGAATACAAAATTTCGGATACGAATATCCGGGAAATTTTTTTTTTTTTTTTTTTTTTTTTTTTTTCTTCAAAATTTCGGATATTCGATATCCGACCGTTTTTACACGACTCATATCCGATTTTCAAAATATTCTATTTGACTCAGCACTACCTCAAACTGAAGTGCTAGATCTACTCGGTACTTGGCATTCTCTTTGAAGACATGCCCACGACTTGGTATGCATGACTAAAAGAACCCATGTTCTATGCAATTTGTATAGCGCATCATGCATGCCAAGTCATGGGCACATCTTCGAAGAGAATGCCATCTACTTTTGAAAAAGTGTTAAAAAAAACAAATGAATACTAGTCAAAATTTCCCCACATCTTTTGATTCACTGTACACAAGGCGGCATTCTCTTCGAAGACCTGCCCACGATTTGACATGCATGACTAAAAGAATTGATGCGCTATACAAGTCGCATTGAGTAAGGGTTCCTATAGTCATGCATAACAAGTCGTGGGCATGTCTTCGAAGAGAATGCCCATCAGGCGGGAGCGGGAGAGGTGTAGCTCCTCACAACACTATTGTAATGTAACTATGTGTGCCGTAGATCACATCTACTTTGTAAATGAATGGTATGACCATTTACAAGCCTGACACAGAATTTCATTGTGGCAAATGGTATATACCACAATTTCATTGTGGCGCCATGGTGTATACTAAACGCATGGGTGACGGTGGTTCTTCTACCGGGACCTGTGCATTATCAATGCAATGCAGAGCGCATAGTACGGTATTGAATACTGTGTGCCGTAGATCTACTTTTGAAAACGTGTAATAAAACATAAATAAATACAAATATTTAACCTTACCCCTTTGATTCACTATTCACAGGGCTGTATACCTTCCAATGATGCAGTAAGCCTACCCCTACCGTTCTCTCTCATCTCGGCCACACTCCTACCAGCCCTGGATAGCCCAGACAGCTCGGCTTCACACCCCAACCTTCATCAGCGATTAAATCGCTTGGTAAGCTACCAGTATATATCATTTTGGTTTGTAGCCCCTGAAAAGCAAAAGCTTGTAATAAGGGAGTTCTTAGTTAGCCCATGGAGCAGTATGACGTCATCGGGTTTTCGGAAGATTGTACCAAAATTGAGGCTTGACGCGTACGTTTACGGCACAGCCTGTGACGCACGCATTTAAAGTACAGAGCTCTATGCAGAATTTCCGCGTGCGTGCATGAATTCTCCTTGTGTTTTGTTACGTTAAAAAGACCTGACCAAAAAAAAAATCACCTTAATCCTAAAATATATAAAATTGAATAAATATAACCATTCATTATAATTTTTTTTAGAATAAAAATCACATCTTTGCCCGATTTCAACACTTAAAAGAAAACAGTACACACAAATCTACGTATGGGGCCTTTACGATTTCAATAAAAGCCCCGATACGAACGTTGGCATTTTTGTTAAAATCCGAAAATAATAGAAAAAATAAATTTAAAAAAATCAGTCTTATGTATATGAGATGTCCATTATGATTAATTCAGAAAAACATTTATGACTTCGAGCCAAATTTCCCGTGAAAACATGTTTCAAATGTGACAATAATTGCACGTAGGTCTATGCGACAATGGGCAATATCAATGTTTTTGATACATTGAATTTTCGTCTCAGAAATTGGCGCATGCGCAGTTTGTAACTACGAACTCCCTTATTGGGACCCCAGTTAACAAGAAATAAATAGAACAATCTTTCTTTAAAAATTAGACCAAATTTAACACCTTGCTGAAAAGTACAAACCTGTAAATGGGACCCCAGTTAACAAGAGATAAATAAAACAATATTTCTTGAACAACTAGAAGAACAAAATCAACAACTTGCTCAAAAACCTTAGATGCAGGCAACACATACAATCACACAGTCAAATATTGCTTTGTATACACTGAAAATTACCACATGGAATGAAGGCAAATGGGGACAATACGCCTAATAACTTTATTGATGGTAGAAACTAAAAATATCAAGATGTATCCCAATACTCCAATATGAAGAAAAATCATTATAGTGCCAAATGAAGAGATTCCATGAAGTAATAAAAAGGAACACTTTCTCATTGATTGCCAATTTGCCACTGCTATCCACTACTTCTACATCTACTGTAGCCTCGATATGTTTTTTTGAGATATAATTTTGTAATTGATGAAAATCAATCAAGTTTCTTGTTTCTTTTCTTTCATTTTGAGAATATATTTATTTGGAATGTTAATGTCCTGTTTCTTTTGTGCATTTTGATATATGATATTCAATCATGTGCAATAATCGGGCCCCTACTAGATTTTGCAATCTCCTATACAGGACCCACCAGGCAGGGAAATAATTTGTATTATTACCTATATCAGACATCTGAGCTGTGGTTTTACAAAATCATATTCCCCTCATTTCAAGTGCCAGCAGGTGAAATAGGGGATTATTTCCCATATTCCCCTCTTTCACAAAAGCCAATGGGATTTACGTGTTAAAAAAGAGGGGAATATGACATCCGGGCACTTCATGAAATTTTACAAAGTGAACTGGCCCGCGGGGAAAATCTCGCGATAGTGATTTGCCATTGGTGTGTACACGAAACAAGCCGCAGCCGTACTTGTGACATTTTATCAAGCAGAGACTTGGTTTACATTTTACTAATTTCCGTTACTGCTCAAGATGTCTGATATGGGTAATAATAATGATATTGACTGGCTCTTTCGGGGGATACGACATATATTGCCTTCACTAGGATCCATATTGCCCGAGTCGGAGACTCGGGCAATATGAATCTAGTTCAGGCAATATTATGTCGTATCCCCCTCAAGGCCAGTCAATATTATATAAATATAAGGGGGCTACTTTTTCGATCTGATGGATTTCACATAATACCCTGCATGGTAATTTTAGGGGCAACATACTGATTTTAGGGGGCAATTTTGAAAATTGGTGGGGGGGGGGGGGAGGGCAAAATCACCCTCAACCCCGTGTATTTCCTTGGTTAATTCAGTGCTCGAAATTAGCCACTAAAATTAGCTTTGGGCCACCAAATTTCATTGATCCTAAATTCTACTGACCTGTTCGGGCAAGCAAATGTAACAGAATTTGTCATGTTTTTCTTTGTTTGGGGCCACCAGATTTAGGTTTCGGGCCAGTAGAAGTTGAAAAATCATATTTTTACTTGCCCAACTGGGCCACAAGGCAAACAGGTTAATTTCTAGCATTGGTTAATTGTTTGTCTCACTATTTTGCTCAATTTAGACCCTCGGAGGAGGTGGTGACTTTGGATCCACCCCCGGTGCAGTCTTCCCTCCCTCAGACATGCCTGCCAAAAGGAAACGAGGAACCCCTTCCTCAGAGGACCTCGTCAAGAATAAGAAGTCCAAAGAAAGGTAATTATTGTTGTAATAATATCTAAGAAACTAAAACAAATGAACAAAGTCACACACCATAATTGATTTAGATGAACAGTCGGTCATACTTTAACTCAAAACTTTCTTGCTCACTTAGTAGTTATAGATGAGATAAAGATTTTGCTCACATTCAGTGGCAGTAAATTGAAATCAAAGTTGTGTGATCGGTGGGGTGTTTCACAAAGATCCTAAGTTGATCTTAGAACTAAGATGGTCTTAAATATTATGGAAAGCCACTAGTGTCTTGAAACAGTTTTGTAAAAGTTATGTTGAAATGCATAAAATGTTGATTCAAATCATATATCAAAGAGATTCATGATCTTCACATAAAATTCATGAAATTTCTTTGATAATTAGAAAATATATATGATTTGAATCAACATTTTATGCATTTCAACATAACTTTTACAAAACTGTTTCAATACACTAATGGCTTTCCATAATATTTAAGACCATCTTAGTGCTAATATCAACTTAGGATCTCTGTGAAACACCCCCCAGGTCACCAAAATGTTAATTGATGACATTTGACTGGCCTGACAAATAATAGTTTACTTGCCCAGAACCATCGGGCAACTGTAAAGCCATTCCTAACTTTATAACTACCCATTATTTTCCGTTGGAAGAAAAGTTATTTATGCATGCATGCGTTATTGCTTTGCATAACTTTGTATGAATTGATGGTCCTGAATAAATATTGCTGCCATGTTATTGCAGTCTGAACTTTACATTTCATATTTTATGTTGTCTGTTTTTTTGTTTTCAGCATTAAAAACTTTTTACACGGCCATGTAAATAGAGCCCCCTTTTCCGTCAAACGGTGTCAGAACTGGTTCAAGGAATACATAGATGCAGACACAGAATCGTTAGGTAAGTAGAATTAATCTTGTTCCTTATTATATTATATTATATTATATATTCAGACCAATATATCAAAAATCAATTAGAAAGTTTACCTGATTAAATTGATAGTTAAAATTAATTACTGCTTTTGTGCTGTTTTCATTTCATGTTGTTTTCATTTCATGTTGACCCAAACTTGTAGAGTCATAAGATAGTTTTAAATTATTAGGACTCCAATGTTATCAGTTTTATAATTTTTTATAAATTTTGTTATAAATTATGTTTAATAATGTACTGTCTAACCTGTGTATAGTGACTGCCTAAGGGAAACAAGAAACGTGGCCATTGTAGACACAGGGGGACCTCCATAGACAGGTCCTATAATATTGTTTTTCTCTGCATGGGATCAATGTTGGTAGCCACTATAGGCAGGTTGGCTGCTATAGACAGGTGGCTGCTAAGACAGGTTTATTACTGTATTACATTAAGGATGGAGTACTGGTAATCCAAAAAAAAATTGGAAGTTTTTTTTTTTTTTAGCTATACCATATCTTTATGGTCTTCTCAACATGAATCCAGCATGAAAAGCCCTGAGAAATAACTATAAATGCATTCAAACATCATATTTGCATATCGTTAGTGTACACATCCAATGGATAATGGTTATCTTTACATGCATTTTCTGTAAAAAGTCATTTTTTCACACATTTTTCCTAAAAACTTCACTATTTATCATTCAATTGGGCTAAAAATTGGACAGGATGTTGGGTTTATACCATTGCACAATATGATGATGGCTTTTTTTGATAGCCCTATCACATTCCAAAATATTTCAAAAAATTCAAGTTTTTTGAATGAAAATCTGGTAATTCGCATAATTAATTAATTATTCAAATATTATGCATATTTTCAAAATTCCTTTCATCATATCATGGAAATATAGTTGGATAACATACTAGCCAAATTTGGCTTCAATCCAGTAATAAACATGAGAGGAGATAGAGTTTGAATAATTTTCTTTCTTTTTCTTTATTTTTTTATTTTCACTAATTTATGCAAATTTATTCAAAAATGAAAAAGCGTTTGGCGGATAAAATTTAGACGAAATGAAAGTATATATATTAAAAACACAAAAAACACAAAAAAAAATGGCTTCAATAGTCTTTGTACTTCCTTCAGAGTCATATTTATAAAGAATGCGCTATTTTAGCACATATTACCAGTACTCCATCCTTAAAAGGTTAACAGAAAATAACAACTAAGATTTGTTGTTGCAAACAAAATTCTAATATAAATGCCCTGTGGTCTGTATTGTGTAAGGCTTTCTGATTATTTTATTAAGATGATTGATAATTAATTATTTTTATTTGTTTTTTATTATTACTTGCAATTGTCCTATGTACAGGTCCCGAAGGCATGGAAAAGTTCTGCGAGGATATTGGAGTTGAGCCAGAGAATCTTGTGATGCTGGTTTTAGCCTGGATGTTAGACGCAAAGCAAATGGGATTCTTCACGTACACAGAGTGGATGAATGGCATGACCAAGTTACAGTAAGTTAATACTTATTTATTACAGGGCTAGAAATTAATTTGTTTCCATGGTAGCCTTGTCGGACAACTGAAATATTAAAGGGATCTAGTAACATTGTCAAAATCCTCAAAACTTACTTGGACCTCTAGTGGTTCTCACATACTTCATTTGAAAAATTTTCCAAGTTTTTCAAATTCCTCTTCCTTTATAATTGATTAAGATTATCTGCTGGATAATTATAACTGTGCACAAATTCAGTGCAATGAGTTAGTGAATATCACGTTGCATTTTGGCTCATTTCTCAGTAATGGAATTTTCACCCATCACTCAGTGGACATATCAGATCGCAGAAATGCACATTTTATCAATCACTTGCCAGTTTCTATACATGTCAGCAAAGTTACTAGTTCCCTTTAAGCTCTAATAGCCCAAAGCATAACAAAAGTTTTGTTATATTTGATTGCCTAGTAGGGCATGTAAAATTGAATATATTTGACATTTGTTTAGCCTGAATGCCGAAGCTTATTTATTGTGTGGCTCAGCGAACAAATTAATATTTTTATTTCGGGGGCTCCATTTTCGGGGGCTACAAATTTCTGGGCTCTTTTTCGAATTTCAGGGGCTACTAATAAGCTATAATGCTGTAAGTGATCATTTTATAAGCATTTGATCACAATCCAAACAGAAAAATCCTGGAAAAAAATAAATTAAAAAAATAAAAAGTTTTTTTTTTTTTTCTTTTTCGGGGGCGAATTTGGGCATTTCGGGGCGAATTCGCCCGCCGCCCCCGTGTATTTTTTTTGCTGGTGTGGCTGGTGAGTCAGTTCTAATTTTGAGCCCTGTATTATGACTTTCTTTGATGTGAAAATATCTGCCAAACTAGCTAAATTAATATTTTCTACCTCTTGAATATCGCTCTTCATAGCATTAGTTTGCCATTATTGCCATAATATTGGCATTCATTCTGTTTATAGTTGTTATGTTGCTATCCATATTTGCCCATGGATATTTTGGTATTCTAACACTTATCTGCCATATGTATTGTTAATTTCTCTCTCTATCCAGGGTGGACTGTACAGAAAAGCTCAGGTTAAAGTTAGAAACATTACGTGCATTACTAGATGAGCCTCCTACATTCAAGAAAATCTACAGATATGCCTTCGACTTTGCCAGGGTAAGCAGAAACAAAGATAATAATGTTGTTATTTATGTAGCTACTTTCATGTATATGATAGATAATCCAATGCTAGAAATTATTCTTTTTGCCTTGTGGCCCAGTCGGGCAAGTAAAAACAAGATTGCTCAACTTTGAGTGGCCCAAAACCTAAATCTGGTGGCCCCAAACAAAGAAAAACATAACAAATTCTGTTAAATTCTGTAGAATTGAGAATTAATGAAATTTGGTGGCCCGGAGCTCATTTATAGTGGCCCCGGGCCAGCGGGCCTATGCTAATTTCGAGCACTGGATAATCATCTCTATTAAATGCACTTTGCGATTAAATTAGTCACCTGGTCATCGATGACACACTCGCAATCAAAATGCCAGTGACAGGCTAAAGCCATGCAACATCTAAGCTGCCATCGGCTCTCTAGTAAGTTCTACCCAATCATTCGCACATTACCATATAACTGTGCGCTGCGGGCAATGCATAGGCAATACATGGCTGCCATTTTATAATGACATGCCAACACATGCATTTTATATGTACTCTGTGCCAGTCAGTGGTCATACCCTGGTATGACTATTTTCTTAGTATTATATATTTTATAATATAACAATGTTTCAATTCAACAATATTTTAATATCTAATATCTTCATATAATTACAGGATAACGAGCAGCGCAGCATGGACGTGGAAACGGCCAAGGCCATGCTGACACTCCTCCGGGGCCGTCATCTGCTCTTGTTTAGTCAGTCCAATGATCTGTAGTATAAAGTCAACAATATTATAATATCTAATATCTTCATATAATTACAGGATAACGAGCAGCGCAGCATGGATGTAGAAACGGCCAAGGCCATGCTGACCCTCCTCCTGGGCCGCCAGTGGCCCCTGTTCAGTCAGTTCTACCAGTACCTGGAGCAGGCCAAGTTCAAGGTCATCAACAAGGACCAATGGTGCAATATTCTAGAGTTCAGCCGGGCCATCAGACCGGACCTCAGCAACTACGACGAAGACGGTGCATGTGAGTCTTTTGTTTGTTTTTTTATACATGACACCTTTGATGTGCACAACTTTTTTTAAAAACTAAACTTTAAAGAAACTTTTTAAGGATATGCTGCAGAAAGTGTGTTAGTATAGAAAGATTTGCACAAGGTCATTAAAAAGGGCTGATGGTGCAATATTCTAGAGTATAGCCAGGCCATCCGACCAGGGGGTGTATTCTGAAAATTGTCTTTTCTCGAAAACTGTATTATCTTAGGCTTATGACAAAATACGTATTCTGAAAACTCTCATAACTTTTGTATTATCTCTGAAAGTTTGTTAACCTCTATCAGCTGGCGTGCCTTGCCACGCAATTGATAAGCGCGATTTAGATGACACAGAGGTTTGGAGATATATACAGTGTGAGTTTTTTTTTTTAAACGGACTTTGATAGCTTATAAATCAACAATTCTAAACATTAATATGTTGATATTGGTATTATGTAAAGCTTGGGAAATTGCCTTTAAAATGATGTATCATACATTTTAATCGCTTTACGCTTCACCGAACGCGACCTTATTATCCAAAGTCATGCAAAAACTACCCGTGTCCAACTTTGCAGTTGTCTTGTTCCATCATGAATGGATGCGTCTGTTTACCGTTTTTTTCAAAGAACATTTCAAGAATACCCTTTGGTGAATCAAAACAAAATACCAGCTGGTTGCCAGTGTTTTTCATGTTTATCAAGGTGGAAGGGAATCCCCCACCCTCCTCCCATCAGCAACCCCACTGTTTGGAGGCAGGGGGCCCTGAATAGGACATGTAGGATGAAGTTATCTTTGAAAATCAGACAACAGATGCAACCATTCACAAAAAAGAACCCTGCAAACTTGGACACGGGTAGTCTTTGCATGACTTTGGATAATTAGGTCGCGTTCGGTGAAGCGTGAAGTGATCGGAGTGTATGATATATAATTTTAAACGCGGTTTCCCAAGCTTCTTGTTTAACATGATACCAGTATCAACATATAGAATTGTGGATTAATAAGCTATTAAAGTCCGGTTTCATTTTTTTTTTACTCGCACTGTATATGTAAATAACATTATACAATGGTAAAATTCAAACATAATTGTTTATTAGCACAAGATGCATTTAGAATCGCTAAATGATTAAAATGATCACAAATGTATAATTTGTTTGTGTTATGCCCCAGTCTGTTTATCCTACTTAGCTTTATTCTTGATTTCTGTTCCTTCCGCAGGGCCTGTGATGCTAGACGAATTTGTAGACTGGATTAGATTACATCAGTTGGCGACAGCATCGTCGTCGATATCATCATCATCATCATCATCCTCATCGTATAAATGATGAACAAGGGAACAGATTTTATTATCAGTTGCATTTTATGGACACAACTCGAGTCAATGGACATCCTCATTTCGTAGACAAAAGCAAAAGACTGTAAAACTAAACAGAAAATTGCTACAAACAAAACTCCTTTTTATTAAAAAATTCTGAAGATGCCTGACTATTCCGACTGCCAGGAAGGAGTGTACGAAGGTAAATGCTTCCATTTATCAACCGACTTTGATACTACGGAACAACGCAAAGTGGTGTGTGTGCGCATGTGTGTCTTTACTACTGTTTTGATTTAATTATTCCATGTATGCGGAAGCAGTATATCCATCCGAGTATAAGCGAGTGAACACCGTCTGCAATGTCACATTTGTACATAGTATAATGGAGCCAGAAGATTTACCTGTTACTTGTAAGCGAAAGCTGTCTTTTGACTAATTAATTACTACTGCACCACTGTAAATAGTAAAGATGCCATATCATCATTGGACAATTAGTAATCGTTTGTAATCTTGGGACAGTTTTTGTAATATTAAATATACCAGTATCTATGCGATTTGATATTTCTGTAGCATTGAATTTGTTTTATTTCATTTTTAATTAAAAGTACAACGGTTCCCACCTTTCTCATTTTTTGTGGGGTTACTTGGAATTAAGGAGAAATATGTTTTATATTTTTTAAGTACAGTAGTATGTTGACGAAAGTGGTCTCTTAATCATTTGTGTATGGTATGATCAAGATACAGTCCTGACCTATTGTGAAATTACTTGGAAAATGATTTTAAAAGGAAATGCCGTTACAAAAACTACATAGGGGGCTCGGGTCAATTTTTGTCAAAAGGAGCCCCTGTAAATTTGCACTGGTTCAATGCGAAACAAAATTGAGAGTGCTATTTTCATGAAGGGGAGCTCGAAGGGTGCCCCCAGGAAAATATTAAGGCTGAGTCGGTTCAGTCGATCAAATCGGTTCCCGACCGTTACAATCGGGTCCCGGTTTTCGATTTTTCGGAAACGGGTTCCGAAAAGAAAAAAAAGGGGAAAAAAAGAAAAAATATTGATTTTTTTTTTTTTTTTTTCCATTTTTTTTTTTAAAATCGGAATATCGGGTTCCGATCGGAACCAGTTTATCGGAACCCGGTTTATAAAATATCCGACATGACTCGGCCTTAGAAAATATTGATGTGTTTTTTTTCCTGATGGACTACATTAATTACCATCTCTAGAGAGGGATTAGGCAACCTCAGCGACGTGTCTTCAGGACCTGGGGGGTGTTTCACAAAGATCCTAAGTTGATCTTAACACTAAGATGGTCTTAAATATTATGGAAAGCCATTAGTGTCTTGAAACAGTTTTATAAAAAGTTATGTTGAAATGCATAAAATGTTGATTCAAATCATATATATTTTCTAATTATCAAAGAGATTCATAATCTTCACATAAAATTCATGAAATCTCTTTGATAATTAGATTGAATCAACATTTTATGCATTTCAACATAACTTTTTATAAAACTGTTTCAAGACACTAATAGCTTTCCATAATATTTAAGACCATCTTAGTGCTAAGATCAACTTAGGATCTTTGTGAAACACCCCCCAGGTTGAGTCGATGTGTCTTGCCCCTAGCAGTGGCCCGGGTGCCAATGGTCACTAGATCTGGCCACTAGAAATTCTAGTATTGGCCACCAACAAATCACCAAGGATCTAGAACACTCAAGTCTTATTATATGGTGTGTGTGTCTATCAAATGTGTCAATTTTGCAACCTGAAAGAACAGCTTAAAGGGAGAGCCCTGCCTGTGTTACGGTGCCTTTTAAAGGTGCAATGAATGTGATTTTTGTCAGGTTTTAGAAGAGCTAGGAGGATAAATGGAGACTTTAACAAGATAATTGCATTGATTGCCAAGTTTGTGAACAGCTGTGCTGTTTTGTTGTCTTAAAATTGTTTAATCCAAAGTATACCTCAAGATTCTTTTTTTTTTTTTATAAATAGATGTGATGATGATAAGTTTGGTTGAAGAATGTTTAAGTGTGAAGATACCTCTTATATCCAAAGTTGATAGTTTTGTTTTTTATTACATTTGTTTAATATCTTGAGTGGACTCGCTCCATATATTTTATTCCTACCAAAATATGTACTCGGAGTAGGTAAGGCTACCTGGTATAGGACATTTCTTTGCAAGGTTTTACTATAAGTTTGCACTTAGTACCTAATATTTCATTCTAGGTTGTACTACATGTACACTTGGCTTTTGGTAGTGAGTAAGCATTTCTTTCTTTCTTTCTTTATGGAGTAATGAAATAAGTGGCTCATTATTACGCCATATATATATACACAAGTGTAGCAAAGTTCTTACTACAAATGTACATTACAAACAAATATATATCTAACTGTAAGTGTGTTATGTGTGCACAAATATAAGTATTGGCCAAAGGAACAAAAGGGGCATTAAGTGCCGTAAACCTCATTGGATGTATGAGTTTAGAAATCTTGAGTATGGCTTATTTTTCTCTTTTCAATATGGTAATTTGTATGGTGCAACTGAGGTTTGGATCAGAAAAGTGTATACATGTATATCTGGGAAGTACACGCATGTCTTTAACAGATGAATTAAAGCTGGAGTTATCAATCTTTAATACAAACTATCCTTTGTTGGTGTTTGTATTTGGAAGTTCAACTACTGGCATTATAATATATTTAAAACATGTTCATTATGTCTCTTGATATTAAAAACAAAAATGAACCATTTCCACTTTTTAGAGAAGTTGCTACCAATTAACCCCTTGACCACGGGAACAGAGTGGGTTGTGTACAAAGTCTATGGGGATTTCATAAACTCGTAGGGAACGGGTTAAGCTTAGTATAGCTTTTTGGTTTGTGATTGGTTTCAGGTGAAATTTGAAAAATGGCAAAAAGTTTGTATCCAGGATTCTACCTGCGAGGGTCAAACATGGAAGGGGTGTAAATAATAATAATAATAATAGACCAGCATTTATATTGCGCCATCAATCTAGCATTTCAAGGAATACATTCCTGCCAGGTACCCATTTACTACACCTGGGTTGAGAGCAGCAATTGTGGATAAAGTGTCTTGCTGAAGGACACGCGTGCCGCGGTTGGGAATCGAACCACGACCCTCGTATTGAAAGACGCAAGGCCTGAACCAATATACCACGACACTCCCACAGAGGGGAATATTTTCTCAGAGGGTGTGTGGCCGGAGCCAGAAATCAATACAGAGTTTTGTATTTCTTTCATATTTGTTTGCATTCTTTCCTCTCCCTTAACAAGAATAATTGGGTAGCCCTAAGGCTAATCAAAGAAACACATGGCAGGGTTCACACAGAGTCTGGAAAGTCATGGAATTTGACTTAAATTTTTATTTTTATTTCAGGCCTTGAAAGTCAGTGAAAATTGTATAAATTATCTGATGGGTCATGGAGTTCCACTTCATCTGCATTTCTTCAGCACTGAAATAAAAAATAACTTATTTTGTTGGACAAAGTACTGGAATATTAAAGTCAAAGAACTTTTTTCTGGCGGTGGTGAAAAGTCATGGAATTTGACTTTAAAATAACAGAGTATGACCCCTGCATGAGTATTGCACATTTGGTTGTCCAGTCAGTAAGTCGTCATCGGTGAAATGCTAAATTGGTTGCCCAAATTTACTTTTAATGGTCCCTTTCAAGCGAGTCAGTGCTATGATGATGCTATAATGAGCACTGGATATGGTATTATGTTCATGTTGTTTTTCTTTTTTTTTGTACGTCAGTACACACATGAAATGTGAATTGTATTTTTAAATAGTTTTATTTTTGTATGCCTGTAGAACAGTTGTTGCGATGTGATGTATTTTTGAGCCAGTATGTGTACAGAGTTACTATTTGTAGACTTTTTTTTCTGTTTTCTTTTAAAGATAATACATATGTATGTTTATTGAAGATGTAAGAGACTAGAGTGTATTGGGATGTAGTCTTTTGGTCGACAGCCGGTCTATCTAATACGAAGTTGGGACTAATATAATGTAAGTGTAGGTCTACGCCGAGGGTTATGTGGTCTGTTTATCCTTCTTCTAATTGTCTGATGTCATTAGGTCTAATGCTTAGTTCCAAAAAAATATTAATTGTGTTGGTCTGATACACACTGAGCTCTATTTACTGGAAATAAAACAATATCAGTCGGACCATTTAGATTATTATGGTCCCTGTCACTTTTTAGATGGACTGGCACTTAGACCAAATGAATGTTAGATGAAAAGCCTTGGTAGGCCACAAGAGTGATGACTATAGACTAACTTAGTTGGACTAATTTATATTAGACAAACTGAGTTCTAGACACATTTTAGACCAAGTGACCCTAGATTGTCAAGACATTTATACTATGAGAAGTTTCAGTTTATACATTTGTATGCGTTGGTGGTTATAAATTTGAGTCCTTGCTATTTGACATGTGGTATATTCTTACACAAGACAAAGTCATAGCATTCTGATTTATCTTGTTTTGTTTAGCTAAGACACTATATTGATGGGATTAAGTTGATGTTTTAATACCCGTATATGAGTCTGGAATCATTATCTTTCCATAATCTTAATCCCATCAAATCCAATGAAATGGGTACCAAATATCCCAAATGAAATTTTTTTTAATAACATTTGCAAAATAAATTTGAAAGAAAATGTGTAAATGGTGAGTAATTATTCAAAATCAACACAGTATTCTGGGACACCAGGGGAGTGTTTCACAAGATACTAAATTGAACTTAAATTCCAAGTTAACTTAAAATCGTGGTAGGCCATTTGTAGGCTTGTATAAAACATTAAAAAGCCCAAAAAATGCAAATATTAGAACAAAAATGTATATCAATAACTTCAAGGCTCCTTGATAATAAAAAATATTACCATTTTTGTATTCAAATGCATGCCTTTTAAAAATAACTTTTTCAATTATTTTACAAAGAAACTAACGATTTTCCATAATAGTTAGGTCGTTCAACTTAGAATCTGTGTGAAACACCCCCCAGAAGTAGAAATGATGTCTTGTCCCTGTTGGTGGTTTTCAGGACAAACTGCATTCTGCAAATGTCTGTAATGTTGTTATTACTGTATTTTACCTGGCCAGACTACCTAACTAACGCCTTGGGGCCCCGTTTCATTCAAATGTTCCAATTGTTTCAATACCCAATTACATGTATTGTAATTACCGTGCTCCATGCTGATTGGCTGTTGTACATGTAGTTATAATAATTGAATATTCACAACAATTGGAACAGTTTTATTGAAACCAGTCACAGAACAACTTAAAAATAGGATTGTAAATCAATATACATGTAGCCAAGCTTTCGAATCTGGCAGATCCTCCGTCTAGGCAGAGATCAAAATTATATTTCTTGAAAGATACTAAGTACAACTACCAGTACTCATAACTATCTCTATACAATCAATTATATTACCGTAAGTAAGTTCCGAGGACACTTCAAATGTTTTTGTAATGATGTCACAATTCAAAAAGTGTGTGGAAAACTTTTTTATAAATGTATGAGCGTAAGTGTATTTTACGGCAATACATGTTCATCAATACAGTTGCATTTATCGACTAAGAATGAACATTTGCAGTATATTATATTAGATCTTATTGAAATGTTGGTCTATATCCACTCTGAATCATTTTATATTCCTCTGTGTAAAAAAAATATATATAAAAACCCTTCTCATTCCTGTCATATCATATGTTTTTTTTCATTGATTTTGTAGATTATCTAGAATTCTAGGTATAAAGCAAATGGCTTTAATTCATGCGCAACTGTTTACATATATATGTGTATGTATATGATTATATACCAGATGGGCGGTGTATATAATTAATGTGATTTGTGTATGGTGATTCATGCTATGACATCTGTTTATAATTTTAAAAATATTCACGTTTATAATCCAAATGCTTCAATTACGGTAGGCTATGAACCATCTTCCAATGTTTTATTGCACATTTTAAAGGGATAGTACAGTTTGGGTTTAAAGGGCGCTGCAAGAAATAATTTATTAGTGAGGTAATGAAGAACTAATTCTACTATTTGAAGAATTATGTGATTTTGAAGACAAAATAAACTTTGTTCGATCAAAATCGGTTTCAGAAGCAGGCAAGCAGCTTAAATGTCCATAAATATATCCAATTTGAATATATGCCTACACATTTCTGAAAATATACCAAAGTGGCTTTTGAATTGTTTTGGGGGATCTCTCAATCATTCTAACCAAACATCACATTCCTGATCTTTGCTAAGAATTGGTTGAAACTTTCATGTGACTGGAGGGTGCCCTCTTGTGTTAACGGCTTCTTTTAAAATTAAAATACTGCCTTCTCAGTAACCAATAGCTGTTAATATGTTTTTCTACCAATCAAGCAAAATTCAATTATAAATATTAGATTTTAATGATATCGTACAATTTTTAGTTACTAAAATTGAGTTTGACCAGAATTGTACTATCCCTTTAAGTTGAGTCATTTGGGTTTTTACCATTTTCATATTTAGAATAACATGTATATACTTTTTCATGTGGAGTATTTTTTCAACTGGTTACAATATGAAGGTGCTAGCATTTCTAATATAAACAAGAACATTTTACCCAACATACGGCATACAATTGACATAAATAATATTTATTTTTAATTAGGTAGAAATGTGCATTTTTTTCTTAGTGTTCAACTTTGATATAATGAAGCCATATCCCAATAAATTGATAATTAACCTGGTAACCTGGTAATTAACAAAATGTGTGAATAAGATAGAATACAATTTGTAACAGTAAGAAAACTTAAATGCTTTTATAGCACAGATGTGTTCATTTTTTTTTGTGGAGGAAGTTTTGTATTTCTGTATTAAGTAGTAACGATTTGGCTGGGAAAGAAAAGTAATTATTTTATATGCGCCTTTATGTGTGTTTTGTGTGTGCATGAATATGTGTACATTCTAGTAATTAACTTTTAACCAATAGTTACCAGTAACATGGGTACCCAGAGCTGCCAACTAGTACGGATTTTCCGTAATTGGTACGGAAATTAACGACCATTACGGGAGTACGGAATGCTGCTTAAAAATTACGGGGAAAAAATTTAAAAAAATAAATAAATCGATATATATATATTTTTTTTTTTTTTTTTCTTTCTTTTCCCCCGGATATATCCAATATCTGTCCGTTTTGGCTCTACCAGTCTAATCTCCCTATCATTAATTCTCTTACCATTTGTTTTGTTTATTTGTGATACATGTAAAATACCTTCACTTTAGCAATAGATTAGCAGGGTTCAACGTGCCATTTTTTTTCTTTTTTTTTTCGGTTACCCGTTCTGCTAAACGTTTTTGCCCATGACGGTCGGTTAACCGTCGTGTAACCGTTTCACTAAACTTATAGTTCATAGAGCCGCGTAGGAAATTACTGATTTCTTCCCCAAATTACTGATTTTGAGCCTTGAGAGTACTGATTTCATGTTCTAGAGGTTGGCAGCTCTGGGTACCATAAATCCATCAAACAAAAACACTTCTACCATTTGATGTTTGTTTTTAATAGATGACAGCTAAATATGCAATATGAGATTCCTTAAGAAGTTGCCAACTAGGGTATCTTAGTATGTAACTTACGCTTACTCAGATAACCATACATTAGTTACGGCTTAAGAAAACTTTGTGTTGCTCTCACTTAGCCCTTTTATCTGATATAGACTTAAAATGGAACTTAAGTAGTGCATTTGACTAGTGTACCATGTATTAACTATTTGGGAATTGTATAAAATATTTGGGTAATTTAACTTTTTTACCACAACTAGACGAGATTGCATTCTAGTGATTTACTTCTTGTTCAGGGATGTAAGTTTTCCAGATTAATCTGGAATACCAGATTTTTGTTGTTGTTATTTTTCCAATTTTTTAACTGAAAATGATAAAACAGTAGTAGATATATTTGATTCTGTATTATTTGACCTAAATTTGAAACACTTTAGTTTTAGAAGCTCTACGTTAGCACTCTCAATTGCTCGCTCCTGATTATTTTCCAGATTTCTCTCATGGGTCTACTTTATACATCCCTGATTGTTATATTTTGTACGGCAATGACTGGATATGATTTTATATATCATATCTGATGGTGGATATGTGTTGCTGCTTGCTAACTTGTCTGAATGGAGATGTCAGAGGTATTATTTTGAACAGAAATGCTATCATTTTATGATCTATGTACGTAAGCTATCTCATGTTATACATACAAGTACATTTTCCATGTTTTGTACACAGTCAAAAGTTATTATTTTAAACAGAAATGCTATCATTTAATGTTCTATGAATGTACGTAAGCTATCTCATGTTATACATACAAGTACATTTTCCATGTTTTGTACACATGTTTGTCACAGAAGATTTAATAGTAAGAATGAAACATGACCGCGGCATATATGTTTTATGTACAAATTGTAATATACAAGTATATGTTACAAAATAAAAATGATAGAAACTTATGTAACAAAGAATGATTTTTTTATTTTTTATTGTCGTACTCTGAGGTATAACTTGTCTAAATTGTATGTATTTGTTTGTTATATTCTTTGCACCCTCAAATTGATGCAAACGTTTCAAGTTTTATCTTTCCCTTTCTGATTGTAAGAACATAAAATGGTGAATTCCATTTCCATATTAATGGGATAGTTCAGTTTAGGTGTAGAGGGTGCTTCGAGAAATAATTCTTTTGTGAGGTAATGAAACAAATTTTACAGAGCTTTCAATTTCACATTTGACAGAATCAACTTATTTTGATCAAAATCGGTAAAAACTAGATGGATCTTCGACTGCGCGCAGTCGAAAATGATGCCTCCGTCATTGCGCGATTTATATATCAAGCCCAAATTAACATACACAGAATTAATTCTGACAACTCAATTTTTATGGTAATCTGTCTACCAGATCTTGACATATGATGACATAAACGGTACCCCGGGGTACCAGATGAAAATCCGCCATTTTTAAAAATAATTTATTTAATTTTTAGGGCTGTACTGTGGGTATAGCGTGCATACAATCGCGCGCTGCACTGCATGCACAACGCAATAGCTGCGGTACGGTTGGACGCAAGATGGCGCTACACAACGCGGTACCCCGGGGTACAACGGTACCCCGGGGTACCGCGTGTGTCATCATATCACAATTATGAGCTATATATAAGTGACCTTGATCTTTGCCCTCATGATCTCACATTTGATTAGTTTATTAGCTCCCCAAAATTCAAATTATAGGTACCAAGTTTGACGGTTAATTGTCAACTGATTCTTGAGATATTTTCACAAAATGAGTCCTGTGACCTTGACCTTTGACCTCATGACCCCAAAATCTAATGACTACAAATGCTCCCCAAGGTACATTTAGGTACCAAGTTGGATTGAACTCTTGACATTCAGTTATTAAAATTTCCAATTACAAGCTATTTTTACATATATAATGAGCTGTGTGACCTTTGACCTTTGACCTCATGACCCCAAAATCTAACCAGTTCATCGGCTCCCCAAGATACATACATGTACCAAGTTTCGTCAGAATCCGTCAAGTTGTTCTTGAGATAACGCGATCACAAGCTATTTGTGCATATATAATGAGCCCTGTGATCTTTGACCTCATGACCCCAAAATCTAATCGGTTCATTGGCTCCCAAAGATACATACATGTACTAAGTTTGGTCAGAATCCGTCAATCGGTCCTTGAGATAATGCGATCACGAGCTATTTTTGCATATACATGTATAATGAGCTCTGTGACCTTTGACCTTTGACCTCATGACCCCAAAATCTAATCGGATCATTGGCTCCCCAAAATACATACATGTACCAAGTTTGGTCAGAATCCGTCAATCGGTTCTTGAGATAACGCGATCACGAGAACGGGACGTACGGACGGGCGGACGGACAACCCAAAAACATAATGCCTCCGGCAACTTCGTTACGGAGGCATAAAAACAGGTGAATTATCCATAAGTTTATCAAATTGGATTGTGCTACATATTTTTGAAAATTTACCAAAATGGTTTTTAAATTGTTTTTCATGATCTCTCTCTTGAATTATTATTTGTTTTAATGGTTGAAACGTTGGGTCAGAGCCATTATGTCAATACGGCTCTGCGTTGGGGTTTCTGCAGGGCGCCCTCTTGTGTTAATGGCAGCTTTTTGAATGAAAATAGCCCTGTAACTTAACCATGTATATCCTTTTAAATCCGACCTGCAGGACCAGGCACCTACATTGTAATAAGATGGGTGGGCCACATACATGTATCCCTTCTTCTCCCACTTCAGTTCTCATGCTTTGAGGGGGGGGCGGGCGTCTGGTCGAATACACCCAACAAATGATCACCCATAACATGGTCTGGCAGCGGTCATTCAGGCTAAAGCACATGTACATGTATAATATATACACATCTTTTTATATTGGTTTCACAAGGTTTACTTTCTAGTTACAGTATAGACCATTGACCGGGGACGACCTAGAGTTGTGACCCCAGCTACACCCCACCCGAGTTCTAGCTATCACTAAGAAACCAATTGCAAGTAGCTCAACATTTTATTTTTTTAAATAACACATTTTCAAACAATACTCAAAGAGGACATATCAGATCACAACACTACACATTACACCAACCAGTCACCAATTTCCAGTTACAGTATAGACCATTGACCGGGGACGCCCTAGAGATGTGACACTCCAGCTACACCCCATCCGAGTCCTAGTTATCACCAAGAAACCAATATCCCAAATCCAATTGCAAGTAGCTCAACATTTTATTTTTAAAAATAACAAATTTTCAAACAATACTCAAGAGGACATATCAGATCACAACCATTCACCACTTTCTGCACATGCCAATAAAGTTACTACACCCCTTTATATGTAATTATTATCAAATAATAGATGTTAATTTTAAAAGTAAAATATGTTACAACAAACAAAATATGATAGAGTACGCTTTAAAAAAAATGAATTTTGTTATATTTCTAGGACTAGAATAGTTGGAATACATAAATTGATATAATAATTATACACACAAAATAAAAATGTAATAAAGCAAAATGGGAATTCATTTGGTACTTGTTATCAATATAAATTTGAATCATTTTATTTCTTCACCAATAGTTTGGTATGTGCCTTCTTCATTTTAGAAGACGGTTTCATAGTAAATTTCACCACCATCCTCAATCTCTCACCCTTAATCACAGACAATTGTAATAACAACATACAAAAATGGATTTGTTAGACATTTGTTACATACTACACAATATCAAAGCTCAGAACACTATCTATATAATAGCAGTATAATATAATCGAATATCAAGACTAAACTCGATACAATGGCATCTCAATCACAAAACAGGAGTTAGGCTACTTTCAATACCCCAAAAATGAAATATGCAGCAAACTCTTGTTAAAAACGTAGCGATAGCACAAAGTAATATCCATAAACTAGACATAAATTGTTACTTGCCCTTCATCAATTTTTACTTGCCAGGGGCAATCGGGCTAGTGTCGAGCCCTGTATAATCCGATAGTCACCGATACTAGCCCATTGCCACCTTCACACTCTTTGCTCCATTAGTTTATTAGTTCATTTAATTACAGCCAATAAACATGAAAAAGAAAGCCATAGTTTCAAAAATTTGATGAAAAACTGCTGTAGCCTCCCTCCTTAACAAATAATACGACTCAAACTTTATACTGAACAGTTTAACTATTATGTTTTATAAACACACACACACACAAATGCAATAGGAAGAGTATGACACATTATATAAATTGCATTGTAAATAGTTCTGCTAGTCTATATTAAAGCAGAGCCTGAAAGATTGAGGAGACTTAATACCAAAAGCCCTCCGCACACTTTAACGCTCCGATACGATCCGAGGAAAGATTAAGGATCTGAACTAGTCTACACACTGTTAATACACACATCTTGCATTAGTTCAGATACATATGCAGTTGTTCCTGGGATTGGAATCAGATCTTATAGTGTGCGGTGGGCTCAAGTCATATCAACACTTTAAAAGCTATGCTACATTCGAGTCTGCTAGATATCGCCCGCACACACAAAAATATCAATAACTTTGTGATTTAAAACACACATCATCAGTTACCCAAATATCAACAAATATCACATCATCATGTTATTTCTTAAATATACAATAACTGTAGGATATTATACATAGTTTAAATTCTCAAAATAACTCATGAAGTTGCACCCAATACAATCAATCTACCTGCATTAGCTTCAGTACTACCACAACTAATTAGCAATTTAGACAATTATAGACTACAATCAATATACATACATGTATATCATTTATTTTTTGGCCACCTACACTACATTGGGATATCTAGCACATCATACACAATATTCATCCATACTTTGCAAATTTTCTTGAATTAATACAGTATCAGCAAAGGTCTTGACAGAGCAGTGTCCAATAGTTTCACTACAATCAAATGAAATCACTGAACAACTAGTCAGTGTAATCCTCTCAACCTTTGATATAAAGTTATAAACGCATTCAATAACACATATTATGTACTCCTGTGGGCAGGCATTAAGTGTCGGGCCATGGCTCCTCTCCATTATCATATAAAATATGGGTAGGAGTTTAGAAAAATCTTGCCCTCTTGTTTTCTTATGAAACCATTCACATGTTCATTTCCTCAAGCTGTTTCCAATTGAGAAACTGCCACATTTCACAAACATCACAAATTAAATAGATACATAACCAAAATCACTCCATCAAGATCATTAATTATAGAGAGATACTTTGCAGTCTTTGATTATCATAATCAGGCAAATTTTGTCTGTAAAAAAAAAAATAATAATAAAAAAAAAAAATCTTGCAAACTTTACTCTGTTGCCACACATACATGTATGTAATATAACAATCTTTGGCGTTCTACCAGAAACATTAATAAAACTTTGAGCCAAAAGAGCCATAACAAGGCCAACACAATGCAAATGGAAAACAAAGATTGCACTATTTATGATTTATTCACAACATGTCATTACTGCTGAAAAACAAAAAATAATTCACCCACAAAAATTTCTCACATTGAAACATAATTCTGAGAAGAAAAAAAATGCAAAGTCATGATCATATAAGAAAGAAAATTGTAAATACAAAAACGTAATAAAATATAGATCAGGCATTTCATGGGCCCAAATTATTTCAATAGAAAACTGGCATCACACAATCTGGATTCTTAATTAAAGCAAACAAAATCATGAGAAGAAATATACAATCAATATTCTTTGTAAGAATAGTAATACAAAATTCGACTGACAAAACAATGATCATGCAAATTTAAACAATATCTTAATACCTCTTTGATTAACCGAGAAGTTACATATTATGTCAACTGCTTTTAAAAAGAAGACCTGGGGGGTGTTTCACTAAACACTTAAATCAGTTTTAGCATTTTTTAAAATCACTAGTCACTGATTTAAAAGTCAATCATAACTTCTCTTTTCATTGAAACATTAACGATGAACATAACAAATTTTATTCAGAATTGAACAATTTCTCCTTGATAATATTCCATCACCTATAAAACCAGTTTGTATTTCAGAGTATTAAATCAAAAATAATAATATGCAATGATATACAAAATTCACTATAAAGTATGCTTCATTAAAATTCTTGATTGATCACAGAATATCCCTCAATTACGGCAATGAGAGAGTAATTTGTCATAGAAATTACTTCGTTTATCTGATGAATGTCACGCAACATTTCATGCAAAAAAATAGCATGTCATATTCACATGTGAGCAAAAAATGAGGAAATATTCACTCTGACACAAGCACACTTTTCACTTGATGTTTTTAATACATGAAATAAGTACACACATGTACAGGTATGTCATTGCACAAGTCATTTAAATGACTGAACACAGTAACCTTCTGGCAATGAAGCGGTTTGAATTAAGGTACAACGTGTACAGCTGTGGACTACGTACTTCTCTATTCTGATGATGTACATCTATATGAAATATATACTTAATATAAACATATTCTTCAATACTGTTGGTAGATACAACCACTACTATGTATATATATGATTTGTTTCCTACATAATGTAACTATATTTTGTGCTCAAAGTTGTGCTTCAAATGTCTGTGATAAAAGAGTATACATTATATGAGTGCATATGAAAGGAAACAGTGCAAACTTTTGAGAATAAAAGTAACTTATATGTGTAGATATGTATAGATGACATGTGCAATTTCTAAACTTTTTTAAAATTAAGCACCATGTGAGAAATGACGCAACATTCCAGTCTCGATATTCAACATGCCAGAATTAGATATTTTGTTATCAATAGTAAGTTTGTGAAATTTGAAACATTCATTAGGTAGCAAGCCGTCAAATTGGGTACAAGAAAGAAAAAAATCCCATGGATAAAAACAGAAATTAGCACAAAAAAATTAGTATATCAACATGCAGTAAATCAGCATCTATGCAATGAGCGTTTCTTCTAGGTGTGCTTCTATGCTTTACTATCCAGTATTTAGTGCAAGTTGGCTTTACTTTTACTAGCTGTCATATTAGTCATAATAGTTTTGATTCATAAAGTGCCTATCGGAGGATACCAACAACATCAATTCAGCATGCTACGTTCACTTTCTACTCACTTTGGAAAATTTTCGTTTTGGCAGGACGCTCTGTACTTGACTAGTTGGTATTTGGTAGAAGGTGGACGTTTCAAAATAACCATAATAGTTTTGATTCATATAGTGTTTAATATAGTTGAAATATCATCTCTTTGCTCCTTACACTATAATTACCCTGATCATATGATACTACCAGCATTATCAATTCTGCATGTTAGTGCACTTCCCACTCCCCCTGGAGCATTTCATTCTGGCAGCCATACAGGCTTTATAGATGATCCACTGCTCGGTGCCAGACAAAATTAGGGAGAGCCCGCAAACTGATGGATTTTTTGCCTCGTCTGTGCAATTCCACCATGTTTCATAATTAATACGACGTTGGATGGAAAGTCGACGCTGAAGGTCAATGCCAGTGGGTGGCAGTTTTGGGCAGACTGTACATGTAATTTGTTTGGATGAATGTAAGTACAGGTTGGGAGTGATCAAACCTTGTTAGTGTTATGGACAGGCTCCACTTCTCTGTCTCGCTTCGGAAGCCAACATTCTGCTCTCTGTGTGCAATAATACACCACTGTGTCACATCACTTTCTTCATTGCATGTTCCACTCCCGTTTAACGACCATTACCTTCAGTGTCATCGAAAGGAGAGAGCTCAAGAGAGCTCAAGCAGGGTGCATTCTTTGCCTGTGATGATTCCTCTCAAGTTGTCACATTTTGCACTTTGATGTCCTAAAAAGATGCAAGCATTCTGGCACACCTCACAGCCAAGTTTTCACACTTTTTTCTTCGTGAGTGCTCTATTCCCTACTTGAATGTCCTCAAATAGATGTGAGGATTTCGGGACACTCCGCATTTATGGTCAGTCAAGGCGTCACACTTTGCTTTTCATGATTGTTCGGCTTTCCACTATCATGTCCTCAGGTGTGGGCGTTTCGGCACACCCCACAGCCAAGTTGTTACAATTTTGTTTTTTACTCTGTTCTCTACTTTGATGTCCAAAATGGAACAAGTATTCTAGCACATCCAGCAGCAAAAAGAGAATGGTCTTAATCCTTCAACTTGTCATAGTTTGTATGACGGCTCCATTCTTGACCGCAATGCCCTCAGAAGGTGTGGGCGTTCCGGCACACCCCACAGCCGAGGGCGAACTCCTCCCCCGTGGGCGGATGCTGGACGTGCAGTGGACATTCTTCTCCCTCAAGCTGCTTGGCTCTTGGACCTGTACAGTGGATGCAGACAGAGAAAAATAGACGATTAGAGAAGATAGTCATCATGAGTCAAAATATATGATAGTAAATAATGGTGGCTACGCCTACTAAAGCAGCACATGTTGAGTCATCATTATTTCCCTTGGTCAGTGGATGCACATTGCAATTAATCCAGCACACTAATTGTATTTACTGGTGTACTAACCGCATCCTTTTCCCCCCGACGCAGAAAAGGGCCGCTTCTAAGATCAGCCTCCATTCAAGCGTTGTAATCCGATCATTTCCATTCAATGAAAAATCATATTTAAACGCGATTTCTGATGCTCAAAATTTCACAGAAGGTAGATACCCTCATTCAGGAAATATCAAAATCCTGAATCTCATATTTTAAGCAAAATTTGACTATTTCAGCTAATAAAAGAGAAACTACCACCGCGACTTAACGGTCGTTTTGTAGTGTAAGGTCACATATGGTATCCCCAGGTGGTTGTATCACTGAACGCTAAAATTAATTTCAGCATCGATTCAAGGGGGTGAATTTTACTTAAAATCAATGCTAAAATCGATGTTAGAGAAACACCCTACAGGATTCAAATTGACAAAAGCTCACCGGCAGGGCAGTGGGGCAGGTCTGCCTTGGGGATGGTGGTGATACTCTGGAAGTCGTCGTGGCAAGCCTGGCAGAAGTGGGTCGAACCGAAGCAGAAGAAGACCGCAACGGAGCAGCAGTACCTGCACTTGTACTCCAGGAAGTCTGTGCCGTGCTTTGCACACATCTGGGAGGGACACAATGAAATATCATCATATATGAATAAACAGTAAATGCTATATATATTTGGCAGAGTTTTGTGGGTGGACATTAAACACAATTGTACTCCATGTGCCATGCTTCAAACACATCTGAAAGGGACAGAATAGTGTATTTTCATTAGAATAAAATCAAGAAAATACTGCTAAAAAATGGTTTTCTACTCAAAATCGCCAATGTGATAAAATGAGAGTCTTACAGAGACAATATTGTAGGTTTCAATCCTAGCAGGATGTTGGTCAGGGCAAAAAACGACAATTACTACAAAGAGACTATGGCCTATATATCATAACGACACATGCACACATATGTGGACAGGGGGGGGGGGGGGGGGAGGGGAGGAGGCGGAGACACTAAACAATGAAAACAACAGTAATTGGGTGAGAGTCGTTAGAGTAGACAGTCATTTTGACATGACTCTGGTGAAACACATTACTCGTCCATATGACATTCATTTAATAATAATAATAATAATAATACACAACATTTATTAGGCGCTTAATACGGATGTTTCTAAGCGCAAAAGGGTTGGTAAAGTGTGTATTTAACATTTAACACAGAATTTGTCATCACAACTCACTAAGTGGACATATCACAGCACAGAAATACACACTTTACCAACCCTTTGTCAGGTGTTGTATGTACATGTATGTCAACAACATTAATAAATCCCCTCAATCTAAATAAACAGACATTCTTCATAGACCCTAACCCAAGGTATCTCAGACACCTTCTTTAAGAGGTTTTGAAAGAAAAAAATTAATTATATAATACAAATTAATATATAGCATTTATAGAGCACCATGTATCTAGGTGCCCTATTCAGAGGCGCATTATTACGCTTGGTCATCAGGTACAGTTCAAACCCGCACAATTATCTTGTGCACAATCTCAACTCCCAGGGGAGCATACTAGTCCAAGCTGCCCTATGATGTAGAGCGCTACAGGCTATATGTATCCAGACCGAGTATCCAGGAAGTTTGTAGGGGGTCAATAGTAAAAGTTTATTTTTCCCCTTTTTCCTATGCCTCCACGTTTTAATTTTGTATATATATTAATGTCTCCATATCAAATAATTGATGACGGTTGGCGATTAAATATATGCTTGTAAAAAAATTGTGGATATCAAATCGAATCGAATCAAAGCAAAGCATGATTTATTCTTACCTGTGCCCTTGAGACATCAGAACATGCCCCACAGACCAGCTCCGAGGGATCATAGTCCTCCTGTATACCAGCCTCCTGGTCACACCGTGCCTCCCCACCATAGTAGGCCTGCACAATCGGAACAAAGTCAATTTCAATTCAATTTCCTTTATTCAACACTTTCATTAACGGGTACCCCCACCCAAAAATAATATTCTTATAAATGAAGGGTAACATCTTTTGTAGTCCATTCCATCAACAAGTTCAGACAAATATTTAAAAAAAATTTTAAAATGTAATTGGAAAACGCATCACCATTCTAAAGCATGCGTTCACGGGTCCTGCATGTACGAAGACTACTTTTGTCCAGAGCGAACAAATCGTCCGGGATTCTATTGTCTCCAAACGTACGCGTGAATAGAATTGGCGCACTCGCAAATGGAACCATGAAATAATAATCGTTCCGTAAGTGGTGGTAATTAATTGCTTTGTTTATGAATTATACAACCCATTGCAAAATGTTGAGTATCTATTTGATATCACAAAACGGTACCAAAACATATAATTATGTGTTGTTCTTTGCCTGGTGGTACCCTTTAAAAATATTGAAAGACCCCCAAAATGTAATTGATTCATCAGCTCTGCAAGATACATACTGTACATGTTCCAAGTTTGGTGGGAATCTGACAATTGGTTCTTGAGATAACGTGATCACGAGAGCGGGGCGTACGGACAGAGGAAGGGACAACTCCAAAACATAATGCCTTTTCTGCCACTTCGTTGCAGAGGCATACAAAAACAATACTATAACATTCAAGGGTCCAGATAGCAGTGCATAGCAGAGTTACCAACATTGAAATTGAACAATCAGGAAGATTTAGGGAATTTTCATCAGAAATTAGGTCGATATTTATTGAATGCAAACAACATTAAAGGGGTAGTTTAGTTTTGGTAGAGAGGGCGCTGCACATCACAATTCTTTTGTGAGGTAATGAAAAACTGAGTGTCGAATTTGAGAGAACATGCAATTTTAATGGCAGAATAAACTTTATTTGGTCAAAATCGACCCAGAAACGGCTGAAATATCAATAAATATATCTGATCTTATAATTATTTGGGGCCCAAATAATTAGACGATTTTTCAATTTTTTTTTTAAATGCTTGCACTTTTTCAAAAATGTTCAAGTGTTTTTTAAATAGTTGTTGATGATCTCTCTATTTAATCATTATTTCAATAAAACATCACATGCATAATTTTGTATGAAAAATGGTTGAAACCAATGCCTTTTTAGAAAGGGCCCTCTTGTGTTTTAATGGCTCTTTTTTAATGATAACGGGCTTTTTACTTAGTCGTTTGTAATTTTGTATACCTTTTGAGCATGGTGGAGTTATAACTATTAGTTTATAATGTTACTGTCCAGGTTTGGTTACTAAAGTTCAGCCTTACCAAAACTGTACTACCCCTTTAATGACAATAATTGTTTGATAATTTTGGCTATCCGATGCAGTAATCTTGGTCTAATTTCAGAAAGTCTTCAGCAAAATCAGGAAGACTTGGCAGCTCTGGCAGAGGGTGGCTAAGACAGTACAATTAGGCTGTTACATGAATGGAATGAACCAATGGGAGAAGCAATTCAAAATCAAACTAAAACTAAATCTCCAACTAGTAAGTTTCTTACCTTTTTGCACTTAAAGCACACATAGTAGGCATATCTGTTCATCGAGAAACCGGCGGGGTCGTTGTGGAAGCGCACTCCCGGTATGGTGATGGCTTCGCTCTTCAGCAGCCCCTCGTACTCGAGTCTCATCAGCGCCTTTCGCCTCACATCTTCATGGAGAACCTCGATCGGCTGCAGCACATCACGCAGACACTTGTGCTTCATGCGCATCTATAGGTGAAGAAAATAGTAATAATAATAATAATAATAAATAACATTTATAAAGCGCTTAATACATAACGTTTCTAAGCGCTGTACATAAAGAGATACAAAGGGGGTACTGACGTTTATTGGAGAAAAATGTATGCGCAGCTTCAAAGACCCCCTTTCCAGATCTGATAGTTGTTCTACGGGTGTGCGACGGGTCATTGACAGCCATTTGGCAGGGCCTCGGTAGGGGGCTCTCAAGGATATAGCCACTACGCGGCAAACTCCCAGTTCCCAAACTAGTGTGGAGCTGCATCGGAAGAGTGGGGGATTTTAGCCCAGTACGGCCAGTGAGCATTATCACCTGACTTAGTAAATACAGTACATCAGCTGCCATGTAACATTTTGGATGTTACATGGCACTGTTAACCGGCCAATCAGATGATAAAACAGTTGTTAACTTTGCTGTCGGGAAAATCATGGAATGTTCCCCTCGGGATTTAAAATGCTATTTCGTGAAGAAAATAAGTCCCTCGACTACGTCTCGGGACTTATTTACTCTTCCCTCAATAGCATTTAAAATCCCTCGGGAGTGGAACATTCCGTGCTTTTCCCTCCACCACCAGTTAACAACTGTATAATGTTACGCAGCTGGGCATTGTGCTGAAACAAACCGTTCACCATATTCACACAGTTGGCTCATACACTTTATACTGTCCTAAATGAGTTAAAATCAGGTTTGACTGTATCACAGGTCAATGAAAATCAATGATCGGGATCATCATCATCATCATCATCATCGATATCATTGATATCATTAAAGGACCTAAAGAATACAACGTACTTTGGCACTTATTCCATAGTTGATGACTTATAGATCTGCCGGAAAAAAATCCATGAAAATAAACACAGTAGTGATTTAAGACTAATTTTCTGATGCCAAATCTCATTTAGCAGCCAGTTTACGCCCCACCCACATTTAGGGTCCAGAATCGGCAGCGTGATTGACATGTGATTGACAATTCATTGGCTTACGTCATGACGCGTCATCTACAGAATTTAGTTCATTAGTCCGTACTTAAGATGACGTCACATTTTGGCGATTTAAAAGCGGCATTCCCAGGACAATTAGATATTTACTAATTACCCCAAAATTGATTGATTTCATGAGAAATGACTGCCCAATTTTTTTTCTTCAGGAAAAATTACATATAGAGAGCCGAATTGTGAAAATTAGGCCATCTAGACGCTATAGGTCCTTCAACAACAAGCTTGTCCTACCTTGCATATTGGACAGTGACAGAAGCCGAAGGTGATCCTTGGACCCACCCACCCCCTCTCCAACACAGCACGGCAGCAGTGGTGATGGAAGACATGGCCACAATCAAGCTGGAGACAGGGAGAAAAAAAATCATAAAATTTAAGAAGCAGTTGCATCATCATCATCATCATCATGATAAACGTCTTCATCATCATCATTGATATCACTAACATCATCATCATCATGGTCTTCATCATCATCATCATCACTGATAACATTAACATCATCATCATGGTCTTCTTCATCATAATCATCATCATTGATATCATTAAAAGAAGACTTTATTGGCGAAATGCACTAAATTTTAGAAAACCATTCCATACAAATGAATTATTTGAAACCTTTAACTTTTCCCATAATTGATTTTTAAAAAACATAAATAATCAAAGAGTAATGTAACGAGCCTCAAAATCCATTACGTCACGGATGCCATAATATGCGTTTCTCGTGAAAATCACCGTAGGCCAATCTACTAAGTAAAACCATACATGAAATATAAATATATTAAAATAATTATTATCTTCCTATTTGCTCACTACAAAAATAGACAAGAACATTACAAATAATATCTGCAATATCAACAATAAAATTAGCCGAAATGTGGTGGTATACTTTGATACAATCTTTAGCAAATTACGAAAAAATTGATAATCCTGCACGTGCCCTCATAGACCCCCGTTTATGGAGCACACGCACTACATTATAAACAGACACAAAACGTGAGAGAAAGTAATTTACCTTGTTTACTTCGCAATTCTTAGTTAATCAATTGACCTAACAAACAAGATTCCTCTACTTAAAAAAAAAGGGACCTGTTTGGACGGGCCAAGAAATCGAGCTTTGGCATATTCATGATTGATACGGTACAGCAGTTCACAAAGAGTAATTGTGCGTGAAAGGTCATGCATGTTCATGTACGTAAAGCGAGCACACAATCATAGTTTGGCTTCAATGACGTCACGACATCCAAGTAGATGAGTTCATTAGCATAACACAAAAACAGGTACTTTTGAAAAACAATTGCAGACTTTATTGGAGGTTATACATTTGAAATTTTTGTGGAGATCAACCTTTGAGGGTATACAGAACAACATTTTTTTTTAATTCGTCAATAAAGTCTTCTTTTAACAACAACATCATCATCATGATCATCATAACATTTATGCATCATCATCATCATAACCATTGATATCATTAACATCATCATAATCATCATCATCATAAGCGTCATCATCATCGACAACATAATCACTGCCGTCGTCATTACCATCATTGTCATCATCATCATTATCATTGTTGCAACCTTCAGCAGCACTCCCACTACTATCCTTCTCCTCCTCATCATCATTATCATACGTATCATCATCATCATTGTTATCTTTTTTCCCCTCTTCCTCCTCCCTCTCACAATAATCCTCATCCCCCTCCTCCTCCTCCTCCTCCTCCTCCTCCTCCTCCTCCTCCTACTCCTCCTCCTCCTCCTCCTCCTCATCATCATATTCCTCCTCCTCATCATCATCTTATTCATCCCCCTGGTCTTCCTCAACAGCATTGTTTACCTGTACAGCTGGGGCGCAAGCCAGAGCCTCCTTGAAGCAGATCATCATCATCATCAACATCATCATAATTGTAATCTCTTTTCCCTTTTCCTCCTCCTTCTCACATAATCATCATCACTCTCCCCCTCCTCATCATCATCATCTTATTCATCCCCCTGGTCTTCCTCAACATCATCATTTACCCGTACAGCTGGGGTGCAAGCCAGAGCCTCCGTGAAGCAGATCATCATCATAATTGTAATCTCTTTTCCCTCTTCCTCCTCCCTCTCACAATAATCCTCATCACCCTCCTCCTCCTACTCCTACTCCTACTCATCCTCCTACTCCTACTCCTCCTCATCATCATCATCATCATCTTATTCATCCCCCTGGTCTTCCTCAACATCATCATTTACCTGTACAGCTGGGGCGCATGCCAGAGCCTCTGTGAAGCAGATCATGCACATGTCGTCCGCATCCTGTCTCAGGTCCAGGGCAGGATTGCATCCCTGAAGGCAGGGCAGACAAGACGATTCGTCTCGGATCCCTCCACACATGTGACCACACTGCTGCACCTTGGTGCACGCGTTGTCCGCGTAGCGCTGAAAACACAAAACAAAACATCGGGTGTGAATATTTATGAACTTCATTATTTCTGAACAATAAATAACTCAAATAATATAACATAGAAATTAGAAATGTATTTAGAATAGGAGTATAAAGCGCTAAATATAATCTGTGAAAATTGCTTTTACAGGTTAGAAATCAAAGAAAAGTGGTATTACAAAGGACAATTTCAAAAGTAACAATTGTACCCAGAGAGAGAAATTAATTTTACACAAAGTCCGTTGAAAATGTTTACATTCACGTAAAATAAACAAATTATCATATATTGTTAACTAGGCCTGAAGTTAGTGCTGTTATCCGATCCGAGACGAGAAGGGATTCCCGGCGATTATGGCCTTCAAACCGGGAAACGAGCAGTCCGAGAATTGGCCCTTTGTTTGTATAATTCTCGGTTTTGGCAACAAATTTTCTCCAGTAATAATAACAAATCTGTATACTGGTACATATAAGAAAAAAATGGGATTGGCTCAAGTAAACTGCAGTAGTTATGACAGATTTACGACCTGTGGCTGTGACCAGTGGCAGAGAAGGTCACAATGTTTAAACAGGTTGAGCCTTGAAGTCAATTAGGTCTGAATTTGTGTAGAGCTATACAAAGGGTTTAAGGGGAATGCCCCCCACCTGTTGGAAAGCTTACCCCAACCTTTGAATATACTTTTTAAAACTTTTTATCTTGACTCCCACAAAGATATATTGAGAACTTGCTTTTTCTGTGTATGCTTTATTGAACATAACTCCAAAACAAACCACATAACTCTGCCCCAAACACTGGCACACCCCCAAAAATAAATTACCCCAATGCTGCCTCCCATTTTTTCTTAGATAACAAACTTTTCAAACAATGTGTTTCTTGTAGTCATAAAAAATTCGCCCAAACATGATCTTACACACATGGCCCTGAGTTCACATGTGGTTGTGAGTTTGGTATGATATGCATGTCCACTGAACCTGGGCTAATGTATATGTATGGTATGTCTCCTCATAACTTCCAACATAAGCAACTGTATGTGCATGGGTACAGGCAGTTTTTTGCTCATACACAAGGGAACCGGGACGATCCGGGATCCCGTTAATAATTTTGTAATTCTACCGAGCCGGGTACGAGACGGGATATTTTTTTTACCTAACAGCATTACCTGAAGTAAATGAAAAATTTTAAAAAGAAGAAGAAATATGTGTGAAATTTATGGCCTGGATATGGTATTCAATACCAAATCCAGGCCATAAATTTCACACATATTTCTTCTTTTTTTTTTTTTTCATTTACTTTAGACCTATACCATTTTCAAGCTTACCGTACCGATGAAAATACCGATAGAAAAGACCGATGGAATTTCTTATGTAAACAACTGGCAATTCGCAACTTCCCCTTATAACGATGTACATGAATTAAATTTTTTTTTTTTCATAGTGCAGGGGAATTTAATCGCCTTTTGCATTCACCGGCCGGAAGTGAAGAATTGTTGCGCAATCGCTTGCTGGCAGATTAGTGGATTGGCGCGCGCTTTCAATTTGGTTCGCCGGCCGCATCTCAGCTTACACATAATTTGGTGACTAGACAGCGCGAATTCCAAGGAAAGAGACAGAACATGGGTGGGATATCGACGATCGTGATAAAAAGAATCCACTATACTTTCAATAAATTTGTTAGTGATCCGTTTTAAATATTGTTCTGTTCATCTTTTGGTTTTATACATGTACGTATGCTTTATGATAAATATATTATTATAACGATGTACATGAATTAAATTTTTTTTCGAACCTTTATATTCATGCAACATACAAGTAAAACAAATCAATTTATACGTAAACAAAACGTCAACAAAAACACGTGCACGATACTCGAGGTTCACTTTACACGAGCTATGCTGGCGCAGCATAATATTATCGCATGCCGTGTTCCAAAAAAAGCGCGCGTTACACTGCTTTAGCCGGAACAAGATAACGACCTTTGACCGTTTTCATCGGTGTTTTTCATCCGAACCATTTCATGCTGCCTGTTCTATCGGAGTGACACCGATAGAAAGAGAATTTCTCCTACTCTAAAGTAGGAGAATTTAATCGCCTTTTTCTCTTCTTTTCATCGCCTATTCTATCGGCTTTTTCACCTCTGTAGCATTCATGCTGGCCGTTTCATCGGATGCGTCCGGACGCATCCGATGAAAAGTCCGTAAGCTTGAAAGCAACACTAGTTAACAATGTCTTCATTCAATACCATATCCAGGCCATAAATTTCACACATATTTTGTTTTCTTTTACTTCAGGCCTAGTTAACAATATATGATAATTTGTTTATTTTACATGAATGTAAACATGGATATTAAATACAGATATTAAATGAGAACAATTATGCACCACCGATCCAGACAAAAATCATGACAAATTTGTTGAGACCAAATAAGGAAAATACAACAACAAAAAATCACAGCATAAACAAAACTTACCTGGCAGTCGGGGTCACTGCACACACTTCCCGCCGGTCCAAGGAGCCCAGTTGTTGTCTTGTTACCGCAGAAACGACACGTCCCCATGGCAACCGAGCTTCCGCTTGAAGCAGCTGCATTGCCTGATAAAAGTAGATTGCATGAGGACATTTAGATTTTGATCTTATTTTTTCATCACTATATGAATGAACATTTTGTTGATTAAAATCATTGCTGCATATAGTCTTCACAGCAAAAAAAAATAATACTTGTTCAATATAAAGAGTAATAACAAATCTTAATTTCCCACATTTTTTTCAAGAAATTAGATTTTTCCTTGGGGCAGTTTCCTTGAACCTGGTTGCTAGCTAATGACCCAGAGTAGCTTGTTCCTCAATTTCTACAGTGGTCATATATCAACATCAAAAATTAAGTGTATTGACCTATTTCCATACTAGATTCTGTTATTCCCATAGAGTTAAATATGGGATAAGATTTTTTTTTCCTGGGGCAGTTTCCTTGAACTCCACCATAGCTTTGAGTGCATTAGAGTCGGCCAGCGTCATGACTTAGAACAGCTTGCATTTCAATCTATACAGTGGTCATACTTTCAAATAGTAATTATAAAGTGTTTTTTTACAGATTTATTTACCTGGGGCAGTTTCCTTGAACTCCACCATAGCTTTGAGCATCTTGGAGTCGGCTAGCTTTATGACCCAGAACAGTTTGCTTCTCAATCTATACAGTGGTCATACTTTCAAATAGTAATGTCAAGTAATTTAGTAAATAAAGATTTATTTACCTGGGGCAGTTTCCTTGAACTCCACCATAGCTTTGAGCGTCTTGGAATCGGCTAGTGTCATGACCCAGAATAGTTTGCTCCTCCCGCATCCCTCATGGAGGTCCACCCTGATCGACTCTTCCTCCTCTTTGAATACCTGCAAGAAAAGGTACAAATTGTATTAATTGGGAACAGGTTAAGAATGCAAAAATCTTGCAGATTATAGGTTGATTGGGTGTTTTGTACAGGCAAACTAGAAGCAATTTATATTTCTGGGTCATGTCATCAAAGGTCAAAGGTCATTGGGTTTATTGGATTATGCCAACTAGAGAAATTTCTATTTTAGTGTCATGTCATCAAAGGTCAAAGGTCATTTAGCAGGTTTATTGTATTATGCTAACTAGAGAAATGTATATTTCAGGGTCATATCATCGAAGGTCAAAGGTCATTGGGCTTATTATATAGGCAAACAAGACAAATTCATATCTCAGGGGCATGCCATCAATAGTCAAAGGTTAACCCGTTGAGGACTGGTCCCGAAAATATTCGTGCTTGAGTCTATGGAGAATGCGTGTTATACCAAAATCAATTCGTCCTCAACGGGTTATGTCACAGGGCTCATCGTACATACAAAAAAAGGGGTATAATTACGATATCTCAAGAACTGTTTGACAGATTAACTTACATCAAACTTGTATGTATCAGAGTAACATAGACACCCATGATTAAACAGAGGTCAACTAAGATGAGAAATAAAAGGGAAGTTCATTCAATTTCATGATGCTTATGCTTCAATTATAAGCCTCATATTTTCCTTATTTTGGGTGATTAGAAAAACAAAAACAATGATAATAAAAAATGACTAGTTAGCAGTCAGAAAACATGCGCATTTGATTTGCGAATTGTGCCTTTTTTTCTTACTTGCGATTAATCACAACTTTGTCATTAATAACAACTCTTTATGCAACACCCCCCTGTACACTCATTAGTTCAAAATCATCCAAAAACCAATATTTTATGGTCAAAGGTTACAGGGCTCATAATTGCACTAATCACAATAATGCTATCCCAAGAAACTTGAACCAGATTAACTTCAAACTTCATGGTCCTTATGCTTAAATTAAAACAAATTAAAATCTAAACCAACAATCGTACCTTTCTCTGATGGTTCCTGTTCTTCTTGGGTAGATGCAGTACCCTGTCGCACTCTGCACACAGGTTGCCACAGTGTTCACACTGGATGATGGCAGACGTATCTCCGTCGTCATGGTTGTCACAGGTAGGTTGCTGAAAGAAAATCAAGAAACACATAACAATGACACATTTTGTTTTTCTTAACCCGTTCAGGTCCCGAAAATATTCGGGCTTTGGTCTATAGAGAATACATGTTGTAGCAAAATCAGTCCGTCCTTAAAGGGGCCCTGCAACCCAAATGCATGTTGACCTCTGTTCATCTGTATTAGTGTACATATTCAATATTTGTAAACGGTTTGACCCAAATATGTTTTGTATATTTTTAAACATTTTATCATTTATTTGTCTTCATGTTGCTAAGCCCCACCTCCTAAAAAACCCTCCAGAGCAAATTCTATTGTTGACCTGCAGTGACATCATTTGTCAATCACTGGTCAGCTACCATGCTATTGTGATTAGCCTAATCACAATAGCATCACACGGTTGAATAGAATGCCAACTCACACAACTTCAATTACAATAGCTGTTGCTACGTCAGAAGAAAAGCACTGTCTAAGCTATTGCATGGAGGTATGCATGGCATGCTTTTGTGTGGATGTTCTTTTTGTACTTTCATCTTTTGTTAATCTCATGGTAGCTGACCAGTGATTGACAAATGATGTCACTGCAGGTCAACAATAGAATTTGCTTTGGAGGGTTTTTTAGGAGGTGGGGCTTAGCAACATGAAGACAAATAAATGATAAAATGTTTTAAAATATACAAAACATATTTGGGTCAAACCGTTTACAAATATTGAATGTGTACACTAATACAGATGAACAGAGGTCAACATGCATTTGGGTTGCAGGGCCCCTTTAACGGGTTAAACTATACCTGCCATACAAAGGTTGCAGAAATTTGTAAAAACCAAGAATGTATTTAGACAACACAAAAAGTACATATGACTGAGTAAATGAAAATAAATTCCTCAACAACATATCCCGGACTCTCTAGCCGTCTGCACACACATTGCCACAGTGTTCACACTGGCAGACGTATCTCCGTCGTCATGGTTGTCGCAGGTAGGTTGCTGAAAGAAAATCAAGAAGCACATAATAATGGCATGTGTTCTTTCTCTCAAATTATGTTTGCCATATGTAAGTAGCAGAAATCGATTTGTAAAACCAAGAATATTCTGAGATAGCAGAAAAAAGGTACATATAACTGAGTTGATGGCAACAAATTCTTCCAACAAAATATTCTCAACTCTATAGCAGTCTGCACACAAGTTGCCACAGTGTTCACACTGAATGATGGCAGATGTTTCCCCGTTGTCATGGTTGTCACAGGTAGGTTGCTGAAAGAAAATCAAGAACTGCATATTTTGTTTCTCTCAAATTATTATGCTTGTCATACTTAGGTCGCTGAAATGGATTCGGAAAAATCAAGAATACGCTGAGATAGCATAAAAGGTACATACATGTAGACTGAGTAAATGCCAACAAATTCCTCAACAACGTATTCTTGAATTTGTAGTAGTCTGCACACAGATTCACCCTAAACGATGGCCAACGTTTTTCAGGACCTCTTTCTTGATTGTAAAACCCATATTCATAAAACTGCACTATCTAGCTTAGTTTCAACCTAAGTTAATTTTAGATGATGGGGCCAAGTATACAACACAAAGTTTTCTTTAATAGTCATTAACAGTGATTATCTTGGTTAACACTTATAACCTACTAAGTTAACTCTAAAAAATAGAAAAAATGGAAAAACCTGAGAAATGTTTACCCCCCATAAAATGGCTAAAGTAACAAAATGTAGGCTGAGAACAGCTTATCCGCCATATAAGGCTAAAGTAAGTCAAATGGAGCCAAGCTTTCAGACCTAGCAGATCATTTATCGAGACAAATTTTTAATTACCTTCTGTTTAGCGGCAGGGGAGTCCTTTCCTTGAGCCCACTGGCTGGAAGACAGTCTCTCCACGTGCTCATGTTCCAAGACACACAGAGATGCCAGCGACAGCCACAGCTGGAGAGAAGGAAACAAAAATGCAATTGATTTTGGTCAAAGGGTTTCATCCAATCTCATTTCCCCTCCATTTACAATTAAAAAGTATGGATATACATGCTTCCAGTCAGTGGTGTAGCGTGGACCAACTGATGGGGGGGGGGGGGGGGGGGGGGGGGCACACCTTATGTATTTCTTTGTTTTATCTCATATTATTGGGGGGGCACATGCACCCCCCCCCATGCCCCCACATTGCGACACCACTGCTTCCAGTTCTGATTCTGGTTTTGAGATACATGTAAGTTGTTGCGTTCCTGAGTACCGATGATTTAGTAATCAATGAGGGAGAGGGATTGATCACTACTTTCGAAAAAGGGCTTTACAATCAAATATTGGACAAGAGTTAACCTACATGACACAAAATAACCGTTGAACATTGGACAAGAAAATGCCATTAAATTATTCCTTTAACCCTAAAAAGACTGGGCTATTTTGAACCTTAAAAAAACTGGGGGGGGGGGGGGGGGGGGGCTAAAAGGGCCCCCCCTAAGATCTCGGCAACCAAAACTCCGATCGACTCCAAATTTGGCATCGTGATAGATGTCCATAAGGTCTACAATATTACGTAGTTAAAAAAAAAAAAAAAATTAGAATATGCTAATTAGAGCTAATTAATTATGCGAAAATTGTATTTGTTTGTATTTTTCGTAGTTTTCTCGGCAATCGAAACTCCAATCAACTCCAAATTTGGCATGGTGATAGATGTCATGAGCCATTCAATATTGCATAGTTAAATTGTTTGTTCTAATTATAATATGCTAATTAGAGCTAATTAACTATGCGAAAATTGCATTTCTTATGTATTTCTTTGTTTTTTCGACTTATGTTTTTATTGTTTTTTTCAATGGAAATAATTATTGACCATTATTCAACCATTTTTAGCCCCAAATTAAATGATTGCAGTGATTAGAATGAAAAATAATGAAGATTTTGTCTTTTCTAGGAAAAAATCAATTTCCATAGGATTTGTACACAAATCACAAAATTTAGCGATTTACAGGCCGACGCTCACTTACAAAAGGTCACGTGACTTTAGAACGGTATACCCGGTCGTCGCAAATTTGGTCTCAAAAGTTGCGCAAGACTTCAATGAAAAAACTCATAAAGTCCCGCGGTAATACCTGCCGCGTTGCGGAATTATCGCGAAAATAGAGGAGGGGGGTGCTAAATCAGCCCCCCCCCCCCAGTCTTTTTTGGGTTAAAGCACATGAGATGTGACTCCATTGGTGGTTGGTTCTGCTTACCGTGTTGGTCTTGATGCAGATGGCTGGGACCCTCTTACTCTCCTCTAGCTTGGTCAGTGATAGCACCCTCTCAGCAATGGCTCCCTTCGTCACCTTGGCCCACTCCGATGATATCTTGCCCTGCAGAGGAAAATTATGGTCATATTAGTGGTTGTGATACCTTTCCAATAAACAGGGCCCATATTCATGAACAGTACTAGATATTTCAGGTGATAGGGATCACTAGGCAACAGAGAATACCCTCTCAGCGATGGCTCCCTTCGTTACCTTGGCCCACTCCGATGATATCTTGCCCTGCAGAGGGAGATCAGCATCAATAATGATCATATCAGTGTTTTAATAGTCACCTTTCCAAGAAACAGGGCCCAAATTCATGAAACCATGCTAGCTTAATTCCTTTTTTAACTCTTATTTAAGAGAATAGGGTTACATAATAAACACACAGTACCCTCTCAGCAGTGGCTCCCTTCGGCCCATTCTGATGATATCTTGCCCTGCATATTAATAACGATGATATGAGTGATATAGTGGTAATTCAAAGGGCCCGTATTCATTAAACCGCACTAGCTTGTCCTGCAGAGGAAAATTATGGTCATATTAGTAGTGGTTTAGTGGTTGTGATACCTTTCCAATAAACAGGGCCCATATTCATAAAACAGTACTAGATATTTCAGATGATAGGGATTACGAGGCAACACAGAGTACCCTCTCAGCAATGGCTCCCTTGGTCACCTTGGCCAACTCTGATGATAACTTACCCTGCAGAGGAAGAGTGTAATCGAAGATGATCTGAGACGAGTATTAATAGTAATCCTGACACTATTCCAATGAACAGGGACCATATTCATGAAACCATGCTAGCTTAGTGCAATTTTATCTTTGGACAATGTTACTAATTCCCCTTAAAAACAAAAGGTTACACTGTACTTACGGCTGACATGTCCTTGATGAGTGCGGTGATCTGCTCAGCGATGTTATTTGACATGGACCCACACAGCCACCAGTGCTTGCCACGGGCCCTCTTCGCAGGAGATTCTTCAGAACTGCTGACAAAAAAAATGAATATAGTTTAAAGTTTTAAGTTTAAAGTTTTGAAGCATTGTAGATACCTTAAAGAGCTCTGTTTTAATTGTGATTATTATCAAAATCAGAAATAATTATTATCAGAAAAGTTGGCATCACATAGAGGAGGCTCCTACCAACTGAAGTCAGCTTAATGCCTTTCTCATATGGCTACCTAAATGCCTTGCTTCCAAGGGAGTAAAAAGTGCACGTCATGTGCTGTTTGATTGTGAGTGTGTCCAATGACAGGGGTAATAATATCATTCTAAAGCGCTTAGAGATGGTGATCAATCATATTAGCCACTATTATTATTATATATATTCATAACATATAGTATTATTATTATATTCAATATGAATTCAATTTGCTTCTTCACTAAAACATTTTTACTATGAAAAAAGAGTTACCTCATTTGCTGCTGCAGCTTAGCCAGAGTGAACGACTGAGTGCCTCTGCCCATTCCAAACTCTGCAGCTCCCGTCCCTCCACTGCTACTACCGGCATGCCACCCCCCTTTGACTTTGGTCTGGACCGTCAGCGCCTTGGCCACGCATGCCAAGAAGACGTCCAGGACTCCTACATAGTCCTCGGCAGGGGTGTCCGGGTTCCTGTCTGCAGTGCCCTGCGTTAGGAGGCTGAGGTCGTCGGGAGGGAGTGATGAGACCCCCATGATCTGCTTGAACATCTTGGGGGGAATCTCGAGCAGGAAACGACGTAGCACCGCCGTTACCTAGGCAACAAAGCAATCAAGAGTCAAAATTATACTGAAATTGTACCTTTTTTTTCTAGCTTAATTGTTTATTTATAAAATTATACAATGATTGAGTTAACATTAACAGAATTGAATTGAGCTATACTAAACTACACTAAATTTAACTAAATTTAACTGAATTAAATAGAATACAATAAAATACCTGTCTTTGGACTCTGGGCGTGCCCATATGCAGCAGCGAGATCAGGTCCAGGAGCAGTCCGTCCTGTTGGGCCACGTAAGACCGGCCCACGTGGGACCCGCTGAGCGCCATGACCATGGAGAGCAGCTCGAAGCAGTAGGCGTCCGGCACGGTTTGGTCCATGGCGGCGGAGGAGGAGGAGGGAGCCGAGGAGGAGGGGGTGGAGGAGGGAGTGAAGCGGGCCGTCAGCGCCAGGCCAGCCTCCCACTCATCCTGCATCTTCAGCGTCTCCTTGCGGATCGCCTGCACGATGTGCGAACACACCTGAACGTGAAGAAAGGTACAAACGTAAGTAGAAGAAACTGTAAAATTTATGTCTTAACGCAAAGCAGACTTGCCAGTTGCTTGGATGTGTGAAAACACTTGCATAGGAAGTGCGGTAAATAGGTGAAAACATTTACAATTTAGGCTTAAACCCAATGCAGCCAGGCTTGCTGGTTGCCTGCACAATGTGTGAACACATCTGCATGGGAAGTGAGGTAAATAGGAGAAAGTGTTACAGGCAGTCTGCCAGGGTTTCTGCTCAAACTCTTCAGAATAGCGATTTAGCAGATAATGTACAGTCACATAAACACAAAACGTACCTGCTTTTGTAGGTTGGTGAGCTTCGGTCGACTGAAGAGGATCCCCACCATGTGCTCCTTCAGGTCGGAGTCATTCTCCTGGAAGATGCGAGACAAAGAAGAGGTTGTGTATTCTATCTTTGTTGATATATGCAAACACTAACAAAGGGTTGATAAAATTTGTATTTCTATGATCTCATATGTCCACCAAGTAATAATGTGTGAAAATGAGAAAATTCCACGGTAAATGAATGACATATGGCCAAGTAATGAGCGAAGATACAAAGTGATATTTGCTAACTTACTGCCCTAACTTTGTACACAGTTGAAACACTTCCAGTCCCTGGGAGACTTTCAAATCAAGACATTTTAATCATTATAATTTTTATAACAAAAGAGAAATTTGGAAAACCAAAACCTGTCCCTTGCTTCTATTGGAAATACAAAAACGAAAACTGCTAGAGCTCCAAGTTTTGTGGATTTTGACAATATTACTAGATCCCTTTAAGGCACAAGGAACCTAAAGAGAGGGGGGGACTTCTTACCTCATCCTCCGGTGTCTGCATCTCCCCTGGTTTGTTGTTCGCCCCCTCTTGTCTGATCGGCTCCTCGTCCGACAGCAGACGGCCAAACACCTGGGAGGTCAGCAATCGGAACACCCTTAGGGTCTCTGCAACGCAGTTCTGCTGCTGTAGACTGGTGGCGGATTGTTGGGCGGCTAAAAGTAAAGAAATCATATAACATACAGTTAGATTCTACTTGTTTCATTTTAAAATATTGTATTCTATTTTGTTTGATGAAAAACATTTGGGGGGGGGGGGGGCAGCTAAGTAAAGAAATAATGTAACATGCAGTTGTATTTGCTTCATTAAAAAATATATATATATATATTAATAGACCCTACACAGATAATTGAAACTATCATAATTTCAAATTAGACAAAGGCAGGGATTAGTAGCCGAAAGGTCCGTGTTCAGCATCTAAACATGACAGTCTACTGACAGTTTTTAAAAATAATAATCAAATACAGAAACTTTACTATGATGATTAACATTTTCTGCTAAATTAACATCCATGTGATTAATGACTTACATGTGGACAGTGTCTCCCCCTTGCTTCCCCCGAGAGCCTTGACCTGACGGATCCTCAGATGGCTGTCCGGCCCCTTCAGCTCAATCCGTATGACCTTTGACCCCTCTGGGCAGTTACCCAGGTTACAGGTCACCCAGCCGGTGTGTCGAGTGTCCAGGGTCGAGAGCTGCACCTTGTGCAGAGCGTCTATGCTGGACCCGGCCAAGAAGTTCATGGAAGTTACTTTGTTCTGAAGAGCAAGGAAAGATGAAAACATTCTTATTATAAATATTTGTAGATAAACTAAAATTTAAATGTATGATTAGGCCCAAAATGTGATCGAGGGCAGACAATTGTGTCATTTTTTATCAATAAGTTTGTCAAGAAGATCCAAGATGTCACCTCGCTAGGAAGTTTATACATGTTTATTTCTTCTGGAGGGTACACAAAGATGGAAAGTTTTCCTATTATGAATATTTGCAGATAAAATGAAATTTAAAAGTATGATAAAGCCTAAAATTAGGTTGATGACAGCCAAATGTAACCTTTTTTTCCCAACATGTTTTCAAGTAACTGATTAGTCAAAATAAATTAGCAAAAAAATCTTGTTGCTACTTCATGCATTAGAATCAAGAAAATTACAATATAAATTGTTCTATGAAAGACTTGCTGTCAATTTGAAAGAATTTTAAATCAAATTCTCTTTTTTTGAAAGACCCGTTTTCAATTCGATCAACTTTCGTCTTAATTTTCATCCAATAAATCTATTTTGATTCTCACCCCTAGATCCCTTGAGTTGTCCACGTGAACAGCCACCATCCTGAGGGCCGAACCCTTGTTGCAGGTCACCGTCACAAACTTGTTGCGGTTGCGATCCTCATCGCCCGACTCCCAGAACGTCTCAGTGGAGCCGTCCGTCAGACTTGGCAACATGGCCGCCCGACTCGACACCTGCATCTCGACCGAGTTGGTGATGTCGCGCAGCAGCTCCACTTTTACTGGGCTCTGTATGAACATAACATAATCATTCAGTTATTTAACACGCCTCAATTAATTTTTAGCCAACTAAAAATACTTTTGCAAAGTTTGCAATCAAACAATGCTGAACCTGTAAATCAAACTTCATCTAGCAACAAATAAACAAAAAGTGCAATCAGCGATATAGTCAATCAATCAATCAATCGTTTAATCAATCCATAAACCAATCTTTAAATCAATTATCAATGATTAATGTTAATCAAGCTATGCTCAATGGACCAACAGCCATTCATCAATTTAACAATCAATCGATCCATCCAGCCAGCCGTCCGTCCGTCCGTCCGTCCGTCCGTCCGTCCGTCCGTCCGTCCGTCCGTCCGTCCGTCCGTCCGTCCGTCCATCAATCAATCAATCAATCAATCAATCAATCAATCTATCTATCAATCAATCAATCAAAACAGCATGCAGCAGAAACACCAACCAACCTGTGATGTGATGCTGGACTCTGTGACAGACGCCACGCTCCCCGTCACGCTCCCTTCCCCGTCTCCCTCGCTCTCGTCAGACCGCGACAGGATCTGGTTGATGTTGCTGAAGACCTGAGAGCGGTGCAAGAAGATGTGGTCGGCGGGGCGGAAGCGCAGGCACCAGCAGCGCATCGCCATCTGCTGGAGAGCACCCCCGGGTGGAAGGTGCATCATCGCCGTAGCGACCGTCTGCAGCAGGGTGTGGAAGACGGCCGGGAGCGGCTGGATGGCCTCGCCGCCGATGCTGATGTCCGCGAGAGGGTGCTCGCACATCAGACCGTCAAACTCCTGTTCCTGCTCCTTCTTCTCCTCCTTCTCCTTGGCAGTCTCCCCCTCTTCCTCGGTCTCCTTCTCCCCCGGGGGCGGGGTGAGGGCAGACACAAAGTGCCACAGGAGGTCGTGGAGGCAGGTCAGCTGGGTCACATTTCTCAACAGCCAATTCAATGCCTAAGAGTGAAAAGGTAAGTAGTATCGTGTGAACAAAAGAAGTAAAAATACAATATTAACTTAATAAATTGAAATGAAAGGATTAAAGATCATACAAATCAAACAGCTTATTCAATGCCTAAAAGTAAAAAATGTTGTAGCCAAGTGCGAACAAAAAGAAATAATCTGTATTATGAACATAATCCATCCAGGTAGAAAAATTTAAATGAAAGGATCAAATGATATACATAATTCATTGCTTTTCAAGCACAAAATAATATAACCATATTCTCAATGCACTTTACTTAAATTTAATTATTTAATTAAAAATCACCCCCAAAAAAGAAAGGGAGTCGGGAGGGAAAAAAATCTAAATCAGGCAAAATTCATCAATAGCCAATGCCCGACAGAACAAAAAGTTAAATCATAACATGTATGGTATAGAACAATAGAACAAGGCAACCTCTGATCAAGCTGGCTTGCATTGAATTTCTAACCAAGCTTTGTAGTCCGAGCTAGGCTCCATAGACATACCACCTGACCTTGTTTTTTTATATATACAACGTTTTTTGATGGTTTCTTGTCAATTCGGGGGTGCTGATTCCAAATCCGGTTGATGCCAGACACGAAACCTTGAGCATTTTTTTTTTTAATGCGAAAATCCAAAATGGCCGCCAAAACATGGAAATTTGCCTCTTTTAGCACCCCAGAATGATATAATCACACCTTAAATGCCATTCTACACAAATAAATCAAATTAAATTTTGCTCCTCGAGTTAACTTATAATAGAATGAAACTAAATATGTGCTAAAAGCTGCTTATTATTGTGTTTAGGGCACAAATAACATTCAAAATGGCCGCCGAATCCATTTTATGTACAATATGAATGGGTATTTCAATGTACAAATGGAATCGTTATAAAAAGTAGGCCCAATTTTCCCCATATGGCGGAATAAATTGTATTTTCAATTAAGTTAAGATTATTTTGTCATGCTGATTCTAAATCTGAAGAGTGCCAATCACGAAACCATGAGTTTTTTCTTTAAAATGCAAAAATCCAAAATGGCCGCCAAAACAGGGAAATTTGCCTCTTTTAGCCCACCAGAATGATATAACCACAATTTAAAAAACATTTTGCACAAATATATTGAATTGGATTTTGTTCCTTAAGTTAATTATTATTCAAATGAAACTGCACATTTGCTAAAAGCTGTTTATTATTATGTAAAGGGCACAAGTTAAATTCAAAATGGCCGCCAAACCCATGTTTATGTACAGTATGAATTGGTAACAATATACACATGGAATCATTAGTAGACAAAATAGGCCAAGTCTCCCTATCGTGGAATAAATATACATTTATGGTGATCTAAGATTGTTTTGTTATGCTGATTCTAAACCTGAAGAGTGCTAATCACAAAATTTATCATGTTTTTTTTAATTAAAAAAATCCAAAATGGCCGCCACAACTATAAAATTTTACATTTTTGGACAAATAAATCGTAGAATTCTTCATTTTAAGACAAATTTACTAGGATACATCGATAACATTTTAAAAACATATATACAATGCTTTTTGGTGGTTTCTAGTCAATCTGGGGGTGCTGATTCCAAAGCTGTCAAGTGCTAGACAAGAAACCTTGAAGATAATTTTTTAAATCCAAAAATCCAAAATGGCCGACGAATCACGGAAATTTGCCTCTCTTAGCCCTCAAAATGATGAACCCTCAATATCAGTGACATTTTTCATGAATAAATTGAATGGGATTTGGTCCCTTGAGTTAACTACCTTGCAAATTAAGCTAAATGTGTACTAAAACCTGTTTTTCACTGATTTTAGGGCATAATTTACATTCAAAATGGCTGCCAAACCCATTTGTTATGTAAAATATGAATTGGTATTTTAATACACAAATTAAATAGTTAATCATATAATAGGCCATATTCTCTCCATTTGGTGAAAAAATAATGCCTTTAATTGATTTTAGATTATAATGTCGTGCTGATTCTAAATCTGAAGAATGACAATCATGTAATAAGTAATATTTTGGTGAAATAAACATCCCAACATAGCCACCAAAATTAATAACTTGATAGTTGTTAGTGCCTAAAATCGTAAATCTGTACATTTTAAGACAAATTTACTAAGATACATTTTGTAAGGTTCCTTGTCAATGAGATAGTATTCCCACTTTGATGGGTGCCAATTAGGAAACAAAGGTGCCTTTTTATTAAAAAAATAAATGCTAAAATCCAAAATGTCCACAACAAGGATATTTTCCCTGAGTTAGCCAACATTAAAATAAATGCAGATGTACTGAAAGTTGTTTATTTGTTGTGGTTCGTCTGGCACAGATAAAATTAAGAATGGCAGCAAAACCTAGTTGAAATTCAATTTAAATGGCTAACTGTACTGTATTATGTATAATAATGAATGCAAATTAAATATGGCCCATAAACTGAAGATTACCTGGAATGGACCTAGAGTTGAACACTATGACAGTCAAGTCTACTTAGGGGTGACCTTAGATATATCTTTGACGTACAGGCCCATATCACCAAGCTCAAGGGAAAGGTCAGCTCCAGGAATGCCCTTCTTTGCAACCTGACCACATCCAAGTGGGGAGAAAACCCGTCAACAATCAATGCTACTGTTCTGGCTCTCTGCTATGGGTCTTTCCAAAAGGTGACCCCCCGATTTCTGACACCCCTGACACCCCTATTCTGACACCCTTTTTTCCCATTCACTTTGTACACAAACTATACCACACAAACACACTGAAGTGTCACTACACGCTGAAGCGATACACAAAAGTCATACACCGCAATAACCGTTACGTCCAATGCAATGCAACACCAAACGTCACACACATAACAAAACACATTGAATAATGCCACCAAATGGTCGTGGAAAACTTCAACACACAGTAACACACTGCATATACACACACGTGCACTTAGGGGTGTGCTTGTGTACGTACCTGCAATGCTAACGTACGTGCGTGTATGCGGACGTACATGTAGACTGTACATATATAAAATGGGAGAGACATAGAGACGTGTCACTGTACATAAATGGGAGAGACAAAAAGACATGTGTGTTTGTGTAGTATAGTTTGTGTACAAAGTGAATGAGGAAAAAGGGTGTCAGAATAGGGGTGTCAGGGGTGTCAGAAATCGGGGGTTCACATTTTGGAAAGACCCCTCTGCTATTCTGCTGCAGAATATGCCTGTCCTGTGGGGGAACACCCAGCACATGCAAAGGAGATTGATCCTGTGCTTAACACAAGCTGCCGTTACATCACAGGATGTATAAGACCAACCAGGACTGATAACATCTATCTGCTCTCTGACATCGCACCCCCTGACATGAGGAGAGTTGCTGCTAGCCAGAAGAAACGACTGAGACGAACAGAGGACGTTATACATCACCTCCCTGACCACCCACTACATCATCGGCGCCTTAAGTCACGGAAAAGCTTCCTTTCATCTGTTGACTCCCTGAACTGCAGCGTTTCTTCAAGAAGGCTTAAATTCTGGGAAGATAGACTGGATGACATGCCAGAAGACATACTTATGCCTATACAGCTATCAAAGAAACTGCCAGCAGGATTCAACCAACCCTGGATGACTTGGCGTAGCCTGAATAGGCTTCGGGGCCTGGGAAGATGCAAGTCCAACATGTTGAAGGGATACATGTACATCGAAGGTGCAGCAGAGTGTGAGTGCGGTCAAGGCCCTCAGACTATGGACCACCTGCTTAGTTGTGATCTGCTACATGGAATGTGCACAATCGAAGATCTGCCAGAGGCCAACCACGTAGCGCTCAGTTTTGCCCGCCATTGGCAGGAAGTTGTGTGATGATCCGGCCATTTTGGGGAGTTCATTTCACAAAAAAATACACATTTAGTAATTGACACTCTTCAGAATTCGAATCATCACGACATATTAATCTAAAATCAATTAAAGGTTTTATTTGTCCACCAAATGGGGAAAATATGGCCCGTTTTATGACTATTTCATTTGTGTATTAAAATACCAATTCATATTTTACATAAAAAATGGGTTTGGCAGCCATTTTGAATGTAAATAATGCCCTAAAATCAGTGCAAAACAGTTTTTAGTACACATTTCCCAAGTCGAAATTCCCATAGAAAACCAAACGAAACCCATAGGAAAATCCTATGGGTTTCTATGAGTTTCTATGGGTTTTTATGCGTTTCTATGGGACCAACAGAAACTCATAAAATAAAACCCATAGAAACCCATTGGCCCAATAAAAACCCATATGACCCATATAAACCAATAGAAAATTTGCATATTCATGCATAGCATTCATACAACAAAATATGATGTTTATATATTTGGTATTTGTTTAACACAAATATTAATTTTTAATGGTGTGTATAGTAATGAAATAAAACATATCAATTCATTCACCACATTTTCAATTCCTAGATGGGATTTAATATTCCAGAAATCAATATAAATATGATATAATATTTTACTAACCAAGGAAAAGTATTCTAACTGCATATATACATATATCTGAATGTATTGTTCAGCTTTAAATTAAGTTCTTTAAGCCTCTTCTACAAGAGGCAATGCCTATTGCACTGTCTGAAGAGGTTGATAAGGAAAATATGAGTATGAATCATCATTTATTGATTCTCTATGAGAGAATTTAATTGGTATATCTCTGTGTAAATGGGGAATTCATATGGGAATCCTATGGCAATCCTATGGGAATCCTATGGGAAATTCCTATGGGAATCCTATGGGAAATTATATGGGTCCCATAGAAACCCATGTTCCACTTTCCCTATATAGAAACCAATAGGCCTATTAGCTATAGAAAGGCCTATAGGCCTATAGAAACAAATAGGCCTATGGGTTTCTGGGTTTTGGTTCTATGGGAATTTCGAGCTGGGTTAGTTTCATTTGCAAGGTAGTTATTATCTCAAGGGACTGAATCCCATTCAATTTATTCATGAAAAATGTCACTGATATTGAGGGTATATCTTTTGGGGGGCTAAGAGAAACAAATGTCCGTGATTCGTCGGCCATTTTGGATTTTTGTATTTAAAAAACACCCTAAGGTTTCTTGTCTGGCACTTGGTAGCTTCGGAATCAGCACCCCTAGATCGACTAGAAACCACCAAAAAGCATTGTGTCAAAAAAAATGTTATCGATGTATCCTAGTAAATTTGTCTTACAATTTAGAATTCTACGATTTTTTTGTCCAAAAATGTCAAATTTTATAGTTGTGGCGGCCATTTTTGATTTTTTTAATTAAAAAAAACATGATAAATGTTGTGATTAGCACTCTTCAGGTTTAGAATCAGCATAACAAAACAATCTTAGATCACCATAAATGTATATTTATTCCACAATAGGGAGACTTGGTCTATTTTGTGTACTAATGATTCCATGTGTATATGGTTACCAATTCATACTGTACATAAACATGGGTTTGGCGGCCATTTTGAATTTAGCTTGTGCCCTTTACACAATAATAAACAGCTTTTAGCAAATGTGCAGTTTCATTTTAATAATAATTAACTTAAGGAACAAAATCCAAATCAATATATTTGTGCAAAATGTTTTTTAAATTGTGGTTATATCATTCTGGTGGGCTAAAAGAGGCAAATTTCCCTGTTTTGGCGGCCATTTTGGATTTTTGCATTTTAAAGAAAAAACTCATGGTTTCGTGATTGGCACTCTTCAGATTTAGAATCAGCATGACAAAATAATCTCAACTTATTTGAAAATACAATTTATTCCGCCATATTGGGAAAATTGGGCCTACTTTTTATAACGATTCCATTTGTACATTGAAATACCCATTCATATTGTACATAAAATGGATTTGGCGGCCATTTTGAATGTTAATTGTGCCCTAAACACAATAATAAGCAGCTTTTAGCACATATTTAGTTTCATTCTATTATAAGTTAACTCGAGGAGCAAAATTGTATTTGATTTATTTGTGTAGAATGGCATTTAAGCTGATATTATATCATTCTGGGGGGCTAAAAGAGGCAAATTTCCATGTTTTGGCGGCCATTTTGGATTTTCGCGTTTAAAAAAAAAATGCTCAAGGTTTCGTGTCTGGCATCAACCGGATTTGGAATCAGCACCCCCGAATTGACAAGAAACCATCAAAAAACGTTGTATATATCAAAAAACAAGGTCAGGTGGTCTCTAGCTCGGACTATTGGGATACTGGATAAATTGTCTATTTTTAAAATGGACAAATATCCATTTTGATTTGATTGATCACGCAGCTTTAATCCTTACATGCAAAAAATAAGAAGACATGACTTGAGGCAGGAACTGCAACCTACGAACAAATAAGACTACTATACCTGCATGGCATAGACCCGGCATGCCCCCTTCCTGAGGGCCTGCTTCATGGCAAGCCTCAGACCATCGAGGTCATGTCGCTGCGCAATGAACATCATGACAGGTCGATGCAGTGCAGACAGACCGACAGTACGGCCCTCGATGAGCCGAGCTAGGAGAGCAGAGGGACGCCGTAGGAGGGACGAACCGTCTGAGGGAAGATTAAATGAGAAATGGTCATGATTACATACAAACACAATCAAATGAATGACAAACGTGATCACAAGGGCGAGACACAAGACAACATGGATGCTACTGTGCAATGAATATCATGACCCGTCCATGTAATGCTGACAGACCGAGAGTACGGCCCTCAATGAGCCGAGCCAGGAGAGCAGAGGGACGCCGTAGGAGGGACGATCCGTCTGAGGGAACAAACAAGACCAAATGAGCTGGAGTCATTGATACATGCCTTTACAAATACAATCAAATGAATGACAAACATATTCACATGAGCTAGTGATAAGATAACATGGAATAAGCTGTAGTGAATGAATTGGCATTACACAACGCCCTCCCCCTAAAAAAAAAAACAACAGCAATATTTCAGAGATAAATACTATAACTCACCTGAACTTCCGCTATTGTTTCTCCTGCGAACTTTGACCCTGCTCTCGCTCTGGGCGGCCAGGTAGCCGGTGGCATTCATGGAGATGGACCGGAAGTAGTTGCCCACCCCTCTCCGTGAGTGGTCCAGAGACTGACTGGTCACCATCTTGGGGTGTCCGGACGACTGCGGGAAGGCACCTAGGAAACATGGGCATACACATTGCTCAAAATTAGCTCTGGGGGCAGGGGCCCAATTATGGACCAGTGACATTTACCATGGTAATTACATCATTGGCTCTAACTCATTGATGTCAATTTGCTAGAATTGCATACAAATCAACAGAATGTAGCAGAGCACACATACCGCCATAACTCATTCAACCGTAAAGGATTGCACAAGTATATCTATAGATCAGTGGAATTAGGGCTGGTCCTGGGTCTTGATCATGCTCTCTGCCACTGGGCCCCCAGATTTCATTGATGCTTAATTCCACAGGAATCTGTAATGTTTTCTTCAGTTTGGGGCCCCACCAGATTCAGGTTTTCGAGCCACTAGATTTGAAAACCTTATTTTTACTTGCCTGGGCCACACAGCAAAATAGTTCATATTTAGCATGGGCATAAGCATCAACTATACAAGATGGAATTAAAAATTGAATTTTGTTCTCTTTTTTTGCGTTTTTTTTTTTTTATCCATCCATTAATTTGTATTATTTTATTATTTCATTGGTTCTACAAAGTAAGATTCTTACTGTCTACAAAATATGCACGGTACAATATCATCTCTAAGCGCTTTACCCTATTAAAACCCCGGTAATGCGATACGATGCCAGATTTGACACAATTTAACTAGAATTGTATGCCCTAGTTGCTTGACTTTATTTTATTTATCCATTAATTTGTATTATTTTATGATTTCATTGGTTCATGCAAAGGACAACAAAGCTTCTTGCTACAAGATAATGTCTACATGCTACTGCACACTACAAGGAAAGGTGATCTATAAACTTCAGTGCGCACATAGCCATGACATACTTTAATTAATTAAATATCACTGGAAATATAAATCTGTTTCTTTAAAAAATTTTAAAAAATCAATTTCAGTCAACAACAAAAATCAGCATTCACCAATTATAAGCAAAGCCAATTAATGATGATTACTCACTTGAATGGTTCTCCTGACCAGGCATCGCACTGCCCGACGGAAAGCCAAATAATGGACCTGAAGCACCTGATATGACTTCATCCATGTCCGAGTACTCCTCGGGCGACCCCTGACCCGCCATCATGGACAGGAATCTGAAGGAGGTATCAGGAAACTGTGTTGAGAGGGACTCCGACTCGGAGACGGTCGGCAGATCAAATCGTGAGATCTTCCTCAAGGGGCTGGAACTGGGGAACAGGGAGGCAGTCGAACTGGCAAGATCTAGCAAGAACATGGCGTTGGCTTTCATAACTTGGTGCGCCTCGAGAGGAGGGAGAACGCGAGGGGCCTTCAGCGATGGCACCTTCTTGCGAATCTTTTTCGCCTTGTCTTTGTTTTTGTCCTCCGCATCGTGCATGTACTTCTCCCGGCAGCGCTCACACATGAGGTACCAGTCGCGCCCCACCGTGCCCCCTTCCCCGCAGTTCCCGACAAAACCGTTGCGGTACACGCCGCTGCTGTTGTAGCCGTGGCCCCACGCCGACTTCCCGCACCCGGGATGCATCTGTCGCATGTGGTACGTCACAGGATGTGGGAACACACTGAGGCACAGGTCACAAATGGTGTCAAAGTCACCCATCCTCGCCTGCAGGCCAGCCGCCTCACCGAACAGGTTGCCATGACCACCCCTGAAGTACTTCTCTCTCCGCTTCTTACCCTTGCTGCTCTCCCTCACTGGCCGGTCCTCCTTCTTCTCCTTGTTGGACTTGGTCTTGGTAATGGGAGCAGGACTAGGCAGAAGGACCTGCTGGGAGGCAATGTTCACTGTCATTGACGTCAACTCCTCCCAGAAGGTCAGTAGATGCCTCAGAGTGACCGGCAAGGTCATCTTGGACTCACCGCCATCTTTGGCTGCCTTGCCTGCCCCATCCTTCTGAGGCGTCTTGTTAGTGTACTCTGCACCCACCGTTGCAGAGCGTTCCCTGATTTCAGCAAAGTCAATGTCCTTATCAATTGCACTAGAAGCCTTCTTTGAAGGTGGGTTCATGTTTTGGGCCAGGTTGGACACTGCGGTGGTGTCCTGGGTGGCTTGGGACAGCTGCTTAGGAGAATGCTTTGGAGAAGCGGGTGGCAGGAATGCAGAGGCCTTGACGGCAGTCGTGGTATCATTCGCTGGAGTTGCATTGAAAGACTTTGTAGGTTGAGATGTGGAAAGCTGAGGTTGATTAGAATCATGAGTCTTTTTCGCCGCCTCATCCACCACCTTCTCACTCAACCAATTGTTTGACATTTCGTTTTGATTCAGAGAGTGCTCCCTGATTGAGAACTCTGAGGAGTTAAAGAAGATCCCATCTGACATGCTTTTGCTCAGGTCCATGGAATGCCTGTTTTTCAGTTTCTGGTCTCGCTTGTCCTGAGCACTCATTTGCTCCTGAGGGCTCAGTGTAGATTGCTTTGTCATACCTGGATTGAACTTGAGGAACGACGCACAAGCCATCGCATCATGCACTAGGCCCTCATGCCAGAGGAATGCTGCAAAGACGCACCTCACACACTCTGCAACCGACGTGGCGATTGCCGTCTGCGCGACCTCTTTCGCTGCCTCCTGCTTCAGGGCACTGGCCCTGAAGCGAGCTGGCGACCGATCTTTGCTGGACGGCGACAAAGTCCTGTCTCTCTTGCCGAACGGAGACCGGGATTTCCTCCCTGGCTTAGGGGACATGCTGCTCTTTGGTGACTGCTGTCCGGTGCTGGTTCCTATTGAGAACCTTGACCGCTGAGGGCTACCCGACACTGGCAGTGGACTAGAGGGTTGTTGGTTGTTGCTGGCAGCTGTCATGATTGAGAGTTCTGACTCGACACTCGTCGCAGACTCCCTGCTCTTTGGACTGATCCCACTGACTACCGAACTCTCTGAATTCTGAGAGTCCGTCTTGATTTCTTTCCGCCGCTCTGAACGGGACTCGCGGATGATCTCAAGAGCCTCCTTGGCCGGATCCGAGCTCTTCCCATTCTCCTGACCGTTCAAGGTGGTGGCAGTGTCGTCCAAGTGGTTGAAATGGTTGAAGACGTCCACAAGGTCCTGTTCGTCCTCTTCCACCTGCCCATTCTGAACAGGCGCTTCAGAGCCGTCGGCCAGGACAGACCCACCAAACATGAAAGGCATCAGATCTGAAAAGACAAACAATATTAGTCCTGATATTAATAATGAGCCTGATTTTATTGAACTAATTGAACATGGCGGCAAGCATTTATTGATACACAGTTGACAACAAAAATAAGTAAGCAGTAAATTTCTTGTCAAGTTGACTTTCAAAATTAAACAACCATGGGGAGATGACCATAATGTTGTGACAAAAATAGTTACGGACAAGCTAGGTAGCATTTGGTCTTTCATTGTTTTCTTGTTAAAACAGCTGCCACGTGCATCAACATCCGCATCATCACCGTCGTCATCATCATCATCATCATCATCATCATCATCATCATCATCATCATCATCATCATCATCATCTTCATCATCATCATCATCGTCATCATCATCATCATCCTCACCACCATCATCATCATCATCATCGTCGTCGTCTAACTTACCACCGGTAGGGGCAAAGCCCAGCGAGGGGGGACCCTGCGCATTCTTGAAGTCGAATCCTGCCGCTCCCTTTCCGCCCTGCTGCTGTGCAATAGAGTAGAAAGAGAAAGACTCTGACGCACTCTTGGCTTTCTCCCGATCGGCCAGCGTGAGATCGCTTTCGTGCATGAGATACGTGACGCCCTTACTGCAGGAGAGAGCCCACGCCTCACCCTTGGTGTTCTCACAGTACCGGTTCATACTGGCCTTGTCCAGTTTCACCCAGACGGATCTATCACCGAGTCGAATCTGTTTGAATAAATAAAGTAATCAATTACAAATCACTTCTTGATTAAAGTATGTAAAAATCTTTCACTGACTCAAACTTTAATGGAGATGTTGTAGCTCAATTTTGTATCTATTCATTTATCACCTACTCAAACCCAAATTCAAAATGTTTGAATATTGACTTAAATAATCTTACAAATTAGGTATTAACTTATTAGCAAATTGTAGAGACTAGCAATACAGATTTCGTAAAGCTTTCAGGTAAAATGTCTGAAAATAAATAAATCGGAGGGTACACATACCTCTTGAACTACATTTGCTTGGTTCCCACTGACCATCATGCCTATGGGCGTGGCCTTGAGGCTGGCCCGACACCGGATGTTGTGACCAGATGGACCACAGTTGATTACTTGATATAGTCCAGGACCACCTACAAGGAAATAGAAATAGTAATATCTTGGGGGTATAATGGAGTAACAATTAAAGGGGTACACCCTTTTTTAAGGGGTTGGATTTGACCAATCATATTGTAAATGCTAAATTATAATTATTATTATTATTTGGGGGTTGGATCACAATTAAAGTAAACTAAAATTTAAAATAGAAATGTAAAATTTAAAAATATGGAAGGATTGAATGCGTACCTGTTCTGGGCTTTGAGAGAGTAGGACTCTCTGGTTCTAAGGGAAACCCTTTGTTAGCCTGTGAATCTCTTCTCTCTGGTCTCTCATCGTAGATTGATTTGGATTCCTGGACAAGGAGAACAGCAACATAAAAACAGATTAAGTGAATACAATCCCAACAGACCACCTGATACGCCCAGGGACCACCTGTCCTGGGCTTTGAGAGAGCGGGACTCTCTGGTACTAAGCCTAAGGGAAACCACTTGATGGTCACTATGGGCTGTGAATCTCTTCTCTCTGGTCTCTCATCGTAGATTGATTTGGGCTCCTGGACAGCAAGGAGAACAGCAACAAAGGAAATAATATGTTATTAAAATCCCCACAGACCAGTGGATACGCCCCAGGACCACCTGTCCTGGGCTTTGAGGGAGTGGGACTCTCTAGTTCTAATAGCAACCCCTTGATGGTCCCTATCGGCTGTGGTTCTCTCCTCTGTGGACTCGCATTTGTAGATTGATTTGGGCTCCTGGACAATGAGAACAGCAATAAAGAAAACACCAGTCCTATATCCGTTATCAGGACAATACATTTTATGATATTTATGATAATAAATGTTACAAATAAGATATAAAGGGAATGATAAGAAGATGATAAGGAAAGGAAACTGTTCTAATTCACAAACAGTAAGTCCAGTTGCTTAGATTCAATTTCAATTTCATGAACTTTCTCCTGGAAGAATCAAAATCTACATTATTGAAAGGAATTATGTTTGTAAGACTGAACTCAAAAGGGAAAAGGAATGTTTTGCTGATATGTTGGTTGTAGAGAAGACACAAGCCCTCCCGATGGCCGTTGTCAGGATAATACTTTTTATGATGATAAATGTTACAAATAAGATGAAAGAGAATAATAAAGAAAGGAATTATGCTTGTAAGACTGACCTCAACAGGGAACAGGATTGTTTTGCCAATATGTTAGTCGTAGAGCAGGCACCAGCCCTCCCTGTGTCAGGACAATACTTTTTATGATAATTCTAGGGCTTGGTGAATGGTGGGCGGGTATGCCAGGGCAAAGCCCCTGCCTAAAGAGGGTATGATCATAAGATGATAAAGAAAGGAAGATTTTTTATGAGACTGACCTCGACAGGGAAGAGGAATGTTTTGCCAATATGCTGGTTGTAGAGAAGACACCAGCCCTCCCGATGACCGTTGTCAGGGCAGTACTTCCTGATGCTCTCCGTGTTCAGTCGCACCCAGATGCCGTCATCATTCTGGAGCTATGTCAGGTAAACAAACAAAAAATAGAGAAATTGCTTGACCACAACATCTTAGGCAATATTCTGTAATGATCATCAGCATTTGTTAAGCACAGTTAGCACTTTATTTATCTTAAAGCCGAACAAAAGATTAAGAAAGATTGTAGTTTCTGCAATGATCAACGGCATTCAAATAGCATTTTACAACTGGCATTGAACTACATTAACACATGATTGATTACTGAAAGTTTCTCATCACACGTATTGTACCTTGTCCATGAAAACGATAGTGCCGCACATGTCAAGAATTCAGACCATTTTTTGTAGAAAATGAAAACAACATCACAACAAAAGCAACCTAACCTGACAACTGTCACTAACAATCATTAACATATGGCTGATTAATACACAGAACTTAATTAACACATGTATTGATAGATAGATATTTTATTCAACCTTTGGTCCTAAAAAATGTCACATAAGAAAATTGACATAAAGCATACCTCAAATGTAATACAACACACAACACACAACAATAACAAAACATGCAGGCATGATCACTTGGATGCCAACATAAAGAGATTCAATTGTACCTCTTCCGTAAAGGTGATGGTTCCACCCACGTCGAGAATTCCGATCTGCTCACTCTGGAGTGAGGGCGCACTTCGGATGCGTAGGCCGCGGCAGTACTTGGCAATCAGCTTCCGCATCTTGCTGAGGGGCGGGGCGGTCTTCTTGGGGGTCGCATTAGGGGGGTGTACCCCGTGAGGGGGCTCATTGACCTCCACTTGTGGTACATCTTCTGTTTAGCCATTGGGAGATAGGAATGTGCAGTTTCTCATGAAAGTTGTCTATCAAAAATTACTTTAAAATACCATTTAATACTTCCATCACAATTGCAAGATTGTATCTTTCACAGTGCAAAAGACAAAGTTAACCTGTTCCCATCCAGAATTTGATATCCCCAATATATGTTTTACAACATAAATTCATCAACAACGGGTAAAGTAACCTTAATTGTAGCTCTTCTCCCATTTCCTGATACCCGATATCTTTTCTCCATTTTTTCTGAAATTGTCATGAACACATCAGCAAAACTAATCATAACTGGTTTTTATTTGGCACATGCCATTACAGTAACTGCATATCAATGCACTGAACAACTATACCAAAGAGAAAACAAACAGTTAACAGCAACAACATTTTACAATGTGGCATTTAAAGAATAGATACTGTCTTATATGAAGATATTATAACTTACCCAGACAGTAGCCATCGATGGTGACATGGATGGAGTAGAGGCCGATTGAGCTGGGAGTCCAGTTGGCTGTGTAGCTGCCATCGTTGTTATCCCTCACTAACATGCTCTCATTGGGCCTAGCAAAGGAAATACAATGAATCCAGGATGCCTCGGATTAATATAGAAGAAATGTATCATTACCGTCTCAATTTTCATTATCACCACTGTCATCACCATCTTCATCATCTTCTCCATCTTTATTATCATCCTCATCTGATCTTAATCATCAACATCATCATCTTCATCATTACCACTGTCATCATCATCATCATCATCATCATCATCATCATCATCATCATCATCATCATCATCATCATCATCATCATCATCATCATCATCATCATCATCATCATCATCATCATCATCATCATCATCATCATCATCATCATCATCATCATCATCATCATCATCATCATCATCATCATCATCATCATCATCATCATCATCATCATCATCATCATCATCATCATCATCAACATCTTCACAACAACCACCACAATTATTCCCTCACCTTGTGACTGGTAGAGAGGCGAACCTAAGCTCCTCAAAGGAGTAGTTGTGGTAGTCGGTCATCATGGTGATGGAGTTGTAGACCGACACCTCCCGCCTCATGACCGGCTCAAAGGGCGTGTCAAAGGTCGGGGGCTTGTGACCCCCGAAGGTCAGGTCCTTGTCGCCAGAGCCGGCGGGCTTCTGGAACTTTGAGACCTGGTAGGGGTGGTCCCGCTTGCCCACTGGTACTGCCTCTACATCAATCTGTGGGAATGGGGAGAAGGAAGAGGGAAAGGGATGATAATTTATGACAATTCACAAAATTAAATTGGAAAAGTAGATTAAAGACAACGATTCAAAACCCTAGATGGTATACAAGCCAACAGGATTCTAGAACGTTGTGACATTGTAGGGGTGATCCTGCTACAATTGGTTGCCTATTTGGGTTTGTGGAATTTGGCATCAATGACATTTTGTGGCTCAAAGCTCATTTTTAGTGGCCCCTGGCTAGTGGACCTGTGCTCATTTTGAGCATTGCCAAACCTTATACTCAGGTCTTGACACTAGCACTTGCACGCTTGCCTGAGACAAAATTGGTGTCAGGCTAGTCAAATTGTATAAGTTGTCTAGTTTTCTTGCCCGGTCAGGGAACTAAATAATTATACAACTATGAGAGATTAATGTAATTTCATACATGTGAATCTCATTCAGAAGTAAGAGGGCAAGTATATTTTATATTGGGGCTAGTAAAATACTGGCTGGGCCAGTACAGAAACAAGTTAGTGTGGAGGCTTGTTTTATTACAGTTTCTAAAGACCAAGAGACTCTCACCTTCAGGTTAGGCACAAACACTAGGCTGCCATACTGGTCCCTGCTGGTAACCGTGACGACCGTGGGTACGCTGCATCTGATCTCGTCCCGCGTGAAGTTGACGTCACACTGGCGGGGCTCCACGTAGGATTCTGGCTGCAGCCATCTTTGATAGAAAAGTGGGCAAGACACATATTGTGAAGGGGTATTCTAGTCTAGTAGTCGGAGCTCTGCTCTTCGCACATATCATCTGGGTTTAAAAATCTACATATAAGTTGCGTCTCTCGGTTGGTGCGATATAGGGCAGTCCAAGCCGCAAATAATAATAACTGATTGAATGTGTCTGTAAAAACTAAATAACCAAAATTTGGTCGGTAGTTATCTTCGACATCAAAGTCAAAAAGAGTTTTTGGGGAAAAGTAGATTTTAAATAAAAATGCAAGACAAGTCCGTATCCCATTAAAAATTGATCACATGAAGTTTTTTTTTTTTTTAACAATAAAACAAACAATTAAGTCAATAAAAACGTACCTGCCGAGTCTGCCTCCACTGGTGCCTGGTGCACACATGACAAAGTCCCTGAGGAATGCCCTCTCGTTGGATTGGGTGCTAAGGGGCAGATTGCCCTCCAATGCTTGGTGGATGGTAGGTGGGTGGGCCAGGGCAAAGCCCCTGCCTAGCAGACTGGCATGGCTGATGAAGATCTGTTGGGAAAAAGGGTTGAGGGGGGTAATCAACAAAATGCTTAAATAACTTACAAAATTGGATATTGCATTTGGGGATATGTATAAAGGAATAGTTTAGGTGAGGGTCATGATCATTGTCAAGTATAATACAGATCTATTCTGAATGGTTCATGCACATGAACTTATTCAAGACATCCTTATGATTTCAAACATGTAAAATATATTTGCTGGGATGGTTGAAATCAAATACAAATAAAAATAAGCATGTATGATGCCATCCCTAAATACCTACAAACTTTGCTTTTTAGTAAGCTACAATGTAAATGGTCATACTAGGTAGTACATACAAAAAAAAGGGAATTACAAAATCAAATACCTCTTCTGCGGCTTCAGTGATAAGCTCTACTTCCTCGCTACCCGTTTCTACGGTAACAGGAAATGGAGGCGGCAGACTGATGTCTTTCTTCATGAGAGATGCTGCACACATGCCTCCCAGGTAGGCTAGTTCTTTCTCCAAGTTGACGAGACCCTGTGTCAGGAAAAAAAAGAAGAAACCATTAATCGTGTATCGGATTCAACAGTATAGTTTGCTTGTTGCGATGGTAACAGGAGAGGGAGGAGCCAAGCTGTTGTGTTACTTCACATGCACATGCCACCCATCTACGCCACCTCTCTGGATTTAAAGAGGTTCATCAAAATATTTGTAATACTTTTCTTGTACACAGGTGATCTTTCCTGGTAAAACCTGCCTTTAGAGAGGGAAGAACTAATCTACATCCCTGAAAAGCACAAAATATATACAATTCTTGACCTGTTCATGACTGATGCCAAAAGTACTCATGCTGGAGTCTATGTAGAATGCATCCCAACATTCAAGCGGGCAGAGAGAAAATCAATGATCTCAACAAGCATAAGTTGTAGATGGTTTACTATGCGACTGTGCTTAGAAACCATGTATTAAGCGCTATACAAATGTAATCTTCTATGATGATGGTTTACTATTACTATGCGAAAGTGCTTAAAAACCCTTTATTAAGTGCTATACAAATGTAATCTTCTATGATGATGATGATGATGGTTTACTATTACTATGCGAAAGTGCTTAAAAACCCTTTATTAAGCGCTATACAAATGCAATCTTATTATAGGTTTTCAATGGTTATCCTCACCTCATCACAGGTCGGTGTCCACTCGTACCCGATGATGGTGCACTTGAAGCCAAACATGTTGGCCTTCTCATCCTTCACATAATCAGATGCGGTGCCCAGGATGAACGACACTTCATTACCTGTGAAGTATGCAGAGAGAGAAATGTAAATTCAAAGATAGAGGAAACTGACCAGAAATATACAAAAAACAATGACGAATGAGCAAGGGAAATTGGACTTCGACGGGATACGAAACCAGGATCTTCTGGATTGCTAGACCTATGCTCAAATTATTGAGGCACTAGTCCCAGAAAGAAATGTGGTTGAATTGAGGATCATTGAAGGTGTCAATTTGCACAACAGGAAAAAAACAGAAAGGAAATATAATCCTGGTACATGTTAAATATCAAATGCTTGTTTCCTTTCTCTTACAGTACTTTCAAGTACCCGTTAATTCATTGGTTATTTTTAAGAACGAATATTTTTCATAAAAACAAGACTAATTTCATTATTTTATTGCCAATTCTTTTCATTTATAATCTTAAGAGTTTGTCAACACAAACAGAAGGTTCTGACCTATAAGATGGTACGCAGAACTCCATTTAGCCAAAAATCAATTTACACCCTTCTTACTCTCACCCACTCAGTCACTCTCACTCTCTTACCTGGAAGTACAATGGCGAAAGAAGGCCAGTTCTCCTTTCCGTAGAACTTCTTCAGCACAGGCCAGCTGAGGGTGGACAGAGTCACCCCGTCTCCCTGCGACACGGTCGTCGTGGAAGCATTGCTGGGGGCAGTGGTTGCCGAGGTGACGGAGGTAGTGGGTGAGGGTGCCGAGGAGGGCCCGCCCTGGTTGCTAGCGGCAGGGTGGGGTCGTCTGGTGGTGGGGATGTAGAGCTGGAGGCTGTCCTCCGGTTGGGCGGTGCCACACTGGGGGTCAAACTGGAGCAGCATCCACTGGACTGGTTCTGGGAATGAAACCTGTGACAGGGACAACAGAGAAAGAATATTTTTAAATTCCTGCCTTTTTTGTATTACGAGTATAAGATTTAGGACAACCTACATTATCAACATAAACACAATTACCATCATCAATATAATCTTGATCATTATTATCTTCTTCTTCATTATTGTTATCATTACCTTCTTCACCATTATTGCTATTATCATAATCATCATAATTGTTATCATCATCAAAATTGTTATCATCAGCATCATTATTATCAACTCCAACACCAACACCAACACCAACACCAACACCAACACCAACACCAACACCAACACCAACACCAACACCAACACCAACACCACCACCACCACCATCATCATCACCATCATCATCATCATCACCACCTTCATCGTTACCTTGTAGTTAGCCACTGTGGCTGGCCTGTATGGATGGTCACTCTCCACCACTGTGTAGTGCATGGACGTGGTGATAGTCTGGACATCGGGCCCTTGACCCATGCAGCTATCCTGGCTCTGGTTGACCGGGGGACTGGGTGGGGCAAACTGTTGATTGACCGCAGCCACGGGGGGCAGCAGCTCCTTCAGCAAGTCCAACACATGGACAGCACTCTAGGGGGGTCAAAGGTCAAAGGTAACAAACGATGAATACGTACTACTTCAGTGAAAAAATACACGGTGGCTCTGTTTGATTAAAAATCATAAAAGAGCCCCTGTAAATTTGTCTGTTTCAGGTCACCAAACTTTGATTAGTCTAGATTTTAACTATGTTCATATCGTTGTTTGAGAAAGAAGGGGGCAAAGACACTTTTTGTTCTCCAGATATAATATTAATCATGTTTTAAATTTGAAAGCCCTGTAGAAACCACATGCAGCTCTCTTTTACATTTGATAAATATTTCCAAAAGTAGACATAAAATCTAAAAATTCTGTATCACATAGAGGAGGCTTCAACCTACAAGATGGTATGCATAACTCAGTAAAAGAAAAAATCGACTTAACGCCCTTCTCACTCTCATCCGTCGATAACTATATGTATAATTGCTACATGACTAATAATATGATAAGACTTACCTTTGGGTCAGCGGCAGTTACAGGGCCGATGTAGGCCAGGGTGAGAGGCAGGAGCTGAGAGAATAGATGGGACGAGGTGAACATGGCAGGAACCTCCAGATCTACAGTGGGGGAAATAAAAGAAGAATATCTGAGTAAATACAAAAATGTATCATTCATACATAGGGAAAACTGACAAGAAATGTATAATATAAATGTAAAAGGGTAAAGAAAATGCGTTTATCTGGGAATCAAACCCAAGTCCTCCAGATTGCTAGACCAGTGCTCTACCAACTAAGAGAATAAATGAGACAAGTTGTGTATGACAGGTACCTCTAGATCTGCAGTGGAAAAAAATAACAATATCTAAGTCAATGCTCAAAATAAGCAAAGGCCCATAGGCCCAGGGCCAGTTAAAATTATCTTAAAGGGATCTAGTAACTTTGTTGACATGTGCAAAAAGTGATGAATGGTTGATGCAATGTATATTGTTGTTATCTTATATGTCCACAGGGTATTGTGTGAAAATTTCAAGTCAAATGGACATTGTATGGCCAAGTAATGAGTGCAAATGCAAAGTGATATTCAGTAACTCACTGCACTCACTTTGTACACGGAAGAAAAACTCGCCCAGAGTTTTTCTTATCTGAATACTTCAATCATATATATCTTTGTAACGAAAGGGAAATTTGAAAAACCGAAACCGGTCCCATGATTTTATTGTTAATACGAATACAACAAGGTATAAGGGAACCGCTAGAATCAAAATTTTATTTTGAGGATTTGGACAATGTTACTAAGTCCCTTTAATAAAAATTGTACTTGCCCAAATGAGCAATCAAAAATTACAGAATTGTTCATGTTTTTTTTTCTTGGTTTAGAGCCACCACATTCAGGTTTGGTCACAAGGTTAATTTCTAGCACTGAGCGTAAATGAGCAAAGAAATGAAAAAAGTTAGTGTGGTGGCTTGTTATATTATTGCATAAAAATCGACTTTTATCATTAAATAAGAGATATCTTTACCTAGACAACCATCTGCCCGCCTGAGAAGGTCGCTGGTTGCCTTGACGATGGTAGTGATGATGGAGAGGACGTTGATGCGAGCCTGTTGCTCCATCGCCTGTGACTTGGGCTCCACTTTCAGATTCTCGCTCTCGGCTGCCGTGCTGCACACACACACAAAAAGAATTAACAAATAAGGATAGTGTTAACAATAAAACAATAATACTAACAATAACAATAATAATGATGATGATAAAAATAATGATAATGATAATGATAATGATAATGATGATGATAATGTAATGATAATGATAATGATAATAATAATAATTGTAATTATAATATTTATAAGTATTTATATAGTGCAAAAAAATTAAAAATGCCAACCTTCCCGAATTTGTGAGAAACAAGGTTATAACACTGCATGTCGGAAGGAGAAATAATATAAGAGTTTTTTTTTTTTAAATAACGAGTACACTTACTTGTAGTAGAGTATCTGTGGTATCTGTCCCCTCGTCTGACTGGTGCCATTGCTGCTCAGCCGGCAAAGGCTGAACGAGAACGTCACCCCATCTGAACACTTCACGTGGGTCATCCCTCCGTCTCCGTTCACCGTCCGGTTGCCATGGTTACGCAACCTCACTGCGTACTTGACGCCCTCCTTGACGGGCACCGGCCGGTCAAACTTTATCTCTGCGATGTCCTTGGCGAGGTCGAGGTGACCGTACGAGCCCTTGACGAGTTCCAGAGAGTTCCAGCGCTGACTGTGACCATCTGGTCCGACCTCACTCTACGGAAATAGAAAAACATGTAAAGGAAAACCACAATCAAGGTCACGTTTCTCAACATCACATATGACATACAGATGTATAGTTGTTCAATATGCCAAGTATAATTAAGAAATCATTCAACTTGATCTCTGTGATGTTCCTTGGGACGTCAAGATGGCCATATGAGCCCTTGACGAGTCCCAGAGAATTCCATCGCTGGCTGTGGCCATCTGCTCCAACCTCACTTTAAAGGTTGAGATAGCTGATGAGCTTATACCCAATCAAGAAGTTCTAGTTCGTAGCTGTTAGTAGTCCACATAACCATAAACTCAAAATCCAGTGAACAGCATCCCTGGCTCGTCAAAACAGTGGAACAAGATGCCACTGGACATCGCATTCATATCTCTCTCCTTGTACAATTTTTTATCATCTATCAATCAATTCTATTTGAACCAGATACGACAGCTCAATAAAGAGATGAACATTCTACATACCCCATCGAGAAGTTCTAGTTCATAGTTGTAGTAGCCCACACCGCCATAGACGCAGAATCCAGCAATCAGGATTCCCGGTTTGTCGACGCTAAAGCAGACAGCGTCCGGCGTGCCGTTGCCCGTGCTCCAGCCTCGGTTCTGACTCACACGGGAAAAGCGGGATGGTGACGTCAGGAGGGGTCGACCCGAGGTCTGGTTCTCGCTCTGCAAGGGGTCAAAGGTCAAAGGTCAAAGATAATATTTTAAACTTCTTAGAACTGCGAATAAATTATTTGAGTAATCACAAGGGCCGCTCAAGCCTGGGTTCTGACTCACACAGGTAAAGTGGGATGGCAATGATAATAACTTTTTTACTTCTTAGAAATACAACTAAATTATTTGTGTAATCACTCTGATGTCTTGATATGAATTTGCAATTGAAGTATTCTAGCGAATACAACCAAAATTAAAAATTAAGAAGTAATTGAACCTGTAGCATATGAACAAAGGTAACACAAGTCATGCATTGTACAAGAAGCTAGAGTAAACAACTTTTTACTATTCTTCCTGATAAAAAAAAGTTACTTGTTGGTGAATAATGGCATATTGATTAAATATGATTATGGGTGTAGGGAATGAAAATGTAATGTATCAAAAGCAGTTTAAACTTCATATTATTCCTCAAGCTTATTCAAAGAACCTTCTTTTTTTTAATGATTATTTGCTGCATCTTACCTCACTGACACATGCCATGGTTGATAGCTCACTGACGATACAGGTGAGAAATCTACTGGTGTTCTTGGCAAGGACATTCGGTGCACACTGCTGCTTCTGAACAATAAATACAGGAACAAAATTGAAGTTGTAAAACACTAGGAAGACCACAACGCTATCTGATTCCAATCCAACAAACAACTGCACATCTGAACTAAAGCAGGACGTGCATAATTTGAAGCATGTAGTATAATTCAGATCCTTATCATTCAGCGGATCAGATCAAATTGAACTTATTCTGATCTTACAAACAAATGCGAACCTGAACTTAAGCCGGACATGCATACTTCAAACAGATACTGAACCCTGCAGATGTATAAACAAATAGTGACCAAGCAAGAAGCTGTGTGTGCGCCCATAGGGTCCTGTATACAGTAATCACATGCGCTCTGATTCTTTTCGATACGCATGATTGACTCATCAAGTAGTTTTCCCGTGATTTGAATTTAGAGCGCAATACCAGTCATTGGAAGATATGAAGATATGACAGAATGCATTATTTACCTTGTCTAGGGCCTCCCTGACAGGAGTTGTCAGGATGATGAGCAGTTTGTCCAGAATCTCTTGGAAGCTGGTGTTCAGTGCGACCACACCTTCATCCTGAAAGGACGTATCAAATAAACAACTGAACCAATCGATCATAGCAAATAAACAACTGAAGCATTTGATCAAACATGACGAGCTAGCATAAACAGAACACTTTTACAAATTTAAGTTAATAATATACAATGCAAATACTTCTAAAGCATACATATCTAATTAATTACTTATGGTGCTATACAAAACATGATACACAAAACAAATATTCTCTCTCCAGAATTTAAGAACATAATTATAATAATAACTTTGAGTAAATAGAAGTGATTTTACATGTTTCTAAAAGGTTTCTAGATATTGAATGTTTCACAAGTAAATTTGCTGCTTGTGTTTAAATAAAGAACAAAATATATAAACACATAAACAACCAACCACCAACCAGATATGAACAAATTAACAAATGAACAAGCAAACAAACAAACTTCAAAAGAAGAAGGGGGAAAAAATGTTGATTATACGCTATTGTATTCTACTACCGCACACACTGTCACATACATTTTGTTGCTTTCATAGTTTTCAAGGAGGTAGAATTAACAATAAGAGGCAAAAAACACAATTTCTTCTCACCTGTACCCTGTCTTCCATGTGCACAACCAACTCTGGAAACTGCGCCCGAGCCTCTGCCTGGGCAGCGCTGGGTCGGTCCTCCAGCGAGAGCTGTTTGGTGAAAGGTCCTGGGGCCGGGGACGAAGGCAGGCCACCATTAGACACTCCCTGCTGTTGGTGTTGCTGGTAACGAAAAGACAAAAATGGCAATTAAAAATGAAGAAATAGTAGTTGTTGAAGTAAAGTAGTAGTATTAGAGGCAGCACTAGGTTTGGTCCTCCAGTGAGAGTTGTTTGGTGAAAGGTCCTGGGGCCGGGGACGAAGGCAGGCCACCATTGGATACTCCCTGCTGTTGGTGTTGCTGGTAACAAAAAGACAAAAATGGCAATTATAAAAAGAAGAAATAGAAGTTGAAGTAAAGTAGTAAGGTAGTAGAAGTAGAAGCAGCATTGGGTCAGTCCTACAGTGAGAGCCGTTTGGTGAAAGGTCCTGGGGCCAGGGTCGAAGGCAGGCCACCATTGGATACTCTAACCCTAACCCTAACCCTAACCCTAACCCTAACTGCACACATTTGATTGACTCAAGTGTGCATGTTTTCTGAGTTAATTGCAACTCTTTATGCAACACCCCCTGGAAACTTAAGTGAAAGGAATGTTTACTATACAAGTAAATGTATGATTTCTTGATTAAAAAAATAAACTTCTAAAGGAAGTCATACATTATTTACCAGACTTTGATATAAAATAATTTACCCTCAAATTTCACCCTCTGCCCTTCTGAGATGCAGAATTCCATAGGATTAAATATAAGCCCATTCTCAAAACCAGAATTTACAACAAAGACCAAGATTATGCTGTTGATGTTGATGTTGATTTTGTTGTTGATACTGATTATGATGCTCTCATAGGTTAAGTAATTTATCCTCCCAAAAGACTTATAAACTAGAAGGCCGACAAAGTCAGCATACCCACGCCTCCCATTAGCCCTGTTCTACCCCTTCGTCGGCCTCAACCCTGTTTTGCTTACCGATGCATCCTAAAAACATAGTGATCAACCGTTGAACAGAATCCCCCACAACTCCAGGCATAGTAAACTATGCTGACTGGGTATGCCTGCAGGGAGGGCTTGAAAATGCCGACATCTGTCCAATTTATTGGCGATAAATGTAACATAAATCATGAATTCAAACAAAATAAACTATTACAAACAATAACAGATACCTTATCTTCCTGATTCTGCAAACTTTTATGTCCATTTCTCTTGCATAAATATGATTTTAGATCTTTTCATGACAGCTATCTGCCGATTCGCACGTGTTTTTACTAGCTGCCTGTGTAGTATAGATATGCCTAATATTTATGCATTGCAATATGCACAACACATTACATGCGGGTGTGTACTATGTGTAAGTACATCTATTGGCATGGCGTGTGCGCCACGTTGTTTTCTTGAAATGATTTGAGACGGGAGAGACGAGGAGAGACTAGTGTGAGAAGGGAGAGGAGAAGAGAGACTGTGTGTGTGTGATAAGTACATTAGTGCGTGTGTGCCATCGCGATCGCACGGAGCACAAATAGAAATGCATAGACGGTAGTGCATTATCGGATTTCCCAAAATCCGTAACATTTCAGCGCCATTCCGTACTCCCGTAATTGTTGTCAATTTCCGTACCAATAAATACATACTCAAACTTCAAGGTTCCACAGAATTTGCAGGGGTCAACCAATCATCACCAAAATCTAATCGATTCTTCCATGTCACTATCCAAACATTCCCTGAAAATTTGGTGCAAATCCGTTCACCCGTTCTCTAGTTATCTTGTACACAAACAAACAAAAAAAAAAACAAACAAAAAAAAAAACAGACAAACAAACAAACAAACAAACATACGGAACCCTTTACATAACCCCCTGCCGATTTCATCGGCGTGGGTAATAATTCCAACAGGAACTAGAAGGCCGACAAAGTCAGCATACCCACGCCTCCCATTAGCCCTGTTCTACCCGTATTAATTAACCCGGAATCGAAAGTACCATACCATAACATATGGTACCGTGCGCGCGATCGCGATGCACACCTGGACTAAACTTGTTAGTTGCTGCTCGATTGGATTCAGCGAGGTTACCGTACCGCGCCTATAACGTGCAGATATTATTTAGGCACACACGTGCATTAAATACATACTCAAACTTCAAGGTTCCACAGAATTTGCAGGGGTCAACCAATCATCACCAAAATCTAATCGATTCTTCCATGTCACTATCCAAACATTCCCTGAAAATTTGGTGCAAATCCGTTCACCCGTTCTCTAGTTATCTTGTACACAAACAAACAAAAAAAAAAAAAAAAAAACAGACAAACAAACAAACATACGGAACCCTTTACATAACCCCCTGCCGATTTCATCGGCGTGGGTAATCAATATAACACCCTGAATATATAAGCACAATCTATACAAATCAGAGTTTACAACAAAGACCAAGACTCACATGGTTTGTAGCATTGAGTTGATTGAGCTGCTGTTGATGCTGATGTTGATTGTGTTGTTGATCCTGGTCCAGGTGCTCTCGTAGGATGGGCAACACCCTGGTCAGTTTGACCGTTGGGTCGCACAGCGCCTCGAGGACCGCAGCCAGAAGATGACCGTTAGAATCCACGTCCAGTGACTGCTGAGAAGATGAAATCATCGCATCATCAATATTGTCGTTAACATTATGATCGTATCTATCATCATAACAACCATCACTATTATCACCATCACCATCAACACGAACATTATCACAGAGATACCAACCTCTTGACACAAAAAAAACAGACTGAATATCCTAAAAAATCAGATTTTGGAGAGAAAAATCAGATTTTCACGAAAACTCGACACTACCACGGGCCCGTTGGCCCCGGGCCTGTAAAATGTCAGGAAAATGTTTTACTGGTAAGAACGGGCAAGTAAAATGTTTGCTCTTTCATTAACATTTATCGAGCAGCCAACCTCGAGGTAAAAAAATCATATTTTTGACAATCTGTGCAACAAAAATACTCTATATGTTTGCGTAAATATTAAAGTTGGTTCAGTCGATCACACAACGTTTTGTTTCTTTGTTATATTTTTTAAATACCTAACTTCAGCAATAGTTTATTAGGGTTCAACGTAGTTCTTTTTGCCATTTTCTGACCGTTACTATAGAATGGGGGGGGGGGGGGAAGAAGAAGAAAAAAAATCAATATTTCTTTTTCTTTTTTATCTTCAAAAAACATATTTTTTGTTAAAAAAACGTATTGCCTTATTTTTTGCTAAGAAAACGTACTGCCGTATTTTCATCAACAAAACGTACTAAATACGATAAAAACGTACTAGTTGGCATCTCTGTTATCATTATACCATCATCATCTAATACCTCACTACAAACAAACTACAGTACTAGACAATGCTACCAAGAACTCACATGGTCCGTTGAGTTGAGCAGGTCGCAGAGGAAGACCCACTTGAGTTGTGGCGTTGGGTAGAAGGCATGGAAGCACTGCACAAAGGTATGGTGGCACTCCTCCACCAGACGTCCCATCATCTTCCTCACCAGGGTGGGATGAGGGAGAGAGGACTCACTCACAGGGGTGGGGTGGGGGAGAGGCTCTCTCGGGGCGGCGGGGAACTTGGCATCTTCGCCACCGGTTGGAACCGGATTGGGCAAGTCCTCGCTGGTTGTGGCAGTCGACTGGGGTTCGCCAGAAGCACCATCTGTCGTTGTTGTTGTTGTTGTTTCACAATTTGTGGCGACATCTTTTGTAGAAAAAAAAAGAAGGATACATGAAGAATTGAATTGATCATATAGTGTAAATTAGGTAACTATTATGCGACACAAATTATAAAAAATCGAAAATGGAATCTTGATTCCCTCAAAAGCTATTTGCAAGGAAATTAACTGGTCCATGTATATTATCATGCAAGGACCTTCTTATAAACATGTTTGAGTTCATACATTTTACGAGAAGAACAACAGCTTATATTAATATATTAAAATGAATCTTAATCGTACCACTTGTTTCGCCGGAAGAGAATCCACTTGTGGCTTTAGAGGGTTCGCTGCTAGCACCACTGGTGGCGCCGCTAGTGGCACCACTAGTGGTTGCTGAGGCTCGGACGGTTGCGCCGAAGGAGGTGACGGCTTGATGTAGCTGAGGGTCCGTCAGCTCGCCCAGGATCTGCTTGAGCAGGTCACAGGTCATGGAGATGCATTCTGGGAGTTGGGACGAGCCCACCGCCGGCTGCCTGCCAGTTCCTGTTCATGGAGATGAAGATTGTTAATAAGTTTTTTTTAAATATCTATCAATGTATTTCTATAGAGTACTGAAGGGATGACATCACACTTTTTTGTTATACCATAAAGTACAGGCTCATATCACCTTACAGCTCAAACGGACACCCGAGGGAAAACAATTTTGTGAAAACTGTAAAGCAGCCTGCCTAGTTCATTGCACTTTGTAATTAGTTAATGGTGCCCGGTTCACAATATAAAGTTAACTAAAATTCTTACATTGATTAGAGTATATTTCGCACACATGAATTTTAAACAGTCTTGAGGCAGGCTAAGGTAATGTAATCCACCCTGTCCAGATCATAGAAAATTACTGCCCTGTTCACATTACAATGTAAAACTCACAACCAGCCTACCCGATTCATTACACTATGTAATTAGCTAATGATACCCTGTTCACATTACAAAGTTAGCCACGCTTCTTACCTGGATTAGGGTATATTTCACACACATGGCTTCTAAGTAGTCTGAGGCAAGCGGAAGCAATGTAAACGAGCCTGTCTAGTTCATTGCACTTGGTCATCTGCTCTTCTCCCTCTGCTCCTCCCTCCAGCTTCACCACTCTTTTTACTCTCGTCCGAAAGGTGCCCCAACTCCACCGAAGCAGCTTCAACAGGGACTCAAATACCTCCTGCACATTTCATGAAGCAAAACAAGTAAACTTTAATATAACTTCTTTAAATAAATGTAAAATGAGCAAAGACAAAATGGGATGACTGACTTACTGACTGACTGTCTGTCTGACTTTCTACATTCTACAAGTCTTAGTAACAGGGGAAAAAATTAATTTAATTTTTCAAAAAAAATGTTTTACATGCAAATCTGACAAATGATGGGGGATCCTTTATGATTTGTATTGGCTTTTTTTGGCAATTAGGGGGATAATTGCCCTCAACTCTTTTGTATCACTTTTGACTACGAGTCAGCAAAAATTATGATCTTACCGGTGACACTGTGCTGCTGAAAGTTGAGGAGAGGATGTGAACAGGCTCCCCCTGGCTGGATTTGCCCCTGTAACTACTGGAGTCAGGCTGGGGTAGTCTGTGAATTAAAAAGAAGAGATGTTAACTGGGCTATTAAACAATCAAATAATGGATAAGGATGAAATGTGAATTCATCCTGGCTGGACTTACTGGAGTCAGACTGGGGCAGAGTGCAGATTAAAAGATGAGTTGATAACTTGGCTATCAGACAATTAAATATCCCTCCAGCACATATAACTCCTGTCTTAAAGGGATCTAGTAACTTTGTTGACATGTGCAAAAAGTGATGAATGATAGATAAACTGTGTATTTTGGTGATCTGATACATGTATGTCCACTGAGTAATGTGAGAAAATTTCACATAAATAGATATTATATGGCCAAGTAAAGTGATATTTGTTAACTCATTGCACTGATTTTGTACACGGTTATAACAGTTGATAATTGAAAATCCAAACACTTCAATCGTAAATATATTTTTAATGAAAGGGAAAATCAAAAAAACAAAACCTGTTCCATTCTTCTATTGGTAATATGAATACAACACGGTATGAGAGAACGACTTGAGTTACAAGTACAATTTGTGGATTTGGAAAATGTTACTAGATTCTTTTAATTGCATTATTACATTACAAATAACAAACATACCGGTAAAGAATCTGTGGAATCTGTCCCGCGTTGATGTCCGTTCCATTGTTGGACTTCTTGGAGCTCATGAAGTGGAAAGACACTCTGAAAAGGGAAACGTGAATTACTAAATAAGAAATCTGTTTGTTGTTTTTTTTTCCAACAAGAAGCAAGAGCTGTGATAAACATGAGTTTGTTTTACATTACAAAAAAGAAATGTTTTTTTGTTTGTATTCCAATAACAAGAACTGTGATAAACATGATTTTTTTTTCTTTTCTAAATGTACTGAATGTAAATTACAAATGACCAAGACATGCATAACGTGTGATTGAGCCTCCACTGTCCATGGCCTATGAAGTATTCAATTCACAATTACGGTAGTCTATACTTCTTGGGGTACTCCTGTTAAAGGATTCAACCAAACGCTACTTACTTAATGCTTCTTAGATACATTTTAGATCACAACTAAATCGGGGTAATATACCTTGCAAAAGCCTACCCAATTAAAGGGAGACCACTTAAATGTAATTTTGTACTTGGAAGTTAAACAAAAATGAAATTAGTATAAACTAGATGGATCTTCGACTGCGCGCAGTCGAAAATTATGCCTCCGCTATCACATGATTTTAATATCAAGCCCAAATTAACATGCACTGAATTAATTCTGTATGGTAATTCTTCAACCAGATCTTGAGATATAACAAGATATTTTTGCTTGTATCATGAGCTGTGACCTTGAGATTTTATAATGAAAATCTATTTTTCATATATTTTGAGTCCTGTGACCTTGACCATATGACCCCAAACTTTGATGGCTACATTGGCTCCCTAAGAAACATTCAGTTACCACGTTTGTTTGAAATCTGACATTTAGTTCCTGAGATTTTGCCAGTTTACAATTTTGTTTGCACGTATAATGAGTCCTGTGACCTTGAACTTCAACCTCATAACCCCCCAAATCTACTCAGATCATTGCCACCCCAATAAGTACACTCACACCAAGTTTGAAATTGATCCATCAACCGGTTCTTGAAATATCGCGAGAACGAGGCATTTTTGCACATATATCGATTCCTGTGACCTTGACCTTTGACCTCGTGCCCCCCAAAATCTATTCAGATCATTGCCACCCGAATATGTACACTCATACCAAGTTTGAAATTGATCCGTCAACCCGTTCTTGAGAAATCGCGAGAACGAGGCATTTTTGCACATATATTGAGTCCTGTGACCTTGACCTTTGACCTCACGACCCCCAAAATATAATCAGATCATTGTCACCCCAATATGTACACTCATAACAAATTTGAAATTGATCCGTCAACCGGTTCTTGAGATATCACAAGAACGAAAACGGGACGTACGTACGGACGGACAACCCGAAAACATAATGCCTCCGGCCACTTCGTTGGCGGAGGCATAACAATACAAAAACTTACTGGTCTTCTGTGGTCACTGTACCCTGGCCGCTTGACCCACAGTCACTGCTTGGTCCATTGACCCTCGCCCAGGCCACATACCATGTACCTGCTGTCAACGGAACAGGCTCCTCAAACAGAATTGGAAACTTCTCCCTAAATAGTAGAAGAGAAATTGCCAAGAGAATTTTAGAATAGGTGATCTGTACAATAACATGAAAAGGTTTTCCCCTGCAAAAATTAATTACAATTAATCAAACTGTTAATTTTTCATATAAATGTACATGAACAAATTATACAAAATATCATATGCATTGTAGTACAAATAATGTATAAATATTATAAGAGACCTCAATTCAAATTTAAATTAAAAGTCAGTTTATTTTGATAATCTAATAAAAATACAAGCAATACAGATTAAACTGAATTTAAATCGACCTCAATTTATTGAATTTCAACTAAAAAAAAAAAAAAGTTTATAAATAGATATCATAAAGTTGGAGGAAATCAGAAAGAGTTTGACATAAAGTTTGAAGAAATCGGAATGAGTTTTACCTGGCTCCACAGTCGAACGTGACATCGTCACTCTCAGCCACTAGCTCACCATCCAGCTCATATTCCCCTCCTTTTGGGCCTAGGTCATACACCTAAATGGAACAAAAACAGATGAAGAGTTTATATGCAAAAAACTAATTTAATCAATATTTTTGTAATTTTTAAGATAAAGGTACCATTATTTGCGACTGGATATAGCAAAACCCTGCACTTGTCAGAAACAATCAAAATGTAGATTTTCTCACTTTAAAAACCTTTTTTCCCTTTTTCTTTTTTTTGGCTTGACAAAATTTCTGTTTGGATCAACAGCAAGACTCTCGACTGGCTCTCACTTCATTACACTGGTAATATTTTAGAAGCTACGTTTTCAGCAGTATTTTTCTTCATTAAGTAACTTTTCTTCTTACCTTAATCTTGGCACTGTACTCTCCTCTCCCGCCAAACAAACCAAAGCCACCGAGCATGATGTCAGCGTCGGGACAGAAGCGCACCGCCTCCACGGAATGTCCAGAGTAGCCCCACCCGCCACCGTAACCTAGGCAACAAAGATATTGACACCAAAAAATCATTAGAATGATTTTTAAAATTGTTATTCTATAAGAATTCTATAAGAATAACAAATTATGCCAAACACAATCATGTTGTACATCCGTTCGTTAAAAAAAATCATGGCACAGTTCTCGGAATGTTAAAGGGATCTAGTAACTTTGTTGGCATGTGCAGAAAGTGACGAATGGGTGGTATAATGTGTAGTTTTTATTATCTCATACATGTATGTCCTCTGGAGTATTGTATGAACATTTCATGTCAAATGGATGTTATATGGCAGAGTAATGAGCTAACAAGCAAAGTGACATTTGCAAACTCATTGCACTGACTTTGTACATAGTTATGACTATCCAGTGGATAGCTAAAAATAAAAAAAACTTTCTCTTTAACGAAAGGGAATTTGAAAAACCCACCTGTTCTATGCTTCTATTGGTAATACAAATACAACAAGGTATGAGGGAACCATTACATTTCTGATGAAGTTTTGTGGATTTGGACAATGTTAAATACTAGATTCCCTTAAAATAAACAAAGCAAAAAGTTAGACCTACCTTCAAATCTATCTACAATGCTGAAGTCCTCCTTGGTGTACACCTTGGCCACACTCTGGACCAGAGTGTCCGACTCCTGGATGGTCATGCCGGCCTCACGGCAGACGGTCAGCGAATCGAGACAGGCCAGGGAGTGGAGGGCGATGTGGGAGCTGTCCATGGGAATGTGAGGGGTGCACGGCAGGGCCAGCTGGGGGGTGAGGATGGAGGCGAAGGGGGGCAAGGGTAGGGGAAGCTGCTCGGCTGACGGGAGGGGGAGGGACAGGGGGGAGGAGGGAGAGGCCAGCCCCGTCTTGAGAATGTTGAAGCACTGGATTTGGTGGAGGAGCGGGTTGTAACTGTAAGAGAGAGAGAGTGAGTAGGGAGATTAGATATGAAGATACATGTATATACATTTTTGTTATCAAAAGGATATAATATATAATTTTACCAAGAGAATCTGAATTAAAGACACGTTATCAACTCAAGACCTCGCCCTCAGAATGTTGAAACACCGGATTTGGTGGAGGAGCGGATTCCATCTTTCCATTTTTCTCTTCAGCCCCACATACTTATATTGATGATGTATTATGACAATTAATTACAGTAACATCAATCTCACCTCCATAGGACGCTGTACAGAGGGTCCAAGCACACACTGCAGCCCTTGAAGCCTGTCTGATCAGAGTTGTCAAACCAGTCCAAATATCATATTTCCACTTTATTCTTCAGCCCCACATACTTATTTTTATGGTTAATAATTAACTTTTTATAACTCTGGTATATTTGTTAACATTTTTATATTTTGTGTGCGTTCTCTGTTTTCTATATTGTATATAATCTGTATTTTATACTTTTATAAAAATGTGTTTTTATGGATTTGAATTGAAAAAACTTGAAACTTACCTCCATAGGACCCTGTACAGAGGGTCCAAGCACACACTACAGCCCTTGAAGCCCGTCTGATCAGGGTTGGTAAAGCTGGTGCAGCTTCCGTCTTTGCGATTCAACATCAAACACTTCACGGAAGAGATGCTCTCATCGTTTGGAAGGATACCTAGTGACAAGCAAGCAGAGAGGGGAAGTAGACATGCGCAAAATTTAGTACAATTCATCAAACTCTCTAATAAATAATAATAATAATTTGCACTTATAACGCACTTAATACAGGGTTTCTAAGCGCAAGTATTATTACCCATTGTCATCAGGTACAGTGCAAACCCACACAATGATATTGCATACTTTCTCAACTCCCTGGGGAGCATACCAGCCATATGCTGCCAATGGCGCGAAGGCTGACACACTATAGAAAATGCATTTACTACCTAGCATTAAAATCCCAAATCTCATATTTTTTTTTTAAATTCACTTTTTCAGTTAACCCTAACCAGGCAAAGAACAACACATTATTATATGTTTTTGTACCGTTTTGTGATATCAAATAGATACCCAACATTTTGCAAAGGGTTGTGTAATTCATAAACAAAGCAATTAATTTCCACCACTTACGGAACCACTGCTATTTCCTGGTTCCATACGGGCCAACCATTTGCGAGTGCGCCAATGCTATTCACGCGCACGTTTGTAAACAATAGATTCCCGGGCGATTCGTTCGCTCTGCACACGTTGCAATTCACCGCACACATAGCAGTCTGCGTAATTCAGACCGCATGAACGCATGCTTTAGAATGGTGATGCGTTTCCAATTATTTTATTTTTTTCTGGAAACATATTTTTGTGAACTTGTTGATGGAATGGAATACTAAAGATGTTACCTTTCTTTAATAAGAATATTATTTTTGGGTGGTGGTACCCTTTAATAAAAAGTGAAGTTACCACCGCAACTAAACGGTCATTTTGTGGTGTAAGGTCACATATCGTCCTTGCCACATTGTTCCTATCCTGCACAGGCATTAAGGAAAAACAAAATAATATATCAACAATAATTAATTTCCCACAAAAAATCAAATGGAATAATGTAAGAGCTCAATTCAAATGTTATTTACAACACAATATTCTGCATGAAAAAAATAATAAATAACTATGATCTACCAACCTATCTTTTCTTGGTCAGCAAAGACGAGGGAGTCTCCAAGCATCTTGGGGCTGATGAGCGCCTCGTCGATCTTCACAAACGTGTGGTCGCCCGACGCCCCCACCCAAGTGGCTCGACGGCTGTGGCGCGCCCCTAGGGAAGGAATGGGGGCGGGGACGGAGTGGGACATCGACCCCGCCGCGTTGTTCTCCTCCTGAACAGGCCGGCATAGCTGCCCCTTCTAGAAAGTCACAAAGGAAATGAAAATATAATTTTCATAATGATAAAATCAAATAAAACAGTGACTGTAAACTTACAGCAAATCAAAAAGTTAATATAAATATTCTTTAATAATGATGAAGCAAAATAAATCAGTAACTGTGAACATACTTTTCAATGATCCCAAACCAACTGCAGATATAGAGAGGACAAATAAATATTGGAAGCAAATGTCAAGTACCTTCTTCTTTTTTTTTTTTTGCCAATTCCCCTTCTGACAATACGGAAACTACTTTCCACAATGTAAACTCATGGATCATTGAAATAAAAATGATAAGACAATCCAACCTCCAGACGAGGAATTACACATTAACATGAACAATGAATAGGTGAAGGACCACATCCAGCTTTTCCAACTCGATGAATATCAAGGACTAGCCAATGTAAGTACAAATTATTTTTGCTTGCACATGCGCAGAGTAATTACAAACTAGCTCATAGGTTTCTTTTCCAATCATTCACACATTCTTCACATTATTACATACCTGAAAGCTGCCACATGTGTACACTCTGCCCGACTCTGAGAGGAGCACCGTGTGGTTGCTGCCGGCTGCTACTTGGGTGATCTTCTCATCTATCGCCACCTTCACAGGTGTTGATCTACGAAGCAAGGAAAGAGGGAAAATGCAAGACACTCTTATATGTTTTAAATAACTGGTTTTTTTCTTCCTATTTTTAATGAATAAAGATTACAATGAATTGCACTCATATAACCCTCTAGTTCAGTTTCATAATGAATGAAGATCAAGATTTACAAAGTTTTGTTATATACTTCGCACAAAAATTTCCGCAATCGAGGTTTGCGCATTAATAACTTTTCTATTAGGTTATTACCATTGATAAATTTGGTATCATTGGAAAGCGTGAATTCTCCCCTTTACATTGATATAACATATGCTATGAGTATTTTATCATGGAATGTGCAGTGCATCCAAATGTAGGGCAAAGTCAAAAGTGAAATGTTGCAAAATGCACTGATTCTGTCAACAAAGAGCCTTCATTTTGTTTGAAGATTAAAATGTGGCTTGAATGCCTATTACGTTATTACCATTCATAAATTTGGTATCATTGGGTAGCGTGAATCCTCCTCTTTACATTGATATAACATTTGCTATGGATATTTTATCATGGAATGTGAATTACATCCGAATGTAGGGCAAAGTAAAAAATTAAATGTTGCAAAATGCACTGATTTTGTCAACAGTGTGCCTTCCTTTTGTTTGAAGATTAAAACGTGGCTTGAATGCATGACCACCTCACCCCCATTCAAGCCAAGGAAGGCACTCTGTTGACAAAATCAGTGCATTTTGCAACATTTCACTTTTGACTTTGCCCTACATTTGGATGCAATGCACATTCCATGATAAAATATTCATAGCAAATGTATTATCAATGTAAAGAGGAGGATTCACGCTTTCCAATTATACCCGATTTATGAATGGTAATAGCGTAATAAAAAAGTTATCAATGTGCAAACCTCGATTGCGGAACTTTTTGTGCGAGGTATAGAATCCACACTTTTGGATATGTTTTTAAGCAAGCTAATTTAGTTGATTTGACAACAAATTTAAGAGTTGTTAACAATATGGAATAGTCCTACTGTTTTGGAAATGAAAGCAAAATAAAGAATGATTTTATAGATTCATTCAGTTTGGTTATAAGAAAAAGGTATCAAATTAAGATACAAAAGCAATACTATTAGTAAACGTTCTTTAATGGGAATGGATGATGTGCTACATGTATAATCATTCTTATATTCTACTTCTTTGTTTGCATGTCTTTTTGTATGTATAATTACAACAATGTTTCCATGTAAATACATGTAAAAAGATCTCTTTCAGGTTCAGGGCTTGTCACTAGCACTTGCCTAATTGTCCAGGGCAAGTAGAAATTAATGTCGGGCAAGTAAAATTTCACAAAAGGTCAGTTTGGTTGCCCAATTGGGCAACTAGCATTTCTGTTCAACTACCAGAGAAAATGAAATTCCTAACATGTAAATCTGATCTAGAAACAAGCAAGAAATTTGCTAAGAAGATTGAGCTACCTTGTGGCCGCGTTTATTTACTCAATTTTTTTTTAAGAGTAAGCAAATTTTCTGTTTGGGCAAGTAAAATTCAAAAATGTATGATTTTACTTGCCCAACGGTCAAGTAGAAAACCAAGTTAGTGTAAATGCGTACCTGTTTGAGGAGTCCCTCTGGCCCAGTTGCCCATGGTTACCCAGACCAAACACAAAGACTTCTCCATTCTCCAGCAGGACCACTGACAAGGTAAAATAAAAATTATTATAATTATAAACACAAATAACTTAAAAACACAATTTTATTGTACCTATCTATATCCTTTATACCAAAACTATTTAGTGCTTACATTTCATTTCGAGACAATATGTTGCCCATATATTTGGAAAATGGTTCATGAGATAACATCCATAAGTAGTGTACAGTCTCAGTAAAATTAAAAGATCTCTTCAACAAAATGTAGCTGAATTAAGTTTCTAGAATAATTGGAACATTCAACTCCAGATAAAGTGGTTTGAGGTCTTATTATTAACCAGATCACTACGCGGACCGAGAATTCTCGGTCCCCGTTGCGCCTACTCATATACGGGAACCGAGATTTCTCAGTTCCGAGCAAGGGCTATATTAATTGCATAAACATACATGTATGCATCTTGTAAGTACAATATAATTTAGCTGAATACAAAGATTGAACCCTTGGCTACATGTATATCAAGTTTCCCCGACTCTAGTTGAGTGATTATTGTTTTATTACAATTTTATCATGGTAATACACAAGTCTAATTTCAGGATATTCGTATACAAACCCATACAAGCCAGAATCATAGTTTTCGCATAGAATTTCACTTCGCTGACCCTATACTATGCATATCGATCGCCTCTATTGTGCGAACTACTTGACCAGCGAACTCACGCTAGGTTGAATAGAAGCGAATACAATGCCATGGTCAACCAGATATCGATTGGTTCTTTTGTGCGCGCCCAGTGGGGTAACACGACCGGTCCGTAAAATAATCTCGTATATAGCTATTGAAGCAGTATATCTATTGCCGTGGTAAAAGGGTTAAGTGCTCCCTAAGAAGTCAAGACCATTTAATGTACTGTAATTAAATAAAATGAGTACGTAATAACCCGGTTAACTGGTACGTAATAACCGTAATAACCAGGTTAAATGAAGCTTACCCTATATCATATAATATTGTATGTTAAAAAGATTTTCTCAGAAGAAGGTAAATTTACCCATCCTCTTTCTCATCATTCTCTTTCTCAGTCAATAATGATATATCTCATGGCTCCCCCATTTTCTTACCTGAATGGTGGAGTCCACAGGCCATTTGCTTGACAAGTGACTGGCCTGTTCCAATAGTGACCTGGTCAGGGGGGTGTATGACATGCTTCCCAAAGTCCCTCTCAGGTTCTCTGTCATCTCCACTGTTACTGCCTTCATCTACACAAAAACAAAAAACAATGTATCATAACAAGAAGCCAGTTAAGATACATGTAGCTGACAATCACGGAATGCTTATATCAAAACATTCAATGTATGTGTTCGTTGGTTTTTGTCCATCCATCCATCCATCCATCCATCCATCCATCCAACCATCCATCCATCCATCCATCCATCCATCCATCCATCCATCCATCCATCCATCCATCACACATTGAATCATTCATTCATTCAATTATTCATTCTTTCTATTATTCATTTATTCTAAGACTTTCATGTTCCATTCTCTGTCTGGATTGTACGAAATCAGACAGCAAGCCTTCGCTGCAGAATCAGAGAAACCCAGTTTTGCTCTAGGAAGTCTAACCAGTTGACATCTACACTACAAGGGAAAGTCCCCACTGGGGAATCCCCAGGCAATGAGGTCATCAAACTGGCAGTCTGCTCTGGATGGCACAAAATTGAGTCATGATGTGACCCAGCCACACAGACAAACTGAACTCCCCTCCTTTCAAAATAAATCATTTCTGAGGGCCAGTTTAATAGGGGCCTAAGCTTTCGATCCTAGCTGAATCATTGTCAGAAGCTAACATGTGTCATGTTAGTTAGCCTACGGATAAACAATTCTGCTAGGATTAACTAGATGGATCTTCGATTGCGCGCAATCGAAAATTATGCCTCCGCCATCACGCGATTTTAATATCAAGCCCAAATTAACATCCACTGATTTAATTTTTTTTAATATTTTGAGTCCTGTGACCTTGACCATATGACCCCAATCTTTGATGGCTCCCTAAAAAACATTCAGGTACCAAGTTTGATTGAAATCTGACATTTAGTTCTTGAGATTTTGCCATTACAAGCTTTTTTGCATGTATAATGAGTCCCGTGACCTTGACCTCAACCTCATGACCCCAACATTTTATGGCTACGTACAGACGGACGGACGGACAACCCGAAAACATAATGCCTCCGGCCACTTCGTTGGCGGAGGCATAAAAAGCTTAAATATTTAAGCCTCTGATAGAGATTCAGCCTGGATTAAAAGCTTAGGCACCTAAATGATTTGATTTTACTACCCGGGGATTTTATAGTAAATAACCAGTTTTCAGGAGTATTTTTCTTAGGGTTAGGGTTAAGGTTAGGGTAATATTTCATGACATGGCATTTCATCCTTGTGATTAACTGTTACAAAGAATCTATTTATCTATCATTTTACTACACAAGGGATTTTATAGTTGATAACCAGTTTTCAGGAGTATTTTTCTTCAAAAATTGTATTTTATATTCAATCATGTTATTTCGTGACATGGCATTTCATCCTTGTGATTAACTGTGACGAAGAATCTACTTCTAAAGATCGAAAGCTCAATGTTCAGTACCTTTCCCTTTGTCCTTGCCGAGCACCCAGTCCAGCTGTCTGTGGTGCACCTTGCGCCTGATGAAGGCGTCCCTCAGGTGACCCAGCCAGTCGTTGGGGGCGCCACCGTTACCCATCATCACCACGTTAGCTCCTCCTGCACCTCCAGCTCCAGCCCCTCCTCCTCCTCCTACTCCTCCTGCTCCTGCATTGGCTCCACCCCCTGCTTTCCGCTGGACATTGTTACCCTGTATCAAAAAACATATCAAGCATATGGGTAGTTAATACCCCTATACAAGGGTCTTTGTGGCTCGATGGTTGAGCACCGGTCCAGCAATCCGAAGGTCTAGGGTTCTATTCCCAGTGAAGATAATTCTTCTTTTTGATATTTAGAAAGAAAAAAAGTAAGGAAATTCAATAATTTAAGAGAAGTTTTGCAACAAAATTCTCCAATTGAAATTAAACAAAAATACATGATTTTATTCTGTATTACTATGCATACTTGCTTTAGTTTTGAAAAGACAAGGTTAACAGTATCGGTTGCAGCCATTTCTCTAAGCCATCAGCTACTGATCTATTATTAACTTTACATCCTGATATAATTGTTTTTTTGCTAAATTCCTTTGACAAATGCTATATTGATTTTCTTTTTTCTTTTTTATGTATAAGACAAGAAAAAAGGCCACTTTACCTGGTTGTTTTCGGCTGCTCCCACTCCGAGGGCAGCGCCCCCTGCACCCCCAGCTCCGACGGGGGCTGCACCCTCCCCGGCACAGGCCCTGCACGTCCCACACTTGCTGCAGCCGGCATCACCTGAGCCACAGCCGCAGATCCTGTGTTTGGTGAAAGATCATTTCATTCAGATTATTTTGTTTATTTCCACAAATTTTAAATTAAAAAAAACATACAAATATGAAAATAAGACAGAAACAACATATTCAAAATTGTATTTTTGTAACTATATTCAAAGTGTGGAGGGAGAAGCAGACCGAGGCTATTGACCTATCAAAGGCCTCTCCCCATAAAGAAGAATGTGATTACAATATAATTATGTACATATTACGTGTTAACCAAATGTGGATAGGGAAGTACACTGCTAAACACATTCAGATAATGTGCCAAGCAGATCATACACTGGTCTGTCATCCACCCTCACATGTTAATTATTTTATCCTCAAATGACAAGACTTGTTAAAAGCAGGGCTCGACATTAGCACTTGCCCTATTGCAAGTAAAAAAGTTTTTTTTTAAGTACAAATTGATGTCGGGCAAGTAAAATTTCGCAAATCGCCTAGTTTGGTTGCTTGATGGGGCAAGTAAATTTGGTTCAACTACGATAGAATAATGTAATTCCTTGTGTCTAAATCTCATCTAGAAGTAAGCGGGCAAGTCAATTTTCTGTTTGGGCAAATGAAATTTGAAAAGTTACTGTGGAAGCTCGTTAGATGATTCACATTTTCATTGAAAAAGCCACTTACATTCCAGGTCGCCTTCCCGGCCGAGGACTCCTAATGCAGCTGGCCCCGTATCCAGTGCACTCCCCGCACGTCATGCATATCATACACTGGTCCGTCGTCCACTCGTGGTTACATAGATCTTCCTCCTTCTCAACCTCCTCCTCTTCAACATCATCTTCCGTTGCTATTGGCAACCCCTCTGACATTGCACCTTTAACAAAAACAAATCAATAGTTGTTTACATAATTGGTATTATCCATGTTATGCAACACACTATAATATACACATATTTCATGCACAAATATTTTACTGATTAAAGGGATAGTTGAGTTCTGGTAAGGAGAGTACAGTTTTAGTGAAACTGAATTTTAGTAACCAAAACCTGCATCATTACATTACAAACTAATAGTTATAACTAGAAAGGAACACAAAATTACAAATGACGTAGTAAAGATCATGTTATCATTCAAAAAGAGCCGTTAAAACGTAAGAGGGCGCTCTCTAAACACTCATCGGTTTCAACCATTTTGAATAAAATATTGTGCATGTTATGCTTTGTTGAAATAGTGATTAGATAGAGAAATAACCAACAACTATTTAAATACCTATTTTGTAACTTTTTGAAAAGAGGAAGCATTTTTTTGAATTTTTAACGGCTGGTTCAAAATTCTCTAATAAACCCGGGGCCCCGGGTTTATTACAAATTGTTATATTTATGGATATTTCAGCCGTTTCTGAACCAATTTTGATCAAACAAAGATGATTTTATTGTTTAAATATTATGCTCTTTCAAATTTTACACTCAGTTTTTCATTACCTCACAAACGAATTAAGTAGTCTAGCGCCCTCTCTACCAAAACTCAACTTTCCCTTTAATAACATAAAATATTTGAAATGTCTTTATCGTCACATCAGCAAGTAACCTAGGATATATGTATTGTCATGGTATTATTTTATGCAATTTCAATCAAGCAGTCACTTTTTCTTTTAATTCACCTTCTTTTGCGGGCTGGCCAGCGACAGCACCGCGTCCACACTGGCCCTTGTTACTGATGCCGAATGTGTAGAGTTGTCCCCTACTTGACAGTGCACACACGTGAGCTTTCCCCAGGGCAACTTCCTTGATGTGAACACTCTTCAAGTCAGTCACCAGTCCTGTGAAAGAAGGAAATGTAAAAAATATTTGATTTCCCATTCCATTGTGACTACTGTGCTATTGGACATACATGTACAGCATGAACAACAAACTTTAATCCATAGTTCATTTAACAAATTAACAGTAACAAGAAACCAGTGAAGATACATGTAAATGACAATCATGGAGATCGATCAATCAATCAATCAATCGATCATTCACTCATTGAATCATTCTTTTATTCATTCAATCATTCATTTATTCTAAGTCTTTCATGGTCCATTCTCTGTCTGGATTGTACGAACTCAGACAGCAAGCCTTCGCTGCAGAATCAGAGAAACCCAGTTTTGCTCTAGGAAGTCTAACCAGTTGACACCTACATTACACATGGGAAAGTCCCCACTGAAAAGAGGGGAATCCCCAGGCAATGAGGTCATCAAACTGGCAGTCTACCCCGGATGGCACAAAATTGAGTCATGTGACCCAGCCACACAGCCAGACTGAACTCCCCTCCTTTCAAAATATAATGTCTGAGAGTCAGTAAGGGGCCTATGTATTTGATCCTAGTTGAATCATTGTCAGAAGCTAACAAATATTAAATAGCAATCCTATCATTTATTATTTTATCATCAATTTTATTCAAATATTAATTTAAATTTCTTCTTACCAGTCGATGTCTCCGTGTTCTGGTTGTCTTTGCCAAAGAGGTAGAGTTCCCCTTCCCGCGTGACCACAGCCGTACTGCCATTGTTGCACGCAGCATGGACGGCATATTTACTATCCAGTCTCAGCATCTTGCCTGGCTTGATGGGTTTCATCTGACGCCTGCCTTTCACTGAAAAAGAAAACAAGAAAATACTGTTCCAAACCCCGCAAATCTATACACGCGTCCCATCTAAACTCCTTGGGCCGAAAGTCTTGTGGATTTAGATACCTTGCTGATGAAAAACAAAAAATGTCCAAGATATTGGACCAGTTTAAACTCATACCATTTGCTGGGAGAGCTATTCATTTATTAATTTGATATTGGTATATCAGGGCAAGCAAAAATTGATGTAGGGCAAGTAAAATGTCATCAATGGTCTAGTTAAAGGGGACCACCAGGCAAAGAACAACACATAATTATATGTTTTTGGTACCGTTTTGTGATATCAAATAGATACCCAACATTTTGCAAAGGGTTGTGTAAATTCACAAACAAAGCAATAAATTACCACCACTTATTTCCTTGTTCCCTACGAGCCAAACATTTGCGAGTGGACATAGTAGTCTCGTACATGCAGACCCATGAACACATGCTTTAGAATGGTGATGCGTTTTCCAATTTTTTTTTTCTTTTTTTCTGGAAACATATTTTTGTGAACTTGTTGATGGAATGGACTACTAAAGATGTTACCTTTCATTTATAATAATATTATTTTTGGGTGGTGGTACCCTTTAAGTTTCCTGATCGGGCAACCAACATATATATAATATAACTCCTTATGCAAGAATCTCATCTAGAAGTAAGCGGAAAAGTAAATTTGTTTTTGGGGGCAAGCAAGTTGATTTTGGTATAACATGCAAATATTCTCCATATACCCCAGACCAAGTACTTTGGGTTGAATGTATTGGTCTATTAATTCTCGCTACCCCAAATAGCGATTATCTCGAAATCCGATCGAAATCCCGAAAACACGCATGGAATTGTGGGATAGCTTTTAGTCATACCAACTTCCTGACTACTGCGTGGACGCGTCGTGTGCATGTGTGCGGCTCGCGGGAGGCATTTATTTTTTCCGTAACCGGCCCGGGATCTGTATACATGTACTGCATACAAACGCATTTGAGACGTGTGGTCGATAGCTTTTAATTAATGCATTATATTTTGTGTGAGTTACGCTGATTGCATCCATTTCGAGTGTGTGCGAATGATGCGCACGCGCGCCGTGCTGGAACCGGAAGTGGGAGTGACGACCAGCAAAGTGGAAAAAAGTCTCGTCTTGCGAATTTCGAGATTTTCGGACCTATTTAAGATAGCGAGAATTGCACTCACCCTGATCACCATCCTCGCCTTTCTTGGCCGTCCCGGCAAAGTACGTCACCCCGTCGTCCCCCAGCATGACGACGTGATGGCCGTCGTGTCCCACGCTGCAGTGCACGATGTTCGGCGACCTCGATATCGGTAGCTCGGACCACTTGCTGGACCCTTGAGCGTTGGACTGCTTGATGCCCAGGCTCTGTGACTTACCCATGAAGTACACCTAGTGAAAAGATGGCCAAATTTGAATCATAAAAGCGTTAAAAACATTACTAGATATCCATCATACATACACCAAATAAAATTCACCATCTAAGAATATAGACCTTTACACTACATTACACCAAATCAAATTCACCATCTAAGAACATAGACCTTTACTACATTACACCAAATCAAATTCACCATCTAAGAAGATAGACCTTTACTACATTACACCAAATCAAATTCACCATCTAAGAACATAGACCTTTAATACATTACACCAAATCAAATTCACCATCTAAGAACATAGACCTTTACTACATTACACCAAATCAAATTCACCATCTAAGAACATAGACCTTTACTACATTACACCAAATCAAATTCACCATCTAAGAACATAGACCTTTACTACATTAGACCAAATCAAATTCACCATCTAAGAACATAGACCTTTACTACATTACACCAAATCAAATTCACCATCTAAGAACATAGACCTTTACTACATTACACCAAATCAAATTCACCATTTAAGAAGAACATAGATCTTTATTTAGTGTCTTTGTTTGTTTGTTTGATAATTTTAATTTATGTATTTATTATTGTTTTTTACTTTAGCAAATGTGTAGCTGTACATTTGTTTTTCTCCATCAGCTTACAAATGGTGATTCATAATTATATGACATGGTATTCTGTTTACATAAACCTCCTTTGTCATAATTCCAGCCTATTGGTGTTGACATGGCCCCCTCCCTGCTTACCTTTCCCGAGTTGGTCCTGAGAATGGCAAACTCCTTCCCTGCTCCAACCATCACGGTCTCTTCATTCACACCAGGATCTAGGAGGGAACAAATAAAACATTGATATTATCCCGATCCCTACTACATTTTGCAATCCCCATACATAGAGTTAAAACAGGTCTTACCAAGTTCCCGTAGCAGATCTGCCAAGTTCCTTTTGAGAATTTCAGTATTCTCACACCCAAAAATCAGTATTTTGCTGAGGAAATCAGTATTTTTCCGCGCGGCAAATATATGTTGAGAAACTTTATATTTTCTTCTATTTTTATTAGTGCAAAACATACTGAATGAGCATGCCACTAAATATGCATTGGTGCAGACCTGCCAACCTCTTAGAGAAAAAAAAATATACTGGCTATCCATAAAAATCATATTTTTTGCGAAGCCAAATCGCGCAGCAAAAAATACCCTTTATGAGCGCGTTCATATAAAAGTTGGTTATGTCGATCACATCAACATTTTTATGAGTTTGTTTGATTTATTTGTGTTATATTTTAAATATGTATCATGTATCTTTAGAAATAGTTTATTAGGGTTGAAAATAAATGTTGTTGCCATTTTCGGACCACTACTATTAAAAGAAAAAAAAATGTTTTTTTTCCGTATTTATTTCTTACAAATCGTACTTCCGTATTTACATCAACAAATCATACTAAATACGGAAAATCCGTACTACTTGGCAGCTCTGCCGTAGGCAATCGGTTAAAAGGAAAATATTGTGTGTCCTTGCAGACACATTTAAAATTTCAACAATTTCAAAGAAAAAAAAGTGTGATCTACCCGAACATACTCTTTGCTATGAACTAAATACAATTTGTACAAAATTTCATGAATGTTATGGAAATTAATAATTGCCTGGAAAGGTGCGAAGCGAGAGAAAGGAAAAAAGCTCACCTATTTCTTCAGAGTCCTTTGAGTCCTTGTCACCACCAGGCATGGAATCCCCATACACCATCAGACACTTTCTGGCCAGCTTGGCCTGCAGTTCCCCACCAACCCCCACGGAGAAGGCACTCAGCGAACCAAGGGTCTGAACTACGAAGGTGTCCTGTAGGAAAATAATGTGGAACGATTCAGTGAGGTTCAAAAATACATTGAACATCCTGAATTATAAACTCTGAAATTTCCTGGCTAAAAAAACATTCACATCACATTTGGGTGATCAGACATTTCCTGGCTAGCTTGGCCTGCAGTTCCCCACCAAGCCCCACGGAGAAGGCACTCAGCGAACCAAGGGTCTGAACTACGAAGGTATCCTACAATCAAAGACAGAGAGATATATTGTTCATGACAGTGATAAAGAGAAAAACAATATTGAGTCATCATTAAATGAAAACTAGCTATCGATATTAATCTGCACTATTTTTTGATGAGTAGAAAATAGCTTGGCAGCCTGATTATAACCATTAACTGGCCTATAGGCAATAGCGAGCATTCCTCAACTGATCTCCGTTTGAACTGCAATATACATTAAACCAAAATCGAACAACTAATTGCAATTTGTAGCAAGGTATATTATTGCTGACTTCAGGGGGGGGAAATACAATCTATTGCTGTTGAAATCAAATTTGCAAGCTAAGCCAGGCTTCTTGGGAAAGCAATCGCATTATCTTTTGAACTTAAATATATCTTGTTTTGAGATTGAATTATTGTCAACTTACATCAGTAACTGAAGACAGGATACCCAGATTGACACCATCACTGAAGAACAGCCCAGAGCTTGTGTCAGCTGAAAACAACGTAAAAACAGGTTTGCAATCATTCACATTCTCAATGCACATTAAGGGGAAAGTACAGCTCTCGTCAAACAGAATGTTATTAGCTAAAACTTTTCATTCAAAACTATAATTTATAATTCAATGATGCACAAATGGTAGACAAAACATATAAATGGCTAAGTTACCGGGCTGTTTTCATTCAAAATACAGCTTTTAACACAATAGGGTGCCCTCCAGTCACCAAGTTTCAACCATTTTATTATCAAAACATGTGTATGAGATGTTTGCTAAAAATAATTATTCAATAGAATATGTATCTTTTTGGTAAAATACTACTCTACTATTCCGCAACTTACCTAGTGAAGGCATGGCCAACTGTCCCTGCTCTTGAAGGTCATTGGTGTTGACCTTGACCAGGATGTTCCTGGCCGCTTGACTACCCTCCTGACATTTGAAGAGCAGTTGGCTCCGGCTGAAACCCAACCAACCCCTCTCTCCAGGGTAGAACGTCCCGTTGGAGACATACACGTGACCCTAGGAGAAATATAATAAAGATTGCAAATGTTATTGCTTGGAGATTTTGTCATTCTTAGAATGAAAGCCACTGACTGTCCTCCTGACATTTGAAGAGCAGTTGGCTTCCTCTGAAACCCAACCAACCCCTCTATCCGGGGTAGAAAATCCGGTCGGAGACAAACACATGGCCATAGGAGAGATTCAATCAATTAAAAATTGCCCATTTTTTGGCTTGGAAGATTTCGTAATTCTACCATGAGACCAGTTGCATCGGATGCCGCTACACAATAACTCAATGGTATCTAAAAGATAGTATTCAAAGACTTGTTCCTGAGAAGGTTACAAATAAAACAAAGAATAAACCCTCACATTTATGGTACCAGAGTACCCAGAGCCAACCTTTAGAAGCCCTTTGTCCTCGTGAATGTGGCCATCGCTGGCTATGGCACTAAAACCAGTTGCATTGAAGGCTCCTATACAATAACTAGATGGTCTTTAAAAGATTGGACGCTTGGACTTTTAGATCATTTACAAATAGTTGTTGGATGTTGCTATTAAGTTACCAAGGAATTGTACAAGGTTTGCCATTTAGAGGATTAACCTGTTCAGGGCCCCGTTGCAGAAAAAGATACAATCGATTGTAAGTTGCAATTAATCGTAAGTCAGATCACGTGTTCTAGATGCGCAAATCTGATTGGTTGAAACGCGTAAATTTTCTGACTTACGATCAATCGTAACTTACAATCGATTGTATCTCTTTCTGCAACAAGGCCCTGGACTGATTGGTTTTGCTATAACATGTATTCTCCATTGACCTATTCCCAAGTACTTCTGGGACCAGTCCTGAACGGGTTAAGTACACATAACAACAGATCAAAGGATGAACTCTTACCTTGATGGTACCGGAGTACCCTGAGCCAACCTTGAGGAGTCCTTTGTCTCCATGAATGTAGAGATAGCGGCCATCGCTGGCTATTGCACTGAAGCCAGTTGCATTGGATGCTTCTGTACAAGAGACAATAGGGAGGAGAAATCACAATGGTAACTGAAATATCATTGTAAAAAATTATTTCAAAAGATATCTAGCATGGACATGATATCTTTTTTTCTTCTTATCGTTAACAATCATCAACAATAACAATAACAATGTGTCTTATTAATCATTGTATACTTAACATACATTTGCTGCAATGTCAGACAAACTTGTGTGGTTGTTTTTAGGATTCTGCAAGATGCTGCAAGTTCAAGCAAAATACTGGCATCAAGGCATCTTGTTCTCGATGTCCTTGATTTCATGGTCAGTAAAACAAAATGACTTAATGGTGGATTTGCCCATGATAATTTCTCCGTTGTTTTTTATAGTACTTTTTTCATTTCTTTAAATACTTTGAGTTGTCCAAAAAAGCTGTAATTTCTGCTGCTTGTAAGTAGTTTTGTGATGCCCCCCCCCCCCAAAAAAAAAAAATCTGATGTTGCTGATTTCACAATGAAAATTGGCCATCAAGAACAAATTGGGAAAAGGATAAATATCTGATGCATCAGCGTGCCATTATCACAGCTCTAGTAGTAATTATTGTCTCTTTTTAGGTAATTCTGTTTTTGCCTGTTATATTTCTCATCTTAATTGTTCGGGTATAAAGAGGATGAAAGATATGTGCCATCAATTTTATAGAGCAACTGTTACCAATTTTTCAACAATATGTGACCTTACACCACAAAACGACCGTTATGTCGCTGTGGTAGTTTCTCTTTTATTAGCTAAAATAGTCAAATTTTGTTCAAAATATGAAATTTAGGATTTTGCTATTTTCTGAATAGGCATATTTTAATTTAGCTTCTGTAACATTTTGAGCGTCGGAAATCATGTTTAAATATTATGTTTTCATCTAATAAATGTGATCTTATTATAGCGCTTTAATGGAAAATTATCTTTTAAATGGCCTGTATCTCCCTTATTTCAAAAATGCACCAGCCATATTCCATATCTTTGGCATTCATGTTGAAAGTGTTTGCTTAGTTCAAATATGACAAATTATAAACCATTTTGAAGGTAATTGCTTCCATTTTAATGCTATATGAAAATCAGAAAAATCAGTTTTCCCGACTTATTGGTCGTTTTGTGGTGTAAGGTCACATATATGGATTATCTTAAGTTTAAGAAAAAAAATAATAATTTAAAGTCAATTGAATGTACACTATATATTTCAAGATTCAAATTTAAACTCAAATGAGCATATGGGCTAAACTCACCTGGCCCAAGACCTGGTATATACCAGGTGTCGATCAGTGATTGGCTGGGAACACCAAGATTCAGCCAATCAGGGAACTGCGTTTTGCCCACAAGGAGGGCGTGGACACTGCGCTGGAGTCCCACAATGATGGCCGGAACCTACGGAATAAATACAAAGTGAATTAAATCACAAATCATTAGATCTGATTTTAAAATCAAATCAAATTTATGCACTCAACAATAAGAATTGTTTGTCTTGGTTTTAAAACTTAGACCACTATACCTCAACACTCCTGCTTCAATTGTTTCACATAAGGTCAAATATGTTATGAAAATATTTATTAAACTACCAGACCCAATGGCTGGAATTCATAAAGATGGAGCACCATTTGAAAACGGATGGAGAATCTCACTTCTTACTTGTTAAGAGATCTAGTAACTTTGTTGACATGTGATAAGCCTTTATTTTGGCTTTTGGTGATCCCCCCCACATTCAAATACGGTTTATACTTTTCCCCCTTACTTCTGTATTTTCAATCTATGGTGTCTTTTTTGTTGTTGGTTTTTTTTTCATGCCTTACTTGTTTGTATATAATTATGTAAATGTATATTTGCAGTAGTAGTTGTTATGTATATGATATGTTTTTGTATGCTTTGCTTTTACATTGTATTTTAAACTTTGAATGTGGAAATCAAATCAAATCAAATCAAGTGATGAATGGTTGATAAATTGTGTATTGTTTAAACCATGGTTTATATAAATTCCAGCCTAATAGCCAAAAATTAATCTCAGTAGAAAATGAAACACTCGCTGGAATTCACAAAGGAGATTTACATAAACCATGGTTTAAACCATGGTCTAACATCTACATGTATGAAGTGCCAATTTCTAACAATATGACCGTTATTCCTTGCTGACCACCATCTGAGAAGACAAACATTCATTTGGTGCCTTTAGCAAATGTGTAGCGTCAACATTGTTAACTAGTAAGGAGGGTACATTCTTTCTTCATCAGTTTACAAATGGCACTCCATAGATGTAGACCATGGTTTACACAAACCTCCTTTGTGAATTCCAGCCATTATGGATCATCTGCATTGTTGCAGACTTTGTTTTTATTCAAACAAGCAGCACTTCATAGATGTAGACCATGGTTTAAACCATGGTTTACACAAACCTCCTTAGTGAATTCTAGCCTATTGTTCTGTAGTAAGCAGTTGACTTTACCTGAAGGGCTTGAGAAGGCCTCTGTCCAGTGATCATCAGGAGAGCAGAGATGCCCGTCAGAAGCTTGCCTGTGTTGCCCATAGCAACCATCAGACTGAGGAGGCAGGCGCTGCTAAGGGCGGTGAGGGAGTGCTCATCGTCGGGCAGCGTGGATGTGGCGAGGTCCATTAGTAACTCAAACAGGGACCCTGGAGATTGGAATTAATTTGAATTTGAATTATTTATTTCAATGTAGCAATTCATTCATTCATTCATTCATTCATTCATTCACTTGAATTCATTTATTTATTCATTAGAAAATATTGTAAATTTATGTGCAAAGTGTCAAGGGACTTGTGTCAAGTTTATAAGACGATGTATAACAAGAATTGCTTTGTTTTAATTAACTAACATTTCTTCTCAACTACAACTATGAGATAAAATGTAATTCTTTACATGAAAATCTCATTAAGAAGTAAGCAGACAGGTCAATTTTTTGGTTCGGGCAAGTCAAATGTGAACAAATTCATTGACTTTACATGCCCGAACGAGCCAGTAGAGAAAATATTTGGTTTGGGGGGATTGGATAACCTACCGAGGATATCATCTGGTTCTTTGTTGAGGCCCTCTGGAGTCTGGCCCTGGAGAATGTCGAGCAAGGCCTGCAGGGCCTTGGCGCAGAATGCCGGGTGAGAGGCCCTCGTTTGACGGATCAGCTCAAACACACTGCGTAGCCCAAGACCCACAACCTGGAGAATAAAAAACAGAAATATAAATCATGTAAATCAATGAAGCCGCGAGCTATTGAATCTGGCAGATTCTTCTTCAGGCGTACAAATGACAGCTAACTGTGCTCAACATTAGATAATATACATAAACAGGTGGGTGGAAGGTGCGACCAGCAACAAGTTGGAGTGAACAAGAACAAAAGGATGGAGGAGATGTAAGTGCAGTAAATCATCATATAGGCTATAAAAGCATCCACTATATAAGCACTTGATTGACTGCCCAGGTCAAGTGCAAGTCAGAATAGGTTTAACATTTGTAGGAAAACTGCAATTGGAAAGCAAACTAATTAAAAGTTTCTAAAAAATACATACATTTATGCAAGTGAAATTTTAAATTCGGGCAAGTGTTTGTAAATTTTACTTCACTGAATGGGCTAGTTCCTTTAAAATAAATATGCGGCATGCTGGGCGCTGAATATAATCTATTTTCTTTACATCACATAATAAATACAACTCTATTGGTGGGAACATCTTTCCAACCTTGCCTCCATCAAAATAGGCAATTAAATTTGTAATGAACAGTGAACACTATGTCTGAGATCTAATAACTTTATCCAAATCCACAAAACTTAATTAGAAACTAGAGGTTCTCCCATACCGTATTACCAATAGGAGCATGTGATAGGTTTTGGTTTTTCAAATCTCCCTTTCGTTAAAAAGATATTTATGATTGAAGTGTTTGGAAATCGTATTATAAAATGGGTAGAAGAATCCCTGCATTCTGATTGGTCAATTAGCATGTAAAAGTTTGTTACTGATACATGGCTCACTTTAGTTTGATTTTCATTTTTTTTTCCGCTTATTTTATAAAAATTAATGCTGCACAGGGGTATTTTGTGGATTAAAAAAAAAAAAAAAAAAAAAAAAATTTCATTAAAAAAAATATTTCTGTTAAAATTGATATAAATTTTCTTATTTCATCTAAAAAAAAAAAAAAAAAATTTCTAAAAATCTGATTTTTTTTTCATTTAAAATTGTTTAAATAATATAAACAAAATTTTATAATTAAAAAAAAAATTTTAAATTAAAATGTGAAATCAAATTTTTTCCCAGCCATGGGTCGGTACTTTTGCAGCCATGGGTCGGTACTTTTGAAGCCATGGGTCGGTACTTTTGAAGCCATGGGTCGGTAAATTTAGCCAATTTAGCCATTACTGGGAAAAAGTCTGATTTTCACATTTTTTCGCGCCCATTTTATAAAACAAATGCTGCACAGGCATATTTCGTGGATCGGTAAGAATTGTATGCACTCTTTTAACTTTGGAAATGGTCTAAAACCCACTCGCTGCGCTCGTGGGTTTAAACCATACCAAAGTTAAACTCGTGCATCCAATTCGTACCGATCCACTCATGCCTGTGCATCATTTGTATACTATCCACTGGATTGTCATTACTGTGTACAAAGGCAGTATAAAAGGTAAGGGAATTATCACTTTGCATTTTTACTCATTGCATGGCCATAAAACTACACCTTTTAACAGCTCTTAATCACTTTCTGCACTCGCCAACAAAGTTACTAGATTATTTTTAGAAGCTCTTTTGGCACTTTAGGGGCGAAATTGCCCTTATCCCCCTGCATGTTATACTGCTTCACATTACCTTTGGTAGTAGGTTCAGTTTTTCCTCATCCTTCTCCTCCTCGTTGTCCCCGGCCCCATCCTCCCGTCGCCCGTCGCTGGCCCGGTTGAGGATGATCGCCCTCTCTCGGCTCTCCCGTTCCAGTATGCACTGACGAACGGCGGCGTAGATGCTGAACGCCGACGCATTATCCGAGAGTTCCAGATTCGGCGGTTGAAAGGTCACGTTGTCGACGACAGCGTTCTCCTTCTGAATGCACAAGAAACAAAAAATGAAATTCTTTTAGATATATTAATGAAAGATTTACATAAATAATTGCCCCCTCTTGATTCAACCATTTCAGTATGCTGGACGAACAGCTGCGAACTCTTCTTGTACAGTGGACTTTGGTCAAAAAAGTAATGAAGTTCTCTCTAAAGAATTTAACAGAGAAATACATTAAGTGGGGGGAGAAGAAAAGAATGAAGGGAACAAGAAAAACAAAAATAGAAGAAAGAAAGGAGGATATTACATATTACATAGAATCCAAGCTGTACATTCATTTGTAGTACTGTAAAACCTGTGTATAGTCACCACAGATCATGTAAGGCCAGGAACTACAAATGTATACATGTTATGTTTAATGGTCAAAGGGATACAAGAAAAGTGATTCATGAGTAAAGACAGGTAGCCAAGTAGCTAATGCACACTGTACAAAAATCAGGGCTCGACACTACATGTAGCACTCCCCGCTTGCCCGGGGCAAGTACAAAGTTGGTGACGGGCAATTAAAATGTCAAAAATTGTCTAGTTTGCTTGCCTGATCAGGCAACCAATAAAGTTTGCTTGCCTGATCAGGCAACTTATAATTGTTCAACTACAAGTACAAGAGAACAATGTAATTTCATATGTGATTCATAAGTTTTGTTCATAAGTATTTCATAAGTAAGGGGGCAAGTCAACTCTATATTTGGGCAAGTAAAATTTTAAAATGCTAGATTTTACTTGCCCGAATGGGCCAATACAGAAAAAAAAAGTTAGTGTAGAGACTTGATGTATAAGTTCAATATGTACACGGTGGGATTCTAGACGAAAGAAAAAAAAAAACAGAGACAGGAATCCCAATTGTAAATTGATATATATTCAGTTGTCGAACAGAGGAAGGAATAGCTAGGAAGGAAGAGGCTTGTTTAGGAGGACATTCTAAAGTAAACTCAGGGAAAACACTGGTACATGATACAGTGCCCTACTAATAGTCAATGTCATAGATTGCAGATGTACACTCAACTTGAACCAAATGGATTCAATCTGCACGTATGTATACAGAAGTATGAGCTGTGCATGTGGAGAGTTGATTTTATTATCTCAGCTAAGCTTGAAAAATTGTTCAAATACCAGACAACAAAGGAACATATTCATTTAAATTTGTATACTAAATATTCTAGTATTAAATTGAGGTTGAGATTTGTTTGTATACAAAAATATGTAGCGGTAAGAAGGCTTAGTTTGTAAACAACAAAAATAAAATACATTGTATCCTTATAAATCTAAAGAAGTTGTTTTCAAGTTAAAAACTATTTTGCAATACACATTTGATGTGTTCACTGTATTTTATAGTTTGGTTGATCATGAATGAATTAATTGCTGCAATGATTTGCTTTTGTTCAGTATACATACATGCATTATTGACCCTTCAATATGCATAATGTAAATGAAACCATAAATCAGTCAAATTTATGAGACTGCCACTATGATTCTGAGCTCTTTCCAAAGTTTAGAATTAATTTCTAAACTATTTCATGCAATAAACCCTGTCAATTGCAAACAGTGAAAAATACACAGGGGCTCAGGGCTATTTAGCCCCTGAAATGCCTAAAAGAGCCACCGACAACCCCCCCCCCACCCCCCCAATTTTTTTTTTCACCAGGACTATTTGGAGGGAAAAAATATTTACATCGTTCTCACTGCTCAGAGTCTAATAAATGATTATCAATATTTATCATACTGTATCCAATCCGATTATGCCACGATCGGCACGTTTCTGGCGCTTCCGATCATGCAGAATTTTTTTTTTTTTATCCGCCCCCATGTCGTGGCTCACGGTGGCGATTTCAAAGGTTTCGGGGGTGAATTGCCCGTCGCCCCCATATTTTTTGGGCTGGCCACCGAACATCATAACGGGGGGGGGGGGGGGGGGGGGGGGGCAAAACACATTTCAGAATGCTATTTTCATACAAGCCACCTTGAAAAGTGGCCGGGAAAAAAATCCCGAATGCAAACAAAATCATTCACATTGTTAGTTTATTTTCAGGTTTAGAGGAATGACATACTTAATACAGACTTTCAGGAATTCTATTAAACAGACACATATTTAAGGAGTGTACATGTAGCTACCCATATGTGGTCTGGACAGACTCTGTAGAGTCTGTAGGCTCTCTAACTGTCTAACAACAAGAATAAGTTCTACAAAAAAAGGAGCTATAAAGTAGCCATATTTTGGTCAGGGCAGGCTCATTGATACATCATACATGGTACACAACACATACACATGTTTGAGCATTGATCATAAAAAAAATGCTGGCAAGTCTTCAAATAGGATGTCATGAATTACATCATGCACTGTCAGATTCTATTCTACTGCGTCCGTCGACACAAGTCAACTGGAAGTCAAAGTCAGATAGATGCAGCGTCAGCTGAACGAACGCAGCCCAGCCGAGCTGTCAATTGTCATGTGACCGCGGGGGAGGCAGAGCCGGAGCCGCGCTCTTCACGCACAGACTCCGCGCGGTCTCGCTGAGCATAATGCGGGAGGAAATGGCCAATGATACCTCTGATGAGGTTGCAAATTTCTTACGCGACTTTTCCACCGCACTTTGGTACTTTCTCTCTCGACTTCTCGTCATTTTGCAAACTTTCTAAATTCCTAACTTAACAGCTTTTCCTTCTCTCTCAAATTTTCTTCTGTGACTTGTTCCTCTCTCTATAACTTTCTCAAAACTTTGCAGCTTTCTTACGCGACTTTTCCACCTCACATTGCTACTTTCTCTTTCTTAACTACTTGTCACTCTGCAACTTTCTTAATTCCTAACTTAACAACTTTCACTTCTCTCTCATATTTCCTTCTGCGACTTTTCCCTCCGTCTCTCTCTCTCTCTCAAACTTTCTCAAAACTTTGCAGCTTTCTTATGCGACTTTTCCACCTCACTTCACTCCATTCTTTTGCGACTTTTCCCTTCTTTTTCTCTCTCCAGTAGTCCAGTTGATCCTTTTTTCCCCTAATTCTACAAAGCCTACACAAGTAACTTTTCTTGTCCCTTTTCTCCTTTGTTACAACCTACATGACCCATCTACAGATGTGACTTTCTATTTCACTTTTCCACTTTCTTTATCAATTACCTCTTTGACTCTCCCTTCAAGTTGCAAAGAATATCTGACAACTTTACTCCTGTTCCCACCCTGTTCCCCTCATACTTGTAATGGGCTAGCATATATTTGTTAAAGGGTGATTATCGTATAACATAGAATTGCATCAATCTTTAGTTTCTTCTAGTATGTAAAACTTTTAATGATAAACTATCCTGAATCTCTATCTCTATTAAGAATGCACTTGCAATTTAGAACTAGATCCTAGATCAATTTTAGATGCTTTAGAAGCATTCCTCTTTCAGAGCGAAGAATGAACGTTTATGCCACTGCCAGTGAATGGAACAATGCACTGATGGAACATTGTATACATGCAATAATTAATGGTTCTGATGTCATTTCCGACTGAATAAACTTCTTCTGCGAGTAATCCACATTAACTTCAGTTTAAAAAGTTTAAATTCATACTTCATTGGGATGAACTTGTCATCAGCTATCCTATGAATCTATATTCATGTATATAGATGAGATACAGAATTACAGATGTCACGCATCAATCTATTAGTGACATTTGCATGACATTACTCAAATCATCAAATGATCGGAACTTCAGAGAGAGAAGGGCGCTAATTCACCTTTTGTTCTTCACACTCAGGTAATCATGTTTCAAGTTTTGGAGCTCTGTAGGAACTAGATTCAGCACTCTTTTTATTTGACTGAAAAAGAGCAAAGAAAATGGGATTCCAGCGGGATAAATATTCCCAAAATTAGAAATAATTATCATCTAAAAATTTGGCATCACATCGAGAAGGCTCCAACCTACAAGATGGTATGCAAGACTCAATTTACCCAAAATCGACTTAACGCCCTTCTCACTCTCACCCGACCCTATGCCAAATTATGATAAATGAATGTTGCCTACTTGAGGGAAATGCTTGAGGAATATTGGTGAGCTCCCCAAGATCCAGAGGAAGCGGAATGAATACTAAGAGGGCAGGCTGGATTGATTACAATGCATACATGTATATTGCGCTCTATAAGGACCTATTATTATTATTATTATGGTGATGATGCGTCTTTGTTGGCATGAGCTACATGTATCCCCGATTATGATTTATCATCATTTTGTTAAATGACAAAATGATACGTCTCAGTCTAATTTTCTACACCCTCAAATAATGATCACATCATTGCGTATTGAGTTAATAGAAGTGTTCATTGGAATAATGATTGGACTACACAGTGGCGTACCTACAGGGGTAACATGCCGATTGGTCTACAGCCATTTGGTCTACTCCCATTTGGTCTACTAGAAAATTATAAATTTGGAGGCTTATGATTATAATGAGGGATTATGATTATAATGAGGGATTATGATTATGGTTAGGGGTGTGGATTAGGGTTAGGGATAGGTTTTGGGTTAGAGATCGTGTTTGGAGTTGGGGAAATTTAAGTTAAAGGCATCAGATAGTAGACCAAATGAGTTGTAGACCAACTGAGTATAGACCAAACGAACATAATCCGCGACAGGGGTCACAGTTGGCCTGTGCCCCCCCCCCCCCCCCCCCTCCCCACAATCAGTCCAACCATGTTATGCCATTGGGCCTACCATGAGAGAAGCACCATATTCAATTAGTTGTCGAAAAGGGTATGATAATTAATATTACAATATATTTGTTTGGGATAAGAAGTTGTGAGGGAAGAATACAGTCAGACCCACCATGGTTAACACCTCCATTTCAGTTTTTTTTTTTTTACAAAGGAAATGCGGCATGAATTACCCAATTATAAATTTTAAAATATCACCGCTTTAGTGAATTTATTATCTCGGAGGGCCTTCTAATGGAAGGATTGTCTGATAAATATCTACAGATAATTTTTCTGTGCCTCGAGCCACCACAAAAGATTTTCTGCGATGTTATCTCATCCCCTCCTCCTTCCTGGCCTAATCTCCGGACACCTCCTTCGACCCGATTGTTGTCATCTCAAATTGTCTTCTAGCAACATTTCCTTTGCTTTCACAAAATGCATACATGTACATTCTAACTTCATAATTACTTTGTCTTTTTTCTCAATCGCATCTCCATGGAGATCTTATTCCCATTTTCCTTTATCGCTCTTCTCTGACTTCTACTGGTTTCCGTTCATTTGCTTTGCTGTCACCCGTCTCACTCTCAGCACATATTGTACTTTCATTATACGCTCCTTGATCCTCCCCCCTCCCAAGGAATGAATCCATTTTTAATTTTAGGGGGCTACTTTTTCGATCTGATTGATATCACATAATATTTCACATACTACCCTATGGTAACTTTGGGGGCTACCCGCTGATTTCAGGGGGCTATTTTGAAAATTGGGGGGCAAAATCACCCTCAGTCCCTGTGTATTTCCTACCCTGCCCCCTCCCTTTCCCCTTCTTCTCTCTCTCTCCTCTTCCCCTCTCTCCCAAGTTCACATCTATCTTCTCTTCTCTCATTCTTACAACTCTCCCCTTATTTCTTAACATGTCTTTGCTTACTTTCTCTCTATATCACTCTAAGAAAATATTGCACTTTCATTACACCACTTGTACGACTCCCCCTTCTTGCATCTTTCTCTCTTTCTTCACCTCTCTCCAAATTCACATCTTTCTATTAAATATCTTTCTCTTATATTTGTACAACTCTTTTTCACATGCTCTTTCACCTTACACTACTTTATCCCCCCTCCCCCTCTCTCTCTATCTTTGCCATCCTCCCCCTTCTCTCTCTTGTTCATTGCACCAGTGGAAAAAAAACATGGGGGCTCGGGGCAAATTCGCCCCCCCCCCCCCCCGAAAATCGGCCCCCGAAAATCATATAAGACTGCCATAAATTTGCATAGAGTACAATGCAAAACAAATTCCTAGAGTGCTAAATTCATGCAGGCAAGCATGAAAAGTAGCCCCTGAAAAATAAATATTATTTTTTCCCCCTGCATTGCACCATTCCCACTCTACCCCCCCCCCCCCCCCCCCCCCCTCCTTCTACATGTGTATTTCATTCCCTATTTCTATTCATCCATCTATTTTGCCCTTCCATCACTCCCTTCCTACCCCTGTCTTTATATCTCATCTTTACTGCCCCCACCCCCCCCCCCCCCCCCTCTCTCTCCCTCTCTCCCTCTCGATCTACCTTTCAATCTTCTGATCTATCTTCATCCCATCTTTCCTGCATAATTGAGTCGGCCAGAGCCTTTTTAATATTATAGACTAGCACATTGCCTCCTAGACCTAGACAACGTTGATTCGAGACGTGATTAGGCATCCTACCCTACCCAGTATGTACATCAAACTCATTTCACATCTAATGGCCTACTCCCACTGCGCCGTATCTCTTTCCGTTTCCTATCCAACCAAAAATGTGTTGAAACGGTCAGTATCTAGAAAAAATTTCATGAGGTTTTGTATGATCAGCGAAACAGAGCCGAATTATAAGCATCTTACTACTTCATTCTGAACTTGTCCGCATCATTTCATTTCCTGCCAGTATACAGTTGTTATCTGGTGGTGGAGGGAAAAGCACGGAATGTTCCACTCCCAAGGGATTTTAAATGCTACCGAGGGAAGAGTAAATAAGTCCCGAGACGTAGTCGAGGGATTTATTTTCTTCACGAAATAGCATTTAAAATCCCGAGGGGAACATTCCATGATTTTCCCCTACAGCAAAGTGAACAACTGTTTTATCATCTGAATTGCCATGTAACAGTGCCATGTAACATCCAAAAATGTTACATGGCAGCTGATGTACTGTATTTACTAAGTCAGGTGATAATATCTGCTAGTACGTTCTGGATGTCAAATGGATCAGAAAGGAGAAACGGTGCAGTGGGGAGTAGGCCATAAGCCACTTGCAAATTTCCATCACCAGTAAGCCACATAATTATCATGAACTTTACTGGGACGTCTTTGCATTTTTAAAGAGAGGCAATATTTCCTTCCTTTGTGACTATACCCACCTTGGGAATAGACATGTATCAGGAACATTAACAATCAATCACAGCCCACATAGCAATTTATAATAGAGCGGCAATTATTATAATAGCCTCATGTGCGTGCACTGGCTTGTCTGTTAAATGGCAGTCAATGTTACATTCATTCAATGAGGCCAATCGGAGGGTGCTACATACATGTACATGTACAGTGTATTGCCCAATTGAAACTGGAACTTGGATTGGGCAACTATTTTTTGAAAAAACATTAACAAGAGATGCAGTTGCCCGAATCAGGCAAGAAAACAGAATATTCATAAATGATTTTGTTTTTTATTATTAAATATAGACCATCTTTCTTCCTACTCACAAGATTCTTCAGAAAATGATGTTTAATTACAAATTTAAATCGTGTGCAGACTCATAATTATAGATGTTTCAATGTTATTAAGTGTTAATTAAACTTGTTTTTGTGGCATGCACATGTGAAGTGTACATGTAAATGTTTCAACTTCTTTAAATTATACATTAATCTAAATATAAATGGACCTTTTTTTAGGATCATTATATTTTTTAATTATGAAGTGAAGAACCTTTCAACTGCGAGTGCATACAATTTGACACTTCTTCCCCCCTAATTCAACTGATAACAAACAGGTGCTCTACACACATGCCACCTGTACTCAACGGACACAGATATTAGCAGGTGCATTCAGTGCATTTTTTTGTTGTCAGGACTGTATGCGTACAATGTACAGTACATGATGCTCAAAATTAATTTTTCTCCTTGTTGCCACGTCGGGCAAGTAAAAACATGGGCTTTTAAACTAAAGTGGCCAGAAACCTGAATGTGGTGTCCTTAAACGAAGCAAAATGAAGCAAGACTATTCTGTTATTTGGGGTTGGTGCTAATTTTGAGCTTTGATGTACGTGTACATGTACTGTAGTTCAAGTATGTACATTAAGTAGCCAAGAAAAAATGGAAATGAAATGGGTGGCTTTTTACTGTAAGAACTATGGATACATGTAAATGAGTTGTATAAAATCACTTTGCTCAATTTATGCATTTTTTCGGATAGCCCTCTCGAGCAAGTAACAGCTCAGATTTCAAATGTTGTTGCAATGATTACACATGTAAATGAAGTTGGCCAACCCCCTCCAAAAATATACAATGGCTAATCTAGGTGCAGTTGCCCATTCAAGCATGTGAAATTGTCAAGGCCCCAAGTTTATTTTGGGGCTATCTACATCTTGACGGTTACAGTACTTACAATCATTTTTTTTTTTTTTTTTTTTTTTTAATAGTATTTCAACAATACAGTACATGTAAAAATCAATTAAGAAATCATGACAAGTTTTCCATACATAGATCATTTGCCATTTCTGTGACTGATAACCAACTACTGTGATTCATGATATAATTGAAGAGTTAATTAATCACTCATTCACTGCGACCTTGCTTTAATACATTTATGAAATTGACCAAAATGACTGCGCAAAGCGCACTTGTCTTCGTGTGTCACTCCTGCAATCTTAATGAGGTGAATATGCCGAAAGGTACTTGACTCCACACTCAAGTTACTCAACACTGAAATGTCAAAAGGCTATGTACAGTGAAAAAACATACACGGTGGTCTAAGGGCGAATGAGCCCCCAAAATACCAAAAAGAGCCCCGGAAGTCATAAAAAGGCCCCAATAAAATTGCATACAGTTTAATGCAAAGACAATTTTTGAATGCTATTTTTATGCAGGCAGCTTGAAAGGTACATGTAGTCCCCCAAAAAATAAAAAATAAAATTTCCCCCGAGAGGAAAGATATCAAGTAAACAGTTATAGCCCATGAAACACTATTTACAGGTGTAAATACATTATCAGCAGTTTTACATTTTCCTGTAAACTTTGTACTCACAAACAGAAAGTAATTATTATCATATAACCAATTATCAAAATACAAAGCACACAAGGTTAATTATCTATGCAAATTGGTTATAATTCATGTTTACTCTAGTCTAGATAGATTCAAAGTTCTGCATTATTTTGTTATATTTGGATATGTATAATTGGTCAAAATACATGTAGGAAACCATTTATGCATAATTATGATCCAAACTCAAGTGTAATCATCTATTATATTAATACGGTAAGCTTCAACCCCCCAAATGTGTCCCACTCGAGATATCCTCACCCCGAGAATTCGGCGACTCCCCGACCGTCGGGATCGAAGGATATACGTTTTGCGGAGGACAATAAGGTATTCCCGAGTCGCTCCCGCCCCGTGGTCGTCCTCCAGATCGAAGAAAAGGGAAAGTCAGCAATGCGGTTGGTAAAAGTTAAGGCGCCGAGCATCGACTAACGATTTACCACCAAGACTTTGTTTAATGTATATAAAACGGAGTTGATAAAGCAAGATATATATTGAGAAACAGTTTTTAAGTTTACAAGTGGCAAAATTACCCCGGTTTAGATAAATATCAATATTATTATTATACAAATGGTCGATATGATCTGTAGGTCTTAAATTGACAACGCTGGTGCTTTGTAATCGTAGTGTAATAGTCGTAAGGTTCAATTCGCTGCGCGTATATCCCACTATAGAGTAGTTGCAAACGTACAGTATACACGCCTCAGAATCATCTCAACCCCCCTTCGGCCAAGAGGCCGCATGTTTATTTGCACACCGATACGTTGACGCGCTCTCAGCTGGCCGCTCCACGGACTGCAATTACCCCACCATGTGACGAGATGCATTATTTTGTCAGGGATGGGGTTTATCGATGTTGCTAAATAACCCCCAAAATGGCATTTTATTACATGCATGTAGAGACAGCTAAGGTCATTCCCTTCTAGGAAATATATCACCGGGTTTGAACGTATAGCAAGGAATATACTGAATTTGAAAATTAAACCTTTTTAACATCATGTGGGTATGGGAACGGGTAAGAATTAAGGCATGCAATCATCGTCCCAATCCTTACTCAAAACTTCGCAAAAGTTTAAATTAAAAAATCACGACTTATTATGTATTCATTCGTCAATAGTCTTTTCATGCATACAATTTTATCAAAATTTGCATTACAATTATTGTTAACAATTTAAACAGAGTGTTTATACCGGGGAAGTGATGATATCTTCATCCCATTCCTTACTCAAAACTTTGCACAAATTTCAATTATAATCACGACTTATGTATTCAGTCGTCCAGTCTTAATGCATACAATATCATCATAAGCATTATGATCATTGTAAACAGTTTAAACAGAGTGTATATACCGGGGAAAGTGATTTATATAATTATGTTCATTGAAAACCCTTTGGATTGTGAGTAAATTATTTACCCGCCTTTCTACATCATGATGCACAAGAAATGAAGGTTTAGCCTCACCATCTCGCAATCCGCTCAGGATTGATAATACAATATACTAAAGGGTGTAATTTTATTAAATGCATGAAGAAACAGCTATGATCATTCCCTTCAAGGCAATGTATTCACGGGTTTCACAAGGATTTACATATACCATATTAGTATTATAATACTAAATTTGGAAATCAAACTTATAGGACAAAATCCCGCCGATTTGGAGATAGAGGAAACAAGTGAACACCTTACTTACTAACTTCGCAAATGTGTTGGTATTATTTTTCGTCATGTGTTTGTCATGCATACAATTTTATTATGTTTGCGTTAGTATTATTATAAACTTTTAAACAGAGTGTACCGGGGATGGGTCGGGTTTATAATTTTAACTAAAAGGTTGTATCGCAATGACATGTGCAAAAGAGAGGGGTGGCGGAGTGGGGGGGGGGGGGGGGGTAAAACGTCTGAGTCTCTTTTACCTTTCCATGAAAAGGAAATCATTTTTTAAGAGGTCGTTGTGGTCTTAAAATCGTGATCGCTTTTCTCTGACAAAAAAACCCGCGGATTTCCGCGGGTCCCGCTAGTACCTCATTATTACCATATCAATAACATAGTTTTTGACTTTGAATTTTTAAATACATACAATTATTGAACTGCTACATGTTTCCAATGACTCAAGCATCATATTTGAACAGTGTTGATAACTAGTGTTAACTGTTTTGAAATGCCTTATTATAAAAAGTAACTGAGCATACATGTACATTTGAAGAATAAACATTGACTTTAAAATACAAAATTATTAAAATGATACATATATTCCAACACAGGCATCATACAATGTATTTGAACAGTGTTGACAGTGTAAACTGTTTTGAAATGCCTTATTAAAAAAAAAAGTAACAGAGCATACATGTGCAAATACTCCGCAATAACCACCAGACTGACTGGGTAAAGGCTGCTATGGGCATACCCATAATGAGCACACTAATCAACTGGGATCATGAGTCATCAAGATTGAAAAATGCCTATACCTGATTGATACAGTTTGGGAAGTGGTCCTATATCCAGGCATAACATGTACCATGTGAAGGTTGATCACTTCATAATACGTCATGCACATGTATGTAGTTGTAATACAGTAAAACCTGTCTTAGAGGCCACCTGTCTATTAGATATCAGTCAACCTGCCTACATTTTACAGTGGCCACCAAAAGTGATCCCTTGCAAAGAAAAACAACATTATGGAACCTGTCTAGAGGTCATCTGTTTACAGCACTTGGCCACTTTTCTTGTTTCCCTTAATTTTAAAACGTTATATGGTCATAGTATGTATGTATGTTAGACTGTAGTCTGCAGGAAGGGGGGGGGGGTGGGATACCAATAGAGGGGGCCTGCAAATATATGCAATGTAACAATGTTGATTGAAATATTGAGCTTCCCTCTTGTTTACTCAGAATATCTACATGTGCAGTATGCAGGCAAACAAACAGATTTTCCTAAAGTTTAAAGGGATAGTTGAGTTTTGGTAAAGAGGGCGCTACACAAAATATTTTGTGTGAGATAATAAAAAAAATGAGTGTAAAATTTGAAAGAGCATAATATTTTAGTGACAGAATAAACTTTATTGGATCAAAATCAGTTCAGAAATGGCTGAAATATCCATAAACATAGCGATTTGTAATAATTGCACTTTGGGGCCCCACAAGTATTCAATAATTTTGAACCAGCCATTAAATTATTTTTTTTAAAGCTACCTCTTTTCAAAAATGTTCAAAAGAGGTTTTTAAATAGTTGTTGATTATCTCTCTATCTAATCACTATTTCAACAAAAACATCACATGCGCAATATTTTTGTTTAAATGGTTGAAACCGATGAGTTTTTAGAAAGCGACCTCTTGAATTTTAACGGCTCTTTTTTAATGGTAATGGCTATTTACTTTGTCATTTGTAAGTTTGCATTCCTTTCAAGCATGGTGGAGTTATAACTATTAGTTTGTAATAAACTGGTGTAGGTTTTAGTTACTAAAATTCAGTTTGACCAATTCTGTACCCTCTTTACCAAAACTCAACTATCCCTTTAACAATTTCTAAGAAGCCATCGATACTCTCTAAACTAAAGTATTCCTTCAATTCACAAATCGTTCAACCTGCCAAATTTATGTGCAATGTTGATACAATTTTCAATCTTGACCTTCTCTCTCATTTACACGGAATTGGGCATGGCTGTGTGACAGTATGACACACAGTCCCACTCAGAATGATTCAATTCATGCACAAGCTGTGCAGATCTATCGATTCCCACTCACTGCTTGTATGTACTGTACGTAAACCGCCTTGGGTGCTCTCTCTCTCTCTCTCCTCGAGTTTACCATTCTACATACATGTAGTCTGCCTTCCAGCCTTGTACATATACATTTCTTATGAAGTCTGTTCTCCCATAGACCTACATGTACCATGTATGTGGTAGGTCTATGGTTCTCCACATGAATTATATCAATTTGGAATGCCTAGTGATACATACATGTACCAGAGCTCCAAATTAGCACTGTTCTGCTAGCCAGGGGCCATCAAAATGTGGTTATATTTCACTTGCCTGACATCATTTGAAATTAACAGACTATTTTGATGTTCATGATTTTTTTCCGGGAACATCTATCTATTTCTGGTTTCAGACAAGAAACATTTAGCAAGTCTCTCTCCTACATGCATGACTGGGCCATCAAGAAAAAAACTTAATTCTTAGCATTTCATGTATCGTTACAATATGCCCATTAATGTTCACTTATTCACAACACTAAATGAACTACATGTGCATGGAACAATAACTAATTTATTCAAAATGATTGAACAATTGTTTCATGACTAAAACCATTAAATCATGTATTCAAAAATTTGCATTTTACCTATTTGTTTTGTCAACTATTTTACTCTGATCACTCTACATCTACAGTATTTGATATCAAACAATGGTACCAAAACATATATAGCCTGTTTTGTTATTTGCATGGTGGTTTCCTTTAACCTGAACACTTAATTGTGTGTCATCAATTGGTTCTAAAGAGTACATAATTTTCATGACTTAAAGTACGGGTCATGGGCACAGAATCACCAGACCAATTATTTACATATACGAATATGTCAATACTGGGCAATGTGACTGACAGTAAACAGTACGAAGCAGGGATATTATGAGTTCTACAAATTACAATACTATTGAATAAGTACCATTTACAGGCTCGGGGCCAGTGAAATAGCACCTCTGGACAGCAAAATTGTATAAAAGTCATATTTTGGTGGCCCGAACGGGCAAACAGATTTTCAACCCGACATCGACAAAATTTGAAAAATCTTGTTTTCTTCCATGTCATGCTAGGTTTTATCAGGACTTGATATTTTGAATAGTAAAAGTTTACTCATGAAATAAACATTTTGGGCCAGTAAATTTGTCTTTTGGGCCACCAGAAAAGGTGAAGAAATTATTTCACTGGCCCGACTGGGCCACTGACAAAAAAGTAAGTGTTGAGCCCTGCCATTTATAAGTCATACACATAGTCAATTTACTTTTTGAAGTTAAAGGGTACCACCACCCAAAAATAATATTCTTATTATAGAAAGGTAACATCTTTAGTATTCCATTCCATCAACAAGTTCACACAAATATGTTTTCAGAAAAAAAATATAATTGGAAAACGCATCACTATTCTAAAGCATGCGTTCATGCGGTCTGAATTGCGAAGACTAACGGTGTGCGGAGCAAACGAATCGCACAGGATTCTGTTGCCTACAAACATACGCGTGAATAGCATTGGCGCACTCGCAAATGTTTAGCCCGTATGGAACCAGGAAATAGTAGTGGTTCCGTTAAGTGGTGGAAATTAATTGCTTTGTTTATGAATTACACAACCCTTTGCAAAATGTTTGGTATCTATTTGATGTCACAAAACGGTGGTACCAAAACATATAATAATGTGTTGTTCTTTGCCTGGTGGTCCCCTTTAACCCTTTTCCCTGGTGGACCTTCGGTCGGCAAGTTAAAATCAAGAAACCAAAATTGTGTCCCCAACAGAGAAAAATAAAAACTTCACATTCATGAATCAAGTTGCCCAACAAAGAAAAATATGAAATCACGTTTCATACCAGTTTACCTTTGGAAAAGTAAAATGAGGGTGGCCCAAATCTGATTTTGGCAGCCCTGGGCCCATGGGCATCGATCTGTAATTGATACCCATTCATCAGGGGGGGGGATGATCTATTCATTCATCCCCCCCCTGATGAATAGGTATTACGTAAGTATCGACGCCCATGCCTGGGCCTGTAAGCCAGAGCTAATGTTGAGCCCTGCAGTACTTAATGGTACATACTCTCAAAGTTTCTTTTACTTGGTACATTTGACAACTGAATGGGAAAATAAATGATGCAAACTTGTCGCTTTTTTGTCATCTCTAAGTAGTAATAAATTGCATACAACTACAACAAAGTTACAAACGCAATGTTTGCTAACAAACTTCTGTAGTTTCTGTTATATTTTTAAAATAATTTTTGATGAAAATACCTTTGAAGTTGGAATTTAAATGCCAATTAATTTGTAACCAGGACAATTTTATATGGTTTCTAGTTAATGCATGTCTATAAATTAAATATTAGTTGATTGACTGGGCAATTACAACATAAAGACTTAAGTGGTACTTTACTTTGTTTGGATCCACCCAAGTCTGGTTTTAGGCCACCAAATTTGGAAAAGTGTTATAAGATGAGATTAAGATATACAGTATGACTTGCTTGACAGGGCCCCAATAAACAAAAATCAAGTCTACTTGATATACCAGGGAAACTGTGTATGGGAAACTTGTGTATGCACAGTGCTCACTAATGAAGGAGGAATTGGATGAATTGGACTCACGATTCACATGAAATTTTATGTGAACTGTATACATGTGTACCAATCCTCTGCCCCCTGCTTGGTCAGCTTTTTCCCCTAATAAACTTAGCTGCACATACATGTACCTACACAATATTAAAAATAAACATACAACAAGCAGCACACTCTAATAAACATGGACCCCCATAACAACATGGCACACTCAGCCACATGCACACACTCCATCACAAAGTACGCACAATTTATAACACAAGTATAACACATCTAGGCACACGCACACATGTAAAGTAGAGTTTTAGCAATATTTCCAAAGCACACACACACAAACACACACACACACACACATACAAACCCATACAAATACAAACACTCATGTGTCATAAATACATAAATAGTATGCAAACCACACATGAGCACACACACACACACACACACACACACACGCGCATACGCGCATGCACGCACGCACACAAACACACAAGCACACACAAACACACACACATTAACACAAATAAAATACATGCATAGTGGGCAACCCGACATTAAAAACAAACACAAATGAATACATGATATAATCAGATACATAGTATGCAACACACACACACACACACAGACACACATGCACACACAGACACGCCTTCCCTCTCAAGGATATGCATGGTGGCACTTCCCCCTCATAACTAGCACAGGTCTGAATTAATTTCAGAGTGATTAGATGTACTGCACATACAGCTGGGAGGTTCTCACTTGCACTATTAACCTGTTCACTTTGAGATTCTGAAATCCCTACAGACTTTGTACATAGCCCACCCGGTTAAAGATGTAACCCTCTCAAGAGTCTCAGGCTCTTGGACTCCTTACCCTTAGCTGCTCAGCACAACAAAGTATACAAAAATAACCTGACTCAAGCCTCGCGGGCTAAGTATTTCGGGACCAGTACTGAATGGGTTACATGTACTTCATCACATGACCCATGGGGGGGGGGGGGGGCAACACCCCACTTTAGCGAACAAAATTTACTGTATTAACTATTAGGTATACAAACACACCCCAACTACGCCACTCTATGAAGCTAAAACACCCCCCATGAAAAAATCCTGGGTACGACTATGACATGACCTATCCTCAGGTCTGGTGTCAAGGACTTTTTAAAGTGCATTTCAAACAAATAATATTTATATTGAAAATGAACACTGTAAAACTTCCACAAGGAATATAATCGATCAACCAATTAAAATGGTATCAAATACCAAATGTTACCGAGTCTGAAATATCGCAATGCTGACACAAACCTTGTATATTTTCTATATTCATGAGGTATCAAAACTGAATTCATTAATTTGTCCTAAACTGTAAATCAACAAGTTTCATGTATGTATACTATTACCGAGCTTGGTTTCATGTCGTTTTTGGATTTGTCTGCTGGCAAACATTGATGGATACTTGATACTAGAAAGTCAGTACCCACCTTGTGTATACTCAAATAACTTAAGTAGATCCATTTATAAATACTGTTTTCAATAAATAAAGATCTAGATAACAACATCCATGATGTAGTATAGAGTGCACACTAATGCTATCAATGATATAAAGTTCTCAACAACTATATATATTTGGGGATTTTAAATAACACTGGCCTTTTGGCCAATGGCAAACAAAATTTCATTTTGTAAAATGGTAGTTGCTTAAATGGGCAATTACAACATAAAAGACTTTTAAAGTGGTGTTTTACTTTGTTCTGAAAAGTTTTGATATGACTTGCTTGACAGGGCCCCAATAAACCAAAGTCAAGTCTTGATATACTAGGGGGGTTTGCACAAAGTTGCGATTAAACAGAAGTATAAAAAAAGGTGCAAATCTGATTGGCTCAAGAGCCCATATTTTCTGACTTGCACTTAATCACAACTTTGCAATCGCCCCCCCCCCCCCCCCAAACTACTACAAGTTAGTGAGGATTACCTTTGTTTCACCACCTTTCTCCTGTTTCTTCTTCTTCTTTTCATTGACGGGAGACTTCTTCCTGCAAACAAGAGAATATAAGGAAGGAAATTAACTTTGTGTAATTTTTGTTTTGTTTTGTTACTTCTTCTCCTTCTTCTTCATCCAATTTCAGTACAGTCCTCTGGGTAGAGTACTATCGTACTGTTGTGCGAAGTACTTCTACGCATCTGCCCAAATACATGTAGATCTTTGCACAAGTTCCATTTCTAACAGTCTACCTCATACCTGGACCATTTACAAATTTTACACGCCATACAGCCATACACACAATTTCCTCGTCACACAGAGAACTAGATAGACGATGCTTGTGTTGGCAAGTCTCGTATCTATAGCGCCCTCTGATACTTGCTATCCATGCATTGTCTAAGCACAGCCTGCTACACACACCGGTATGGTAATGTACAGTACATGTATACCTTGATTTCCAACACATCCTCAATTTTGTTTGAACAACAATTCATATAGAGAGAAGCTTAGCTTATTATTGGGCTTTCTTGATGTTAAAGCTACACAGATTATGGAGCAGGGAAAAAATTAATATTTATTTTTCGGGGGCTACTTTTCAAGCTTGCCTGCATGAAAATGACACTCTAAAACTTGTTTTGCATTCAACGCTATGCAAATTTACGAGGGCTCTTTTATGAATTTCAGGGGCTCTTATTAGCATTTCGGGGGCAAATTTGCCCCAAGCCCCGGGTATTTTTGTTCACTGTTATGGAGTGCACTCTCATTTCATTTCAATTTCTGCTACATTGTTTAAGTTGCCCTTATCAATTAAAAACTCAAGACAATCTTTACAATACAATTATTTAAATTTACTTTATAACAAAAGCTATCAAAGGTAATTTGTGAACAAGCAATAGACTTGTGCGTTATGAAAAATGTATCTTTATGCAAATTTTATAAAAATGGTACATGGTGATCAATTGGGATTCTCTTCTGAAACGTGCCCATTCAGACAATGCAGGAATTAATGTTTTATTTTAGGGGGCTACTTCTTCAATCTGATGGATATCGAGCATGTTCATGCTTGACAAAAAACAACAACAATGCTTTGCCTTTACACAATTGCATTTTGAGCATCCATTCTTTTTTTTTTTGCTTTTCTTTTTTTGTCATGCCATGGACACGTCTCAGGAGAATGCACTATGCAGATGAATACTAGACCATGTAGACATGTTACGTTCGTTTGTTATCATTGCCATTATTACGAGCCATTGTATGAAGGTGTATTGAAACTTCGCGCACGAAACGAGCATTAAAATACTCCCTCTATTCTGAGGATTCGATGTATCTAAAACATTTTCGATTTAAACTTACAATTCATGTGATATTGGCCCGATTCCGTAATGCCATATCAACAAGAAATTCTTCACCGAGTACGGTAGTCTTGAAACTTCGCACTCCATACACTGCCAATAATTGCCATTGACTTAACACACATTACCGTGTAGCAAACTTTAACACGCATTTCAATGGGAGTGTGAAGATGCAACGTTTTGCGCGTATTAGCATCTTGACACGCGCAGCGTTGTCAAGCTTTTTACGGAGATTGCGCGATCCGAAAGTAAATTTGAAAGGAAGGGAGATAAAGGAGCATTTTGCGCAGCATTTCGATGCCAAAACGTCTGTTCTACTAGAAGGATTTCGATTTAATTTGATGATTTTCCCTGTCCATAGTTGTGATATACGAAAAACACACAAAAAGTTACTTTTTTCTCAAGAAATATCGATCTTTGTTTGCTAATTTTTTGGTTGATTAATAAGTAATGTGTGCTCTTTCATTTGGTGTCCGATATTTCCGTCGCCGTGTCCGTCACTCCGTGCTCTAACTTTTGCTTATCGCTTATATGATGCGCAAAGTTTCAATACGCGCAAAGTTATACTTGTCCATACACTCATGTTTAATACTTGGCAGTTCATAAAAAATGACAATTACACTGTATACTATCTGACTTATATAGTGTAAACTGTGTCTGTGAAGACATCAATCATTTTAATTTATAATATATCATTTTGTGTTTGTACTACTGACCTGTAGTTATTATGGCTTCATGCCTATTCTAATTCTATAGACTTTTTTTTACTGTATTGACTTTGTTGACTATTTTAAATTGAAATTTGTGATTATTGTGTCTTTCTTTGTAAAACTAAAAGACATTTACTATAATTTAAATTATACAATCAAGGTTTATCACATGACAAATGATTGAATGGAATAATGGAATTATAGTGCGTATGATATAGTAAATATGAACATCGTTGTCTGTCCACCAAACACACCCTGAATATTCGTCCGAGGCAGCTGCGTACAGTTCGTGGAATATAGACTTGGCCGTCTCTCGCCCGGTCAGAAATCCCTGCGATCGGAAACCCTTGTCTTTCCCATTCACTTGCACGCTTTGCGGCGGCCGGGTAGATTTTCCCACGCCCGGAGTTGTCATGTTTATCCAGATTTGTCCACACGATAGGCAACAAAATGGACGAGGAACTGCTGATTGCAGCACCCGAAATGGGTGCTCAGTCTCTGAGTTGTTTCCAGTGGCAAATATATATCCAATAAAAACTTTTAGGCAGATGTTCTGTTATGGATTTGCTACGTAAGTCATTCAACCTGCAGCCATGTAAGTCGCCATCTTGAACCAGGTCGGGCATTGTGGGTAAAATTAAAAGCTCGCGATGATTTTTAGGGAGAGTCCCTTTTGTCTAAGTTTATGAAAAGCATAACAGCGTGAAGTTCTTATTTTGATCAGTGAACAGGTCCTGGACCTGAAAAAATGTACATATTTATGTAAAATACAAAAGTTTGGAAAAAACTTTCCAGGCCAACAAACTAACAAACTAAGGGCAACAATCTAGGTTGCATGCAGTTTAGTATTTATAATACAGATAGTTGAACTTGATGGCTATTTTATATTTCATTTATTTTCTTCGCTAAACTTTTATTTTGTTTTTGTAAATGTCCCATACGGCGCCCCCCCCCCCCCCATCCCCCCATGGCGTACCTCATAGTTGCGCCGGAACATTTGTGGGATTGGGGGGGGGGGGGGTCAAATTCTTAAAGCATCTGGTAAACAAAATTGAAAGAGGTCTTGACCATTATTTTTCTAGCTACCATTTTTCCAGGACCGTCTCAATTTCATACTGTAGGCTATTTGCTATAGTTGGGTTTTCTCCACCATTGCACGGTGGCATATCAGGGGTGGGCTGGTTCATGAGGGCATACCTTATGTATTCTGTTATTGTTGTTTTTGTTTTGTTTTAGGTGTTACCCATGTGTTTTTATGTTTGTCAAATTACATGGGGGAACCGTGCCCCCCCCCCCCCCCCCCTCCAGCGCTACGCCACTGACCATAGTGACCTATTTATCTCACACACACACACAAAGTCTTCATCTGAAACATTAGTGGACTAATACTAATAGGAAGTACCGAAGTATAGGCACCGACATGACTGCAGAGGGGGGGGGGGGGGGGGGGGGGGGGGGCTACCCAGCCCCTATTACCTAATACATGCATACCTTTTACTCAGGAATCTCTATGGCTATGTGAGAGAAGCATTGAAATAAGGATATTGTTTATATTTTGTGTATTTTTTAAGAACAAACTTATCGCGATAATTATTCATTATAACCGTGCCATTGTATATAGTATTGTTATTAATACAAAATAAAATGAATTACTTACTTGTTAACATTTAGTCACTGACTTGCCATCAAACAACAACAACAATAACAACAACAACAACAAATTCCTCTTGTGGTCAACCAAAATTACCAGCCTCAATCAACAGAATGGGATGTATTAAACATAATTTTGTTTCTTTTCCAGGCATATCTAATTAACTTCTGTAAAATATTTCATTAACCACAGGAATGTGGAAACATCGAGTTAGTGGTGCTCATTTTCATTAATAAGTCAAAGTTCACAGTGATAAAGTAAACTAAACGCTTTGTATTCAAACTCTAAAACTCTAAGTTTCTTTTCTATTCGGAATATTTGTTTGTATATATTATCCGGAATTATTTTGTATCCTTCAGTTTAATACCAAGTTAAAAGATAAATAAACCTGTTACATCTCAAATCCGATTGAATCACTTTGATCATGTGCGTAGAGGCATATTTCTATCAGGGGTTGCTGAGGTCTTTTGCCCGAATAATTATTTCTCCTGCCTTTCATTGCCTTTTTATTCACCTGACAAGCACCAAAAAAAAGTACCTCGCCTCTCTGATGGCCGAACATTATTATGTATGATGGTTTAGTCCGAAATTATATGATTTTGCCCAAATATGTGACGGTTTGCCCGAAAATGACGTTAGATTGTCCTAAAATAACATGAGTTTCCCCGAAGATGACATGAATTTGATCGAATACGGTATGACAGATAAGTTTGTTCGAATATGGCACATTATTTGCCCCAAAATGACATGGATTTGCGGCCTGAATATGTCATGGTTTTTGCCCGAATATCAGAATATGCCATGGTTTTGCACGAATTTGAGGTGCGTTTTGCCTGTATATGGCCGTTTTCAAACCAAAGGGTGGGGTGGGGGGCTTATTATTGATTTAAAATATATTTTTAAATCCTAATATTCTTTGATATCAAAATGAGTAAGGTATAATTTAAAAACAGTATTTTGTGTACATAGGTTATGTATGAACCAAAACGTTTATGAACACTTGTTTGCATAACGATGCGAGAAGTAAATTTTATCTATAGCCTTTATCTGCCACTCAATAATGACGATGATGAGGATGATGAGGATGATGATGATAATGAAAATGATGAGGATGATGAGGATGATGAGGATGATGAGGATGATGAGGATGATGAGGATGATGAGGATGATGATGATGACGATGATGACAATGATGAATGATGATGATGATGCCCATGAGCCGCTTGGAAGGAATGCACCCCAGGGAGTGGAGATGGTGCACACAATGTGTCCTGGTTTGCATTGTATCCTGTGACCGGGGTAATAATATCACTGTAAAGCGCTTAGAGATGGGTTAGAGATGAGTATCAATCATATTAGGCACTATAAAATAAATCGAGTATATTATTATGATGATGATGATGATGATACTGATAATGAAGAAGTCAATGATGATGATAATGATGATGATGATGATGATGTGATGATGTAGGGGAGAGGGGCACACGAATAATTATTTATTTATTTATTTGTATTTATGTTAATTTTTTTATTTATTTTTTTTGAGGGGGGGAGGGGGGGGGGGGGGCACACCTTATGTATTTCTTTATATTTGCACTATGACTTGCATGACTGCGTATTGTGATAATATAGAAAAATATATATGACATAGAGAAAGTGCTTTTCATAAATCTTATCAATGCATAAATCATCCCGACCCCTAATCACCGATCTACACCTAATTTATACAGATCGCTATGCTAGAATCTAACGTAGAGGGCGGCAATCATTTACTTTCATGCTGTCACTAGGAATTCTGTGAAATCTTGACTTGAGACATTTGAACTAGATTAATCCAGGTAAATATCTTGTTTCTGCGTATTTTCTATGAAAACATTGTAACTTATGACTAATTCAAGTTCTAAATAACATATCATGTGTTTTGTTCAGTGAAATATTGAATTGAATACATTGAACGGATGTGTTTTGTGAGTGAATATTTGTCTGAACCTTGCTGCCTTAGTCCCGTATGTGATATTTTGTGCTGCAATTTTCACCCCAAAAGACATGCAAAGCCAAAAGGCAAAATTGCATGCGAATTAAATAAATTGCGACGCCGTTTAACTGCGAAATTTTGATAAATAAATTTAAGCTGCAGTCAAAGATTAACTAGACAATAACAATAACCTAAACCTTTTTCATTTAGTACATTTTGTGTCGGGTCTGTCCTCCAGTCATATGATTATTTTAGTTCAGAAGAACGTTTGTAGACATTCAACATTTATCATTCAGACATTTTTGTTTACATGTTATCTTATACATGTTCAATGATGATGTCATGTCTAACACTCAGTAACAATGTATGAAAATGTGTCTTCCTAGCATCCCCTTGAGTAGATCGACAAATCTATCGCTTTCATGGCCTTTTTGACATTATTATTGTTATTTTCACTGTCGGCATTCTAGCGATAGACGCGACCGATACGCGGTGCCTTAAGAGGCAAGAACACCGTAAGTCCGCAGTAAAAGTTACTTACGGAATAACATTTTTGTTGGGACATAAAACACCACATTCTCACACTTTGAGCGACATTTGTAGGCCGATCAATACATTTAGGGCTGATATAATACTTTAACTCACCGATATCGTGTGTCGCTATACATGTCATTCTATAATTACGGCGAATTGTGAGATTTTCCACAATTTTCCATGCCTCTTCTTCGGTCTTTCGCGGTACTTTTTGTTCAAACTGCAAAAAAAAAAAAATATAACGTGCATCCGTATGCGCGAACACTTTTTCAGAAACTTGGCAGCTAGGTACGGTACAGCGCGCGCGCCGCAAAGCTGCTATACAGAACTTGGGAGCGCCAAGTTATAGCAGCTTTGCGGCGCGCGCGCTGTACCGTACCTAGCTGCCTAAGTTTCTGAAAAAGTGTTCGCGCATACGGATGCACGTTATATTTTTTTTTTTGCAGTTTGAACAAAAAGTACCGCGAAAGACCGAAGAAGAGGCATGGAAAATTGTGGAAAATCTCACAATTCGCCGTAATTATAGAATGACATGTATAGCGACACACGATATCGGTGAGTTAAAGTATTATATCAGCCCTAAATGTATTGATAGGGCTACAAATGTCGCTCAAAGTGTGAGAATGTGGTGTTTTATGTCCCAACAAAAATGTTATTCCGTAAGTAACTTTTACTGCGGACTTACGGTGTTCTTGCCTCTTAAGGCACCGCGTATCGGTCGCGTCTATCGCTAGAATGCCGACAGTGAAAATAACAATAATAATGTCAAAAAGGCCATGAAAGCGATAGATTTGTCGATCTACCCCTTGAGCTACCATTCTTCTTCTTCTTCTTCTTCTTTTTCATTCTGAAAGCATCAAACTTTTCAAAGTGACAAGTCAAAGAAGATAATTGTGTCTACTGTACTCTGACCTCTGGCTCTGTACTGTAGTATTTTAGAAATTTAGTAAAGTAAGCCATGAATTTTATGAAACCCGGGCTAACCATTAACATTGTTTTTAACTATAACTTACTAAATGGGATGAATGATTTCTGAAAGTTTAAGCACAATCCATGAATTAAAAGAAAAAATAAATGAACTTAACAGAAGAGGAGGCCCACGCTCGCAAACTGTGATTGTCCCCAAAAAACAAGGATATCCTTTAAACGAGGACAAATTGCATTAGCAAAAATGAGGATCTTCCTCTTTTTGGGGATTTTTTTTCTTTTCTGTTATGCCCTATCATGAGATAAGGGTTACAGGACTTGAGAGTGCTAAAGAAAGATAGATTTATTGAAAAATTATACCCCTAGTTCACCGTCTTTTGTTAGTTGTCGTCTTCTCACAGAAAACAAAATGTGTCAAGTACAAATCTGTGTGTTAAAGTATAGGACCATCGCGACCTTGCCACTGCGAGCAGCAATAGAATGGGAGCTGATTTGGTATTTTTCTTGTTTCTTGGCAATACTGATGGGCCATTCTTTGAAAAGTGAAACTTTTTCGGAAAAATTGAAGTTTTATTTTTCTGTAGTTTTGTTCCATTTTTGGAATGATCCATGTGTAAAGTTTCATGAAATACATGATTTGAAGTTTAAAATGAAACATTTTTACTCATTTGCATAAATTTACATATTTCAATATTTGTCTAATAATCATAATTCAGAAAATAATCAAGATATCAAAAGGATAATTAGCAAGCTCATTCTTCTCACTTTCATGTACAGGTTGATACCAACTTTGTAAAAATTCAACCTTTCATTCTTTTCTAAACCCGATATTATAAAATTCCCATTTTTCCATTCATATTGTACATGTCACACACGTGACCACCCCAAAATGTCACACACGTGACCAGACGTTGCCACATAATTAAGTACTATAAAAAACAACGGTTTGATATAATTCTCATTCATTGCTATTGTTGTACTTACAAATGTATAGTACTTCTCTGGTAATAAGATGAACATTATAGCTATTCATATTTGAAAGAATTTTCCAAATTAAATTTAGTTATGAAAAAAGCGCTCCGTGCGAAGTCACACACGTGACCCATGTCATTTGACCTCTGACATTGAGTTACGTAATCCTTATGAAATCTTTTGTGTTAAGTTTGAAAGACTACACCATATTCAAGTCACATATGAAGTAAAAATCATTATAGTCTCATACTTACTGAAATATAAGCATCCCATTTCAAAATTTGTCATGTTTTGGGTCACACACGTGACCAAGAATGGCCCTGATGTCATTATACATATTAATGAGGACAACCCCAAAAATTTCAGACGATCTGCATTTGCGAGCATGTGCCTCTACTGCTTAAAGTCACAATTAATGGGGGCAAATAAGGTATTAAGAAAACTATGCTATGGCCGGGACATCAGGGACTCGGGTTGAAAAGTTCTAATTGGAACATCACTCAACTGAGGTGTGTTGGAGGTCAACTGGAGAAGACCACGTCAATCAAGCTTGCAGCTCTTTATTTTTGTTTGTTTTTCAAAATACTAAATTGAAGCTTTAAATTAAGGATCTAGTATTGTCCGAATCCATAAAACTTACATAGAACTCTAGTGGCTCTCTGCATAATTAACAATAGAAGCATGGAACATGTTTTTCGAATTTCCCTTTCATTAGAAAGATATTTTTGATTGAAGTGTTCAGATTTTAATTATCCACTGTAAAGTTTTAACTGTGTACAAAGTCAGTTCAATGAGTTAGCGAATATCACTTTGCATTTTCCCTCAGTTCTCGGCCATATAACATCCATTTACCATGAAATTTCACACATTACTTAGTGGACATTTCAGATCACAAAAACATGCATTTCATCAACCATTCATCACATAAAAAAAGAAAAGTTTTTGCACATGTCAACAAAGTTACTAGATCCATTTAACCCCTTGACCACGGGAACCGAGTGGGTTGTGTACAAAGTCTATGGAGATATCGTAAATTTGTAGGGAACTGGTTAACTGATGTCGGTGAATATGGAAGTATACACAGGTTTGACTGTATACATCTAGAGTATATTTTCTCTCTCATCCGTCGTTACAGATTTGACTTGCTCCTGCTCATCGACCAGTCAATCAACATGATCATTCCAGTGAGGTGTTTCACCTGCGGGAAGGTGGTCGGCAACAAATGGGAAGCATATCTCGGCCTGCTGCAAGCTGAATACTCAGAAGGGTAAATACTAAATACATGAACAGTGGAACCTCAATATAAAGAGAAGAAAGTGTTTCATGAAAGAGTCTTAGCTATGACTGTTGTCTTATCTTATCTGGCGCGGAGCTATTAAGGTTCAACTTCATGAAATCCATGTACAGACCTTAAACAAAGCTTTCAAATTTCCAATGGCTATCGACTCTCTGTGCGAAATGTACTGTAGCTCCGCGCCAGATAAGATAAACAACGGTCATAGCTACTGTAAGACCCTTTCATGATACAAGCCCTTGGTTTTTAAGAAATAGCTTGCCCCAAAACAACCACCACTTGCCAAATTTGCCACATTTAATTGAGCAGAGCTCAAAATTAGCACAGGCCTGCTGGTCCAGGACAACTAAAAATATTATTAGCTACGGGCCACCAAAATTCATTGATGCTAAATGCTAAATTCCACTGGCCCAATTGACAACCAAGTATAACAGAATTTTTAATGTTTCACTTTGTCTAGGGCCACCAGACTCAGGTTTTGGGCCACTAGAATTTTAAAAAATCTTGTTATTACTTGCCCGATTGGGCCATATGGCAAGAAAGTTTCTAGCATTGCGCTACATTCTCATTCTGTATAAAGCCCCTCTCATATGATTAGCAAAGCCAAGTTGATGCACCTCTGGGCCCCGTTGTAGAAAGAGATGCAATTGATTGTAAAGTTGCAATTAATTGCACAAGTCTAATCATGTATAAACTAAATGTGCAAATCTGATTGGTTGAGATGCGCAAATTATCTGACTTACAATTAATTGTTACCTACCATCGATTGTATCTCTTTCTGGAACAGGGCCCTAGTCATATCATGGTGTAGAGATCACTTTGGGCCTATAATTTCAATATGCCCCTCATGGCAGTCAATAATTGTATAATTTATATAAAAATTAACTCTAAGTTGGACCTAACATTTATGGAAATCCATTTGTAGCTATGAAATAAAACATATTCAAAGGCAAAAAACTACAAGGTTTAGAAACTTCCAACAAAAATTTACATCGATAACTTCAAGGCTTGTTGATAATAACAAATATAACTGATTTCATTAAAAATATATGCAATTTAAAAGAACTATTCCAACAATTTTACAAAGAAACTAACAGCTTTCCATAATAGTTGTGTCCAACTTATGAGTTAAAGGAGAAAATCAAAGAAAACCCCTAAATATGACGATATTCATATCTACAGAAAGCTTATAAGCCATATAATGAGCTTGACTGACATTCAAACAATATAACGCGTCCATAAAAGCGAAATTAGGGTGAAAACATCACCCTATTCCCAGGGACAAATTCGCTCAATCGCTACACGAAACGGCCTTTAGCTGTGACGTAAGAACCGGGCTTGAAGCCCAGGCGGCTGCCGCGGTTGTATGCAGATAAGCATATAACATACCAGACTGGAAAGACAAGCTTCAACTTATGTGCTATTTTTCCCTTACCAAGAATAAATTATAATACTACATTGTTTGTAATTTGCTTCTCATTTATATTTTCATCATGATATTCCAACAAATGTATTGTTTGTGACAAAAAAAGTTGAAAAAAGGTGAAAAAAGAAGGGGAAACTATACGACTGTGTCGTGCAGTAGGCCTGCACAGATTTTTTGCCAACATGTAGTTTCACTTTGACATATCAGACGGAGAATTTACCACTTCCATTATGGAAACAAACAGTTAATAATCAATATGAATCAAATGAAATTTTAAAAAAACGAAGAATAGTTATTACTTTAGTCGATCTATCATGGCTAGTTTCATGGTTTAGCTTGAAAAGTCGAGTGAATTAGATTCGCGATCTCCTGTGCTGTTACGATTCATCCGCGATTTCTCTGAACATTGGCAGCCGCATTACCTATACGGCTGATAGCGCTGGCGGATTTACATTTCCTGCGCGCGCATCAAAACAATCGAGTGCACGTGTTAGCTAGCTCCCAGCTAGCTTGCTCCTCCACGGATACTTCGAAGTCCATTAACAGGCTGTTTTGTTGAAATTCTTCATCCATGTTGAACTGTCAGATGTAATTCTAGAGCGAGATCGTGATCGTGTGGACCGTAGAAAGCTTCGAATATAGCACATACGTTGGAACTACTTTTAGTTCAATAACATACACAATATGCATAGTATACGGCCGGGTATACGATCGTGCGCTTGCATTTATTTCTCGATGGACGAAACTTTTACGAAACGAAACAAAACCAAAACAAAACAGTGAAAAATACACTATTCTACCAGTTATTGACATATTGAAATGGATAAGAAATATTATATATTGTTATAACAAAGGCAATTCTAGCTCGGAACATGATTCTACTAGGTAATTTTCTTTTGAAACACAGCTATAATAGATTTGTTTTTCATACTATCTCCGTGTACATATGAACAACAATTCGGCAAAATGGATTGAGTTGTAAACAGTTATTTTACGGAGATTGACACTTTTTCAATGCCAATAATGACATGAATATTGACATTAGGATATGTTTCAGGACATGAGAGGACAACTGTGTGTCAGATATTGATTATTCAGGCAATATTCAATCGTTTTGAGAGAGTAGAACTGCGTCCACTCTATGAACAATTGCGTGTAGATCGCCGTTCGAGCTAGAGCTGTCGGGAGCGCAAAGCCCGGCTCTTACGTCACGCACAGAGCCACTTTGCTGTGCCGATTTCATGGTAAAGGGGAGGGTCAATTCACTCAAATTTCATTTTCATAAAACATGAAACTGAACACTTTCATGACTTGTTAACTGCACAAATTGCTTTAATAACTCATTCTATCATAGAATAAACCATAATAACTTGATTCTATTCCCTATGAATTTCTACTTTAAGGACAACTTTGAATCTTTGTGAAACACCCCCATGACGTTATTATTTATATAATATTGACTGGCCTTGAGTGGTATATCAGAAATATTGCATTCGCTAGGATCATATTGCACGAGTCGAAGACGAGTGCAATATTATCCGAGCGAATGCAATATTTCTGATATATCACGAAAGAACAAGCCAGTCAATATTATTATTATTATACATACTATCCAGAGCAAAACATATATAAACAAAAACATACATCTTACTCCGTCTTGTTCAGTGAAGAAGACCAATGCATTGAATCTCAAATTACTGATTAAACATTTTCAACCCATGAAGGGCCAATTTTGCGCGTACTGTAGCAGAGGTGCGTAAACATATTCATACGTCACAATTAGATACGCGCAAAGCCATTCATGCGTCATTAATAAACGCGCGTATGAATTTGCGCACTTCCGCGCTGGATTGAATATCAGCTCCATGGAGGGGTATTATCGTCTGATATTGCACTCCAAATACACATTTGTAGAGCTACATAATACACGTTACGATGGTAATATCATAACAATAATGAACGCTATGACTGACAAACCCGAGACGGAAACAAAATACATGATTTATTGAATCGGAAAACTAGCCTGTATGTGTAATAATATATTATAACCCCTGGTCATATGTTATTTTTATTTGTCTTAATTTGCAGAGACGCGCTGGATGCTCTTGGTCTGAAGAGGTACTGCTGCAGAAGAATGCTCCTCGCTCACGTAGATCTTATTGAGAAACTTCTTAACTACGCTCCTCTGGAAAAATGATAAAATACGTCTCCAGAATTGAATGACTTTCTAAATGTGACTGTGATGATTTAATTGAGAAACTTCTCAACTATGCTCTACTGGAAAAATGATACAGTATTATGACTCCAGAATTGAATGACTTTCAAAATGTGACCTTGATGATGGTTCCAAAGTTTGGCTGGAAGTATGAAGGCTACCTTTTCTGCTCTTCTTGAAAAAGAAACGATAACACTTGGCTGACTTGGGTCCAGTATCTCATTTCACTGACTTTCACAAAGTGACTGACGCGACTTGTGAGGATTCCACAGTTCTGCACGAAAAATGAAGACCACATCTTAACGCTTGATGCCTCACAGAGAAACTGCTCAACTATGCTCCACTCCACTTGAAATTGGTGCTATTGGACTCCAGAATTCAAAGATTTATCATTATGACTGTGTGTTGGAGATCGCACAGTTTGGCTGGAAGTATGAAGCCCATTTCATTAGTACTCAGAATTCAGTAATGATAAGGATTTCTCAGTAATACGCTCTGCAGTAATTAAATCTACATCTTACTAGAGCCCTGTCTTGCTTCAGTGGCCCATTCATGCATTACGTGCATTGGAGGTATACTACAAAAGATCTGGGCCCTGTTGCAGAAAGAGATCCAATCGGAAAACATGCCTCTAAAAACAATCAGATTTGCGCATTTAGTCACATGATCGGACTTACAATTAATTTGCAACTTTACAATCAATTGCAATTCTTTCTGCAATGGGGCCCCATTGCAGAAAGATGGATCAAAAAATTCCAAGCAAATCAAGATTGGGCCTGGCCTAGGAATGACCTGTGGTACTCAACAGATCTACAGCTCAACCATTTAATGTACTTTCCTAATTGCATCTAAGACCTTAGCTTCTTTGCTGGAAAACATATTTTTTATCCTTTGGAAGAAAAAAACGAAGTATGATTTCACTGTCTTTAAAATTTTTTTTTTTAAAGGACAAACCATTTAAGATTCAATAAGTAATTTTAAGTGTGTCAACGATATTGAGCACAGTGCATGTGGCAACCTGCTGAATTCACCTGATTACAACATGAATCCCTCTTTCGAACAACATTCCAGATAAAAGATTAGTGCAGTGGGGTATCAGGCAGTTTCTCTTTTTATAACAATTTTGTAAAGAATCATTTAAAAACTTGTTTTAAATCTTCACTTGTCTTGGTGCCTTTGCAGAAAGAGATGCAATTGATTGTAAAGTTGCAATTAATTGCAAGTCAGATATTTTGCCCATTTCAACCGATCAGATTTGTGCATTTAGTCACATGATCTGACTTACAATTAATTGCAACTTTACAATCGATTGCATCTCTTTCCGCAACAGGGTCTTGAAGATTCATGTACAGTACACTTATAAGTAGGTCTTAGTTTTTAAAATAATTGCATTTTGAGAAAAAATCAAGATGTGTGATTTGTTTTTCTCCTATTGCTTTCATGTTTCTCTTGCTAATTATTAGGCATTACTCAACATACAAGTTTGTACTGAAGCATTTCCAATATACAGTACATTATACAGCTACAAGTTTGTTATCACCCACTTTAATAGGGAGCATTTGGTTCACAATGGTAACAGAAGAAAACGTTCACTCGAGCGAGAAACTAGAACTAAACTTCTCTGTCCTGCTAACAAGACGTGTACTTCGCATGATGGTAAGGGCTGAATCGCCACATTTGGGTTCCCATGTTGCCCTGGTGCGGCCTGGCGCTCGTCGAGTCAACATATTTGCACACGTACATTTCTTTCAATTCTGCAGGCGTCACTAGCCATCAACGTTCCCGTTCTGTGCCGAAAGCGGTTACTGATGAAGTCAGGATTATATTACAGAAAGATCTGGGTTGAGTGACTTCTACCGTCCTATTCTGCTCCCGTTCCGAACCGTTAGCTCCCTATTATCTTGCTTAGGCAGTGTAAATAGAGAATTGCTTAGGGTTAGAGATGTCAAGACTATGTGTACTAATGTATCTTTTTTATGAAAATGAATAAATAAATATTGACAAAGTAATTTTACTTACCTTTTTTCATTTGTCACTGGTTACACGTATCATTTGTTAAATTAATTAATTTTGTTTGTTCATGCCACCAGAATCAAAGAAATCATCATAATACAGTGAAACCTCATTATAACGAACACCTTGGGCACATTGAATTTAACTTTTTAAATATCAGGGCCCTGTTTCATGAAAGGGTCAAATCTAAAGACCATCTTTATTGTCACGTGACTCATGGCTGAATTACGTACATAATGTATGTAATTCAGTCATAGTCATGTGACAGGATGGTCTTTAGATAAGACCCTTTCATGAAACGGGGCCCCAGATATCTTGCTGTATTAGGGCTCAAAAATAATTTTAAAATACGTAAAAACCTGGACCTGTGAAATTATCTCGCTGTATCAGGTACCTTGTTATAACAGAGCTCATTATAAAGAGGATCCACTGTAGCTGATAGAATGTATTATTCATGTTTGCCCCCATTTCCATTCATTTTGCTCAGTTACTTTTAGATATCGGTTGTCACGAGTGTATGTAGGACGTCTAATGGTCGGGTAAGAAATGTACAAATATTTTGGCCAAAATGATCAAGGGATTGAAACTACATGGACTTTTCAATATTCCCCCCCCCCCCCCCCCCCATTTTTGCTTGTACCTTGGCCCAAAATAATCTGTTTGCCAGTACATTTCAAACTGTATTTTTCTTTTAATGTAGATTATGATATTGTAATAAAAAAATGTACACAACAAATGTAATTTTTGTCTTATTCTTGTTTTTTTTAAGCTGGTGTTATTTCCCTCGATGAAATAAAACAGCAATGTTAGCAGTGTCTACCTGTCATAGGGTGTTTCACGAACAAAAATTCTAAGTTGAACTCAACTCTAAGTTGGACCTAACAATTATGCATAGCCGTTATTTTCTTTGTAAAATTGTTGAATTAGTTCATTCGAAAAGGCATAAAGTGTGATCAAATGAGTTATATTTATCAAGGAGCCGTGAAAGAATTGATATATATATTTTGTTGTTGGAAGTCTCAAATACTAGTATGTTTTTGCTTTTGAATATCTTTTAGTTAAAGGCTACAAATGGCTTTCCATAATTGTTGGGTCAAACTTAGTTAAGTTCAATCTTTGTGAAACACCCCAATATCAAGTCATGGTCCACCAGGCCCCTTATTCATAAAGGCCTGCTTAGTTCCTTGCCAAGTGTATACAGGATACAGTTTAGTGTGCAACAGTTTTCCTAGTCCCCAACTAGGGTTAGCTGGGTAAGCTTTAGGTACCCACTAGGACCCTAGATGGCAACCAAAAGTTTGATGTGTTTAATTCTTAGGAATGTCATCCAAAATAGACTTGGCAAGGAATTAAGATAGAGGGCTTTTACGAGTATAGGCCCTGAGGCCGAGAGCATGATCATAACCCAGGACCAGACCTAGTTCCACTGATCTCTAAATATGATTGTGTAAGCCTTTACGGTTGAATGGTTAAGGGAGGTATGAGTGCTCTGCTACCTTCTTTTATATTATTCTAGCATATTGACATACGAGTTGGAGCCAAGGATTCTAATTACCATGGTAAATGTCGCTGGTCCGTAATTGGGCCCTCAGGGCCCAGGTTCCTACCAGCAGTGGTTCACTGATCCGTGCGTTTGTGCATTTACAGTGGAACCTAGCTATATATAGAGATCCTTGGGACCATGAAAAAAAATTACCTCGTTATAGGAGGATTTTGTTATCAGAGAGAGCTACCTAGATTATTAAAGCATGTAGTAGCTTGTGTGTATGAGTGAATGTACAGTTTGTTTACATGCATGTTTGGACCACTTTATTGGTAGGTTGTATGTATGTTTGTAGCAAATAAATGCAATTACAACACATTAAAACAACATGTACACAGTATATTTTTTTTGTAATTAAAAGCTGTTTTAATCAATTACAAACACTTGGCCCCTTGGTCAATGGGAAACATTCTGACCACTCAAAAATAGTGTTATAATTTGTTTCAAAACCAGCAGCCATTCATGTCATCACAAACATATAAAACATGATGAAGAAACAAACAAAAAAATCCAACTGTCATAAAAGTTTGTAGGAACGATGATGCAATATTTACAATTACGCTGCCACATTGAAACTTAGAACAATTAGGGGGATCCAAATGTACATATAAAATACATCCAAATGTATTTGTGATCAGTAAAACAATATGGCATCATGACATAATCACTGAAAATAGATTATCGAAGTGTGATGTCGCAACTATTCATTTCAATGGACTTGCGGTTTGAAAACAATGTCAGGCAAGCCCAAATTTGTGACCCATCGGTTGCTAACGGGGCAATTATCAAAAGCCCATATCAATGGACAAGTTGTTCAGAACGAATAAAAGTCTGGGATTCCTTGTAATACATTGGTGATCTATAAACAATAGGTCTCATAAAGCGTATAAATCCAATCTACATTGTCAGAAATCACAAGATTGATGATTACTTATGACAAGATTTGTTATTACAATGAAATCTATACATCAGTTACCATAAATGATCAGGTTGAAAAGAGTGACGGAAAATTAAACATGGCAGCCAACAAATGCGACCTTTATACTGGGTCGTCTATGGACGAGATGAAATTTATGTACACACGGAGAACTATTTACAACCTGCAATTTGCATTTACATGTGCCCTTCAATTAGATGTGATAAACTTCAGCTTAAATAATAGGAAAACAACAATACAGGCATGAAGAAGGATACATAATGTAGAATACATGTACAGGGAAACCTCATAATAAAAGGGCTCAGGAGGGTGTTTCATAAAGATCCCAAGTCGAACTTTACACTATGTTGGACTTACAAAATTATGGAAAGCCATTAGTTTCTCTTTAAAATTTTTAAACAAGTTCTTTAAACAGGCCTACAATTTTGATACAAATCATTAAAATTGTATGTTATCAAAGAGACTTCCAAGTTATTGATGTGACATTTTGTGGAAAGTTTCAAATATTTGCATTTGGGCTCTTGAATATGTTTAATTCCGAAGCTACAAAAGGCTTTCCATAGTTTTTATGTCCAACTTCCGTGTTAAGTTTGACTTGGGATGTTTGTGAAACACCCCTCTGGTATAACAAAACCTTCTTATAACAACCTAATTAAATTGATACATGCCCTTTATTGTCCTTGTTTATTTGTACCCTGATATAGGTAATTTTCATGGTCTCGAGCTCCTTGCAAGAGGTTCCACTGTAATAGAATATCAGAAAACTTTGTTCACTGTCTGACCAGTATAAAGTGTTTGTATTTGTGTCCATTTCAGAGTGAGGGTCTTTTGTTAAATTTATCTCACATCCATCACGATATTTAAAAAATTTAATTCACCAAGAAAATTTAAAATTAAATAAAACATAATTAACATTTGTGCTAACAAAAATGGCAATATATTTGTTCAACATTATAAGTTTAAGACATGACTATAACACAATTAAAATTTGAAAAAGTAGGATAAAAAACATTACATTTTCACAATAGGCTTCATTGAAAAGTTCAACATTATTTTGTCCATATTGTATGCAATGTTACCCTACAATATCAGGGCCCTGTTGCAGAAAGAGTTTCAAATCAATAGCAAGTCAGATCATGTGACTAAACGCGCAAATCTGATTGGTTTTCGAATGTGCATATTTTCCGACTTGCAATTAATTGCAACTTTAGAATTCGAATGCAACTCTTTCGGCAACAGGGACCACAACTTGAATGGAATGGTATCAAGAGCTTTCAACAAATTCCCCCCAAATTGAGAGACAAACTGAAAGAAAACGTGCAAAGAAGGAAGAGAGTGGGAAGGTTCTACAAACAAAAAGTTCCCAAATATCAATCCATTTTACAGATTACTGATAAGTATTTTTTTTCAAGTGTATCATTGTAAGCACACCACTACCAACAAACATTACCTTTTCAATTTAATTTGTCAAGATGGGTTTCAATCATACAGAGAGATTTTAAATTAGAGATCTATACATGTTATCAAAGTTGCTACCCATTTTGACATGTAATGGTGCTTTAAGAAAAAAATATAATCAACATCTTTAAACAATTTTTGATCATTATTATGATTGGTAATGAGTCCTAGAGAGAACACTTAGAGAGAGATTTACAAATTCAATTAAGACTATAAGTTAAATTTCATATTTCCATTTTTAGAAGAAAAAAAAAAGGTTGAATTCATTCCACTTTATACATTAAAATCATCAACTATTGAAATAAACAAACACAAATGTACAAAAAAAAACATATACAGCACCTTGATTTCAGATTCTATTATTGTAACCTTTAAATGTTTCATCAAGCCTCCACACTAACTTTTTTTTTTATCTACTGGCCTGTTCGGGCAAGTAAAATCATAAATGTTAAAATGTTACTTGCCCCGAACAGACAGTTTACTTGCCTGCTTACTTCTAGATGAGATTGTCACGTAAGGAACTACCTACATATAATTCTCAAAGTTGAAGAGAAATTCAAGTTGCCCGATCGGCCAAACAAATCAGACCATGCATGAAATTTGACTTGACCGACATCAATTTTGACTTGCCCCGGGCAAGCGGGGCAAGTGCTATTGTCGAGCACCGGTTTACTATTAAAAGAAGGTATGAAAATTAGGACCACCAGCCAGAAGTGCTTAGTGTGTTTCATCCTGAATAAAGACACACCTCGAACAGGTTCATGATAAAGAAGGCAGATAACGTTGAAAATAAATACAAGCGGCATTGTCAAAATAAAAATCATGCATTCACATTTTGTTTAAAAGGCCTTCATGCCTCTCATGTTTTAAAAGAAATTATAACAAACATTTACATCGTCATTTAAGGCCTATTATTTAAACATTCAATGATTTTAAAAAGAACAAAAAATGTCTTTGTACAATAATTATCTACCCCCCCCCCCCCCCAAAAAAAAAAGAAGAAGATATTGCTATCATACCTACTTATGTTCAAGAATTAAACACACAAATGTCATAAAGATAGATTATATTCTATTTACAGAGAGAGAGTGGATCTAGAATTCACGATTGCAGGGGACTTGCTGGGGGAGTTGCCCGACTGTTATCGTCTTCTCACACTCTTGCGGCTTATCTGTGGAGAGGAAATAATAGCAAAAGAAGAAAACAAATTAATTTAGACGTTGACAAAGTCCTGAATTGGTTGTCGAAGATACACAAAAACTGTATACATAATAACGCTGACTGATAAAACATTACATGATTAAATGCATGTAGAATCGATTGTTTAGTTACAATCAATTGCAAGTCAGATCATGTGACTAAAAGCCCATATCTGATTGGTTTAAATGTGCATATTTTCTGACTTGCAATAAATTGCAACTTTACAATCGATTGCAACTCTTTCTCCAACAGGACCCTGTGTGTATTTTAAGTTTATCCGTGAAGAAAATATAGGAAATAAATCAATTTTCTGAGGGATTAACAAGGAGACAGAAAGTAATTGTGGGCGGTGTATTTTTACAAATTATAGAAAATTTCAGCTGTTTTCCAGTACTGTCACAGGACTTGAAAACCTGTCTTAGTTATAAGCAGGTACTCTGTATAGTCAGGTACATTTACATGTAAACTAATACCTACAGAGTCGGGTTTAACCAATTAAATAATCCCCTAGTGCCAGCATGTAAATGCAATCCACTCTTAAAGGTATTTAGTAACTTTGTTGACAAGAGCAAAAATGCAAAGTGATATTCACTAACTCATTGCACTTACTTTTTACACGGACTAATTTATCCCGTAGACAATTTAACATCTAAACACTTCAATCATAAATATCTTTTGAACAAAATAGCAATTTGAAAAAACAAAACCTGTCCCGTGCTTTTATTGTTAATATGAATATGATAAGGTATGAGAGAACCACTAGAGTTCCAAGTAAGTTTTGAGGATTTGGACAATGTTACTAAGTCCCTTTAAAGTTTAAGGTATGCAATCAACAATAGAACCACATGAAAGCACAATGCCACTGCATATTACAATAGGCATGATCAATTACGACATTACCAATGGGCGCAGTCATGCATAAAGCAGTGCTCGAAATTAGCATAAGCCCACTGGCCCAGGGCCACTAAAAACAAGCTTTGGGCCACCTAATTTCATTGATCCTAAATTCCACTGGCCAGATGGGCAAACAAATATAACATAATTTGTTATGTTTTTCTTTGTTTAGGGCCAGCAGATTCAAGTTACAGGCCACTAGAATATGATAAATCTTGTTTTACTTGCCCGACTGGGCCACAAGGCAAAAAAGTTAATTTCTAGCCCTGCATAAAGAATGGCAGGCCAGTGGAAGCTTGCAGTCATGTACTTGGCACTCTAGGAATCGACTGTACTTACATTGAGTTTTGTTTGTGACTTCTGCGCTGCTTTGGTTGGCACGACCTTCTTAGGTGAAGTTTGTCTCACGTTCTTCTTCCTGTAAGAGCGAACAAAGTAAACAAATACATACAGAAATTAAATATATGCAGTAAATAATATAGTTTCTTATATAGCGCTAAATACATAAATGTTTCATAGCGCTTTACACTATTATTACCCTGGTCATAGGATACAATGCAAACCAGCACACATTTTGTGCACCATCTCCACTCCCTGGGGAGCATTCCTTCCAAGCGCTCATGGGCTCAAGAAGATCATTCACATAAAGGCTTTCACCACCTACCGGACCCCATTTATACACCTGGGTAGAGAGCAGCAATAGTGGATAAATTGTCTTGCCGAAGGACAAACGCGGTGGGCAGGGTTCGAACTCGGGATCTCACGATTGGAAAGCGCGCGCTCTACCAATCTTGCCACACCACATCCACAGTAATGCAGTAATACCCAGCTAGTCATTTTGTGATGTGTCTTAAATATATGGTAAATATAGCAACAGATTTGTGATGAAAGGTGGTAGCTTATTTTTATTTTTTCTAAAATGGAATCGGAGATAGAAAGCAGTGTTGTATGAACTCACATGTTTGTCTTGAGGGTTGTCTGTACTAGCCTCTTTCCGGGAGATTTCTTGGGCGACATCGTCCCGTTGACAAGCTTGCGGGGAGAAGGGGAGGACGATACCGATGATGATGATGATGATGATGACATATTTCTCTTTGCAGAGGTTTTGGTTGGCGATGCTTTGGATCTGGATAATAGAAAAAATAAATATTTCTTGTTAATAGTAACATATTCAATGACACTAAGTTAACAGAAATAATGAGACCTGATTTCTAGCATGGAATGTTAATTTTCTAAAAGTTTTATAAATGAGTATTACATTTGTAGCACAGTAACATATGTTTCATTTCAAAATGTAAAATTTCATATTACGATGCTTATTGTACCAGAAATCATAATATCATATATTTAAATATCATTTAACCTCATTGAAGTATATTTAACAAACTGTCTATTTGTTTGTGGTAAGTTCAGAGTTTTTGTTAAAAAAAAGCTGAATAGCAGTGCACTCAACAAGATAAAAGGGAGGCATAAATCACTCACTTGGCAGTAGCAGCACTGTTGGTTTTCGTGGCAAACTTCTTGATGGGTGATCCTTTCACTGCAAAGACTTTCTTCACGTTGGGCCCTTTCTTCACGGTCACTTTCTTTACCGGTGATGGCGACTTAGACTTGGACGATGATGAGGATGAGTAGAATGACGATGTCGATGTTCCGGACCTCGCTGGAGACACAACAGCAGGTCGACCTCGCCGTGCTGGTGGAGATGAAAGACGTGGAGTGGCCTTGGTGGACGCGGGTGCCGCCTTCTTAGCCGATTTCACCGGCGATGGCGACGGTGACGGTTGCAGGACTGGAGGTCGCCCCCGCGACTTGGCCTGCTGCGCTTTGGTGGACGACGCCCCTCGATTGGTGGTTTTCTGGGGCGATTTGGCTGGGGACTTAGCGACTGGCTTTAACTTTGGAGGTTGTTCACTCTTGGAAGCGGCCGTTGTCTTTGCTTTGCCCTTTGAAGCAGGTGGTGCCGGTTTAGGCTTAGCAACAGGCTTAGCAACAGGCTTGGCAGCGGGCTTGGGAGTCTTTGTAGGAGAAGGCGATGGGGTGGGCCTGGCAGGGCGACCTCGCATTTTCTTCATCTCGGCATCTGACGAAGATGCTGACCTGCATAATGGACATTAAAAAATACTTGTTTAAAGCCTCTTATCACCATAAATACACTTACTTAATCGATCATGGAAGGTTCATGATTTGGCACTGAGGTTTACAAGCAACGTTCTTCTTTTTTTCTTTTTAAACATTTCATTAATGTACGTATGATTTTCAAAACAAGTTTTCCATACCAAGTGGGCTTTATTGCACAAAAAGAATTTATACCAGTGATTATTTGTTTGTTTGGGGTGTGGCTGCAGCCACAAGATGCCTATCAATGTTTAAATTTTGCCATTGCAGTTACCTTTTTTGGCATCATGTCATTTTCTCTTTGGCACAAGGAATTATTGTAAGGGTTGAAATTTCAACAATGTCTTACCTTTTACTGGTTTGTTTTGTCTGTGCTGCAGGTGCTTTAGTAGGGGATGGCTTCGCACCCTTAGTAGTGGTTCTCCCCCTTCCCACATCAGCATCATCCGCCATCGCAGCTGCCTTCTTGGGACTGGGTATCGACAACCTCTTGGTTCTCTTGGGGGCCGGACTCTGCGAGCCTCCTGTACTGCTGCCCTGGCTGCTGCTACTTCTGCTGCTTCTGCTATTGGCAGCCCCCCTCTTGGTTGCCTGGGGGGCGGCTGCACCCCTCTTGGTTGCCACTCTCCCCCGTTGTGGACCCTTCACGGGGGAGCTCTCTGGGCTGGTCGGAATGTCTGATGCGGAGGACTGGCTGCTGCTGGAAGACTGGCTGGCGCGACCTCGTGTGACCTTTGACCCCTGACCCTTGGCCTTTGCTGCTTTGGCTTGCTGTGCCTTGGTGGGGCGACCCGATGATGGCCTGTTACCCTCATTGATCTTTTCTGTCAGCGGTTGGTCTTTCTTAGCTTCTCTTGTTTTCCTGTTAATTAAACAGTTAGGTTTGTTTATTTTCCAAATCCAAAATACAGAGGAACAAGCAAACAAAATGATACACATGAAAATCGCTTGTAGGATGGGGTTAAAAAAAAGAAGAAGACATAAATGCAATATATCACCTGCTTTTCTTCCGATTCAAACTTATTCTGAATGGTAATAATAATAAAGAAGGCTTCTAATGCACCGATTCCACCTTTTTCAAGGTGCTCAGGTAATATGTAAGTGGAATCCTACATTCACTATAAAATAGCTGACCCATCACATAAACAGCCAAAAATGTATTGACTAACAACCCAGTAAGCATGGGATAATGAATAAACTTAACGTAGAATGTAACAGTGATGATTTTATTGGATGTTGATTCCACAAAGAAACAAATGTCTATGTCTACCAAATCATTTTGACAGTGCCTCAACAGAAATAGCAAACGAACAAAATTAAAATAGGCCACCAAAAAATAAAGAACAGAAGAAACATAATTGACGGAGCAAATTAAAAGACATAAGCCTGATGTCAGAAATGTATCTGGCATAAACCAGGGCTCAACACTGGCTTGATTGCCCGGGGCAAGCAAAAATTGTCATCGGGCAAGTCAAATTCATAATGGTCTAGTTTGGATGCCCGATCAGGCAACTAAATAATTTTTGTCTGACCTAGAGAGAGAAAACGATGCAGCTTCTTAAGTATAAATATCATCTAGAAGTACAGGGATAATAACATTTTCTAAGGGGGGCAAGTCAAATTTGAGCATTTCTGATTTTACTTGCTCAAACACGCCAGTACAGAAGGAAAAGATTGTGCGAAGGATCACAATAACCTACCCTCCTCTCTTTGGTCGTTTGCTTGGGGTGGCATCCCCTTTCGGCGTCGCCGCCTCTGCCTTTGCGGCCACCCGTTTCCTCTTCCCCTTGCCCACGGGACTGCTGTTCTCGTCTCCGTTGTCCAAGATCACTGCGCTCGCATCCCCGCCCCCAGCTTTCTGCGGGGTCTCTTTCTTGACAAGCGCCCTCTTGCCTCTGCCTTTCGGTGCCGGGGACTCTGCTTTCTCCTCCTCGTCCTGTTGTGAGAAAAACATGAAAATTGGTTCCATACAAACACACCCATACTCAGTACTTGGTCTGACAAACTAAGTCTCTGTTTTTAGATTTTAGCAAGTTTGTATAACTGTTGAAATGATCTTTTCATTATCTTTCAGAAAATAAAGAATGAAATACTAATATTGATTTATTCAATTGTCCAAATGAAACTTCATCACATACATTGCAATCTAACCAACCTAAATAAGAAGATATTCCCTGACAAATTTTGCCCAAAGAGTGGCCTCATATGGGTAGATCTGTAATTTGAATGTATAATTTATCAATGGTACAACCTTTATAAGACAAAAGAGACAGATGACTGATATTTGGTTTTATTGATGGAACGTTTCTAACTTTACTTGAACTGCTCCTGAAATGAGAATCTTGTCAAAGTTGCTCAGAAAGTGAAACAGGAGATATTGATAATGGCAGGACTAGCATTTGCCCAATTGCCCGGGGCAAGTAAAATTTCATAAATTGTCTAGTTTGGTTGCCCCATTTTTGTACTTTTTTTAATTTGTTTTAATTTTAGTAAGTACATTTTCTGTCTGGGCTAATAGGGATTTGAAAAGAAGAAAAACGACTAGTGTGAAGGCTTGATATTGGCTTATGAACGCACTATGTTGTTTACCTTTTCTGGCGATTTGAACTGCTCCTGGAAGCGCTTGGGCAGGTAGTTGTCAGAGTTGTTGAGGTTCTTTCGTGGTTTGCGGAAGAGTTTCTTGGGGAGGAGGATGTCGCCTGGATGGTCCTTGATGATCAGGAACGGAGCCTTGCTCTGGAGGAGGCCTAGCGTCATGTCACACAGGGCATACATTTTCTACAAAAGAGATAACAAAGCAGACAAATAAAGTGTGATGACTTTTTTTTAGTATGAAGTAGATTTGGTACTAAGAGGACCGCTATATGCACAGATATTTGCTTGTCGAAAAGGTCTCCCTTAGCAGTTCCATATTTGGAGCCTAAAGATTAACATTGATAAAACAGAAGAACAGAACATCAGCAGAGAGAGCAACAAACTTACCATCCTCATACCTCATCCTCCACTTCCCAACCCACTGTTGGAGTGAACGGCATAAGTAAGTGAATAAGTTTTCAATATGCATCCACAGTCTAGCGTCATTTTAGGTGCCATATACATCAAAACAGTATTATTGTTATTTATTATGTTACACAGGACATACATTTTCTGCATTAAAAACGAGTACATAAACAGTAATCAATTGATCTATGTTTGTCCACTGCACAATAAAGCCAAAAGACAATGAGAACTAGATGGATCTTCAACTGCATGCAGTTGAAATTGTTGCCTCTGCCATTCCATGATTTGTATAATGAGCCCTGTGACTTTTGGCTTTTGACCTCATGAACCCAAAATCTAATCAGTTTATTGGCTCCCCAAGATACATACATGCACCAAGTTTGGTGAGAATCCGTTAATCGGTTCCCGAGTTAAGTGTACGGATGGACGGACAACCCGTTGCGGAGGCATACAAAAAAGAGGAAAATGTGCACCTTGGCTTTGCAGTTCTAATTACCAAGACAACAACATAGGCAGGTGATGATAATTGTAGTGCTGCTGCTGCCATGGATGCTGTTGTTGTTGTTGCTGATGATGATGACGACAACAATGATGACAACGATGATGATGAAGATGATGATTATAAAGATGATGGTAATGTTGATAATGATAATGTTGATGAAGATGACCCTATTTCTGATGATGTTGATGATGATTATGATGATCATGAATCCATCCTCTTAACAAAGTTTACTCCTGCTTTACTCTCTTACCCTGTTTCTGCTCCTGTCCTCCACGCACTGTGCATCCTTCATCTGTTTGATGGTCTCCAGCAGTTTGCGCATGAAGCTGCAGTTCTCTGCCTTGTCAATAAGCGGCTCCAACATGAACCAGATGCATCTACAAAATAAAACAGAGCACATATTTGATATCATATCCGTTTACTAACTATAAGAAACTAGTGTTACAACACACAGTGCAATCAGCTTGATGGTCTCCAGCAGTTTACGCATGAAGCTGCAGTTCTCTCTGCCTTGTCAATCAGTGGCTCCAACATGAACCAGATGTATCTACAAAATAAAACAAACAGCACGCATATTAATATCATATCCGTTTACTAGTAATAATGACAAATAGTAAGAAACTAGTGTTATAGAGTGCTACAACACACATTTCAATCAGCTTGATGGTCTTCAGTAGTTTATGCATGGCATTGCAATTATCTGCTTTGTCAATCATGGCACCAATATGACTAATACAAAAATCCACAAAACTTACTTACAACTTTGCATTTATTAAATACCTTGTTGTATTTGTATTACCGACATAAGCATGGAACAGGTTTTGGTTTTCCAAATTTCTCTTTCATTATAAAGATATTGATGATTGATGAGTTCGGATTTGAAAGTCTCCCTGGGAGACTTTCATCTGTGTACAGAGTAAGTGCAATTTGGTATCAAATATCACTTTGCATTTGCTCAGCCTCAGTACTTGGTCATATGACATTCATTTACCAGAGAATTTTCAAACATCACCCAACGGACAAATCAGATCACAGAAATACACTGTTTATTATAAACGATTTGTAAGTTTGTACACATGCCAACAAAGTTACTAGATCCCTTTAACCCTATTTTAACTGGGCTATTTCAGACCAGGTTTTCACTGGAGGGGGGGGGGGGGGGGTCAATTTGACCCCCCCCCCCTAAGATCTCGAAGACCGATTGTCCGATTCACGCAAAATTTTGCATGGAGGTACATTGAAGTATTAGCGACACGTTCATGTTTTCATTTAAACGATCCAATATTAAATATGCAAATCATGTGTATATTAATTACCGAAGTACGCTAATTTTTGCTATTTTTTCTTATTTTTTAGAGAAAAACATAATAAAAAGTATTATATTGACTAAAAATGAATCACCGACATGGATAAGTTTGAGATTTAGGTATTTACATTGTTTATTCTTGTAATTAACGAAGCACATGTAATTAAAGGGTACCACCACCCAAAACTAATATTTGTATAATAGAAAGGTAACATCTTTAGTAAGGCTGAGTCGGTTCGGTCGATCACACCGGTTACCGACCGTTTCAATCGGGACCCGGTTCGGTATATCGGGAAACAGTGCCCCGAAAAAAAAATTAAAAAAATAAAATGTTAAAAAAGAAATTAAGATTATCACAATAATGTAGCGGAATTCAAATAAAAACGGGGCAATTGATATCATTTACTTTAAAGAGTGGTTATTTTCGAGAAATTCTTGGTTCATTACTTCGTTTGACAGTCAGAAATTGAACAGGAAGCGCAAAATTGCTAGTCATTTGAACGATATTGTCGGCGGATGTGCACACAATGTTAGTCCGATACTCCAGGGGAGTTGTCTGATGGATCTTTGTATGAGCCAGTGCATTCAAAAAGTGGCTCAAAATACGTTTTTTGGTCATTTGCACCATTTAAAAATGTTTTGATATTCTACTTACATGATTTCATGGCGTTTGACAGCCGAACAGAAACAAAAATGAGCCCCAAAACAATGAAAACAACTACTCAAAACATCGATAAAAAACGACTACATCGCTCCCATTCGCTCGTATACCCTGTGTGCAAGTTACGGGTCTCTTTTTCTTCCGCGAGATTCATACGCTGGGCCGGTGGAACTATGTTCCAGTCCGCCCTCTATCGGCAAGATCCATCCGCCAGGAATTGGGGAAGTCCCCGGCGGATGGATCTTGCGCAAGAAAAGAGACCCCGTAACTTGCACACAGGGTATACGAGCGAATTGGAGCGATGTAGTTGTTTTTTATCGATGTTTTGAGTAGTTGTTTTCATTGTTTCGGGGCTCTTTTTTTTTCTGTTCGGCTGTCAAACGCCATTCGAAATCATGTAAGTAGAATATCAAAATGGTGTTGATTGCGAAAAGGCTAATTTATAGCCACTTTTTAAGGGCATGCAGTGGCTCACAGTCACAAGCGATCGTACATGTGATGTTTCCCCCAGACTAGCGGGCTAAGTTTCTGTGAATGGGCAATGGTGAACAAACGATGAATTTACTTCGAAAAAAAAAAAACTTTTCATGCGAAACTGAGTTAATTCTGGATACTGTAACTATTTTCCCGTAAAGATTGATATGTAAATCCATTAAAGCCTCAGTATTTATTATGTTATTTGCATATAAAAAGAGCAATATAAGCCCCAAACAGTGCATTTTGCCGATGCGTGCACAATTGCGTGATTTTACCGGTCCGAGTTTCGACGGTAAAAATTTATCGGGATACCGGTTCCCGACCGGTAAAAGTTTATCGGGACCCGGTTCCGACAATTACCGACATGACTCAGCCTTAATCTTTAGTATTCCATTCCATCAACAAGTTCACAAAAATATGTTTGCAGAAAAAAGAAAAAAAATTGGAAACCGCATCACCGTTCTAAAGCATGCGTTTATGCGGTCTGAATTGTGTAGACTACCGCGGGTGCAGCAAGCGAATCGCTCGGAATTATATTGCCTACAAACGTACCAGGAAATAGTAGTGGTTCCGTAAGTGGTGGAAATTAATTGCTTTGTTTATGAATTACTCAACCCTTTGCAAAATGTTAGGTATCTATTTGATATCACAAAACATGTAGTAATGTGTTGTTATTTGCCCGGTGGTCCCCTTTAATTATGCAAATATGCTAATGAGACGAGAATAGTGTGATTCTGAATTACTTATGTATTCCTTTGTTTTTCATTTCTTTTGTATTCTATTGTTCATATTTTGTATGTATATTTTGTATAAAGACAAGGAAAATATACAATTATATGGGGAAAATGGATTGTATTTCACAAGTTTTATAACATGCCCATTCCATTACACACACATGTATGGAAAAGTCACTGTTTTTGGATGACCTTTGACCCTTATTTGTCATGTGACCTTGTAATGCTTGGTCCGATCTTCGCAAATTTAGTACCAAAAGTTGCGCAAGACTTCAAAGAAAAAAGTCATGAAAGGAAAACTTGATATCTGCCGCGGTTCCGGAGTAGTCGCTAAATTATTACAGGGGGGGAGGGGGGGGGGGGGGGTCAAATTGACTTTCTCCCCTCAGTTAACATAGGGTTAATCAGACTTACTCTTTGATATCTGTGAGTGCCTCTGAGTCCTTGAGGGTCATGAAGTCAGGGTCGTGTGTGAGTAGATGGATGGTGAATGGGATCACATACTCGGGTAGAACGGACAGCATCTGATCTATAAATTGAAACAATCAAATACAAGATTAGAGAATAAAGCAGGCAGTGATCAAACTACACTAACCCTAACCCTACGCTCAAAATAAGCACCAATAAATGTTCAGAGAGTTCAATGCATGGCTCTATAAAACCACTTGCCCCTTTGCCTGGGGCAAGTGAAAATCAATTTGGGCAAGTATGATACCGTATTTGTCGGTGTATTAACCGCTCCGGTGTATTAACCGCACCCCCTAAAAAAAATTAAAAAAAAAAAAAAAAAAAAAAAAAAAGTGCATTTAATATGGTCGTGTATTAACCGCACCCCCTTTTTTTTTTTTTTTTTTGAAAAAAGGTGCGGGTAATACACCGACAAATACGGTATGTTATTATCAGGCAAGCTTTTTTCTGAAAAACTTCCCCAACTAGGCAAATCAGAAGCAAATTTTTTAGAGCCATGCAAAGCAAAGGGGTGATGTCTCAATCCAGCCCCAAAATTAATTTTCTCCCTGAAAGCAGGTCCTGATTAAATTGGGTATGGAATCAGTTATCTCTTAACTAAGTGACCATATTTAATCCCCCAAAAAGAAACTTCATTTAGAGTAAACACCAACTAATTAAGGGGATAATAATTGTGTTGAAGCCATCTGTTATAACCGAGCATGGTGGCTTAGCGATTAGAGTGTCCGCCTCATGCACAGGAGGTTCCGGGTTCGAACCCTGACCAGGTCATAACAAAGACTTTACAAATGTTTTTTCTGCCTACTAGCCAGGCGCTCAGCATTTATAGAATGGAGAAGGGAAAGTTAAACACGTGGAGTTACCAGAGGACTAGCACCCTTCTTTTTTTTCACTACATATAGAAGACATGTGGCCTAGGGCTAATGAATCGGAGATAGGCGCCGCCTTATGTGCCAAATTTGGCACGGGAAGGACTTTAACTTTAACTAACATATCCGTCAGCAAAAGGCACGGCAACAAACTTACTGGCTGTGAGTGTGCGGTTCTTGAGGTACTCGCGACGGGTGGCGATGTTGCGGACGACGTACTGCATGGCGCGCGACTTGCTCTCCTGCACCGGGTCTTTGGCGCACAGCGAGAATATGCTGAGGAACATGAGGGGGAGTCGCAGGGAGCTCAGCCCCCGGTTGAGCTTGACGGCAAACTGCTCTCGCACCTGGTAACACTCATCCTACACAAAGAGAAAGAAATTAAAATTCAATAGTTATGATTATATAACCAGGGAAAATTAGGAAATGTTACGAGGATTACGATGAGGGAATAGCAGGAGATCAGACCCCAGTTGAGCTTGACGGCAAACTGCTCTCGCACCTGATAACACTCATCCTACACAAAGAGGATGAAATTGAAATCCAATAGTTAAAATAACATATCCAGGGAAAATTAGGAAATGTTACGAGGATTACGATGAGGGAATAGCAGGAGATCAGCCCCCTGTTGAGCTTGACAGCAAACTGCTCTCGCACCTGATAACACTCATCCTACACAAAGAGGATGAAATTAAAATCAAAATAGTTAAAATTGCATAGCCAAGGAAAAATAATAAAAGGTTCAGAGGATTACGGTGAGGGAATAGCAGGAGATCAGACCCTGGTTGAGCTTGACGGCAAACTGCTCTCGCACCTGATAACACTCATCCTACACAAAGAGGATGAAATTAAAATCCAATAGTTAAATCATATAATCAAGGACAAATGATAAAAGGTTAAGAGGATTATGATGAAAGAGTCGCAGGGGGCTCAGCCCCCGGTTGAGCTTGACGGCAAACTGCTCTCGCACCTGATAACACTCATCCTACACAAAGAGGATGAAATTGAAATTAAAATAGTTTATAATTGCATAGCCAAGGAAAAATAATAAAGGGACTTCAGACTACAGTTTAGCTTCACGAAAAAACTGCTCTCTTACCTGGTAACTCATCCTAAACGAGAGAAAAAATGACAGTCAACAGATGTGCCATTGGAAATATTCTAATGGTTTCTTTTCGTTACCCAATCAATCCCGCTAGTTCTGCTAAGGCATCAGAACAAAGGGTTGCTTGACATTCCAGTCATAGTATAACTGGTCACCAGTAATATTATCTCCTGGATGATCATGTATGCAACATTACTGGTGAGGGGTTATAATATAACTGGAATGTCAAGAGAAACTTTGTCTGGAAACATGGTTCAAACAGTTACAGGTAATTTGTCTGTATTTTTATCCCAGACTTAAGTTGTGCCATTGATGAAAATGTGGGCGTATATGTACAACTAAAACCAAAAAAAGTATAAATGAGATAATAAAACAAAACTTGAAGTAAGACTCACGTTGATGAGTAGAGCCAAAGTCTGGAACTGTTCCAAGGTGAGGAGCTCCACATAGGTTGTGATCCGAGCCAGCTTGAGCAGGGCACAGCCGGCAGCCAGACGCAGACGGGACATGCTTGCCTTGCTGTTATCGTTATATGAAAAAGAGATAGAAAAAACATTAAAAAAACTAATCATAGTATTATAGAATATAGTGATTACTGAAAAAAAGTGACCTTGCAGACAAAGATCAAACACATTTGTCTCTCAGTAATAACAAAGAAGTGACAGGGCAAGATGTACACATCTTGTAAAATCTATATAATACTAGGAGCTATCGCATCACTTCCTGTATGTATCACACTCACTGTATGTGCATGCGCGTCCATTGGATCCTGTATGTACAGCATTCGCTTGCGCGCTTCTATGCTCATCCCAGTGTGTACTAACATATGTGTGATCGGGATATTTGAGCGCAATGGCAATGCCACAGAGAGACAGAGAGAAGGACAGAGAGAGGGAGATCGGAGATATATTTATATAGATCATTAGAGGCTGGATATGCTGACACTACTGAACTAATAAAATCACAAAAAGAAAACTATAAAAGAAATCTATAACCCCTAAAAACTTAAACATTTGTACATGCTTAACAAATTTTTTAGAGCTTTCTTTTACCTTATCTTTTGCTTTTCCATCAGATCACCCTCATTCTTGATCATGGTGGTCAGCAGTCTTATTGTGGATGTAGCCGAGCCATTGTGGTTACTATTCACTCCTTCAAGCCAATGGACCAGCAGCTTGATGCACCGGATCTGCAAAAGAAAATAAAAAAAGACAGAAGGGAAATCAAAATGTATCTTGGATTTAATTTCTAAATGATAAATATTCATCAGAATTATTAGAAAGTTTAATAAATATGTACAAAATTGAATTAACCAAATATATAAATACAAAAAACATATAATTCATTTATAGTGGTAAATTTCTTTGAACAGTATATAGGATTAAAGGGATCTAGTAACTACAATAACATATGCAAAAAACTGACAAAGGTATAATAAAATGATGTTGTATGGCTGAGCAATGAGCAAAAATGCAAAATAATATATTGTAGCTGGGCTGTTAAAACCTCAAAATCTCAAATTTTTGTGAAAATTACTTTTTTTGATAAATGTGAAGTTTAAGGTGTAATTCATCTTCTAATAACATATCTTAAAACATAATGTCAAAATTCATATTTTTGAAAATCTTGTATCTCATTTTAGGATTTAGTTTGAAAACCTCGTAACTCAATTTCCTGCCTTCCAAATTATTTTTTGTGCATTTCAACTATTTCATATTGAATTGATTATCAAACATAGTCTTAAGTTCAAATAACATAGCCTACGCACATAATTTGTTGAAATAAGAATCTTTTTTCGCTCTCCTGAAAATTTTTTTTTTGAGATACGAGGTTTTAACAGCCCAGCTACGATATGCTAACTCATTGCAATAAGTTTTTACACGTTTAAATCATCCCCAAGATTTTTCAAATCAAAACATAAATATCTTGATAACAAAAATTTGAAAAAAATAAAACTGGTTTCATGCTTCTACTCTTAAGAGGTATACAACCAGGCATGAACAAAAAACACTTAGAGATGCAAGTGAGCTTGGTTGATTCAGACAAGATAATCCCTTTTAGGCAATTCAAACAAATACGATTTAGGCGAAAATCTGTTCACGTAAGATATTTTGTTTATTTAGTCACACAGAAAGATGTCCTACCAACCTTTGCCTGCGTCTCTTCGGTGACCATGTTGTCATGGCACCAGATTCCTTTGGTGGGCGTGGCCTCCGTCTGGTCCTGCATCAACATCCCCTTCACCACCGTGTTAGCGACGAGGGCCTTCATCGGTTCCCGGAACAGGTCTGGGGCTAATCGGGCCAACTGGCCAACCGTCATTAAAGCCGTCAAGTGGCTCTCGTGGACCAGGCTTATGTTCTTGCACACACTCTGCAATGACATGGAAGATAGAAATAAGGAAAGGATTAAATATTAAATCTATTCCACTGGACTAGCAATATATCATTTTAAGTACATAATTTGCACAGCATATCTAGGTTGCTTCTTCAGCTAAACTGGCTTGGGCAGAGAAGATTACTGGCTAACTGACTCTAGGGCCGTGAGGTGGCTTTCATGGGCCAAGATTATGTTCTTGCAGCCAATATGCAATGACATGGTAGATAGGGATCAGAGAAGGATAATGTACTTGATAATCATAGTAACAATATCCTAACAAAAGTGGTGGATATATATGGGGTGAGGGAACATGCACCCCAATATTTTGACAAAATCATAGAGTCAGAGTCATAAAGTCAGTCTGTCCGTCCATCCCTCCCTCCATCAATCAATCAATCAATTAGTTAATCAATTGACCCATCGCCTACCAGATCCGGGTGGTCCCTGTATTATCCCTACGAAAGTCCCAAAGTCCAGTAGGGAACGAGTTAACCCGTTCACTACGAGATTCTGAAATCTCCATAGACTTTGTACACAACCCACCCGGTTCCCGTAGTCAATGGGTTAACATACCTGGAAGAGTTCTTGGAAGATGGTCTTCTTGTTGTTAGCAGCGACATCCAGGCACTTGATGGCCCTTTTGGCTTGGGTTGGGGAGCCGTTCTTAGCAAGGTGGACTAGGGTCTTTACCAAACCTCTGCATCAAAGTAAATCAAATAAAACAAATAAATAATTTATACATGTATATACTTTACTAGTGGCCAAACGCCACTCATAAACAAAAAGCATGTACAAAATCAACCTAGACTATCCCTTCTCATCTTCTAATAAAGTCCACCAGCATGGTGTCACTTCAGCCACATTACTGTTATGTAATTTTTCAAATGCTACTGTTTCTTAACTTAAATTTAATACTATTTACAAGAGAGATTATCTGAGGAACTTACTCTGCAATCTGTGGGAAGTCTGCCTGCATGCCGTGTCCCGTCTGAGTGAGAACCTGTAGCGCAACATCGGCCAAGTTATCCTCGCCGATCTGAAGCAGCTGGATCAGCTTCTCATAGCTCTCCTGACTGCTGTACCCCCGGGGGTACACCAGGGCCAGAATCTGAGAGAATAAGAAATTTGACAAAAATATGAATCAATTTGATCACAAAAACAAAAAATAAAACATTTAAAAACAACCTACATACATATACATATTTGTACAAAGTTCAGCTTATTTTCACATAAGTTAACATTTTAGATCACAAAGGTGCATTTTCATGTTTGAATGAATGACACATCCTGTCAAATTGAAAGGGTGAGGAACATAGATTTCATTTTGTTGGCCCAACAGTGTGGAATAATTTTCCAATTGATTTGAGATTGTCTCCCAAAGTAGAAATATTTAAAAGAAACTTAAAGAATATTTACTTTTCACTGTAGATTAGACAGGAGAAGTTGCAAAACGGATTGGATCAGTTGATAATTGGAAATGTAATTATAAAAGAATTAATCATTAATATAATTTTCTTTGGACAGATTACCAACAGCTTTAATACCATGCAACCTTTGACCTTCTGGCCCATAAAATGTGTGCTTACCAACAGAAGATAGTAACTGCACTCTTCTTACAGCCTTTCGGTCGTAACCTCACACAATGTCTATGACCTTTAACCTCGTGATTTTAAAATATGCATGATATTGGACAGTTCTAGAAACCACCTGTATATAAAGACCACCTACTCCTTTCCTGTTGTCCTTAGTTGGTCTATACAGACAAGTTTGATGATACAATACATGGAAATTTACATGACCTTTGACCTATCAGCCTATCTGGTGCTCAAAATTAGCACAGGGCAACTAAAAATTACCTTCAGGCCACCAAAGTTCATTGATGTTAAATTCCACTGGCCCCAATAGGGCAACCAAATGTAACACAATACATGGAAAATGACATGACCTTTGACCTATCAGCCTATCTGGTGCTCAAAATTAGCACAGGGCAACTAAAAATTACCTTCAGGCCACCAAAGTTCATTGATGTTAAATTCCAGTGGCCCCAATAGGGCAACCAAATGTAACATAATTTATCAGTGGTCTCTGTTAGTGGCCACTTGACTCGGGTTTCTGACCACAGGAATTCACAAAAATTGTGTTTTTACTTGCCCGACTGGGCCACAAGGCAAAACAGTTAATATCTAGCATTGGCTTACCTGAAGAAGTTTGAGACCACGCTCTTCAAGTATCCTCGCAGTAAGGCCATCGACCTCATCCGCCGTACCGTTGGCCTCAGCTGCCACAAGCTTCACGACCTCTGTGATGGCGTCGACGTCGATGAGGAGAGGGGCGACTCGCTCCATCAGAGTCTTCATCGTCTCATAGAGTGGGCTGGGGTTCTTGGGGTTGCCAAACTTCTTCATCACCTCGCCCTAAAAGAAAAGGTTACTGATGTTTTAATTTCTTAATCTTGTATTTAACCTAATAGTATTGGTAAATTTAAAGTCTTCAAGATTTGGACAGGGTTCTTTTGAGCTGCCGTAATAGAAATGGTTACTAATGTTGATGTAAATCTGGTGATGATTGTGGCTGTAATTAAATCATCTTTTATATTTGTAACAGCAAAAAGACACTTACCACTCCCTGAATGGCCTTTTTGCAGGTAGCCTTTGGACTTATGACCTGTTGCATGTAAACCCTGGCTCTCTTGTCCATGGAGTACTTGGAACTATTATAACATCACATTTTCACAAACCATTATTCCTTTAAACGTCAAGTTTTTTCCCGCACTGTTGCATTCCAATGGCACTTACCACTTCCTGAATGGCCTTCTTGCAGGTAGCCTTTGGACTTATGACCTGCTGCATGTAAACCCTGGCCCTCTTGTCCAAGGAGAACTCAACTTTTATAACATCACATCTTCACAAATCAGTATTCCTTCACAATTCAAGTTGTTACCATAATATTGTTACATTGCAATTGCACTTACCACTCCCTGAATGGCCTTCTTGCAGGTAGCCTTTGGACTTATGACCTGCTGCATGTAAACCCTGGCTCTCTTGTCCATGGAGAACTCGTCGATCATCCGTCGGAGATGCTCTTGGGCTTTGCCTGGTTCTGGTAGCATTTCTAGTTGTCAAGAACAGAATGAAAACATTTAAATGAAGTTGCACAGCTTTTAAATATCAGTGAAATGTCCGTTTTAGAGAGTTGACTAAAAGCCTCTTTTTTTTTTGTTGTCAACTATCTGAAATATCAGGTGCAATGATATGAGTAAGTGATAACTTAAAATATTGCCCACTATAGTTTACAACCTCTGCAACTTCAAGGCCAATTAAAAAAAAAAAATTCTCAATAACTCACTTTGTCAAATAATGGTTTACAAGGTTTTCAAGGTAACGTTTTTTTTTAAACAAGCTTCTCACTAACTCAAACCTCATCAAATTACTGTACATACTTAACCCTCTCTAAATATTCATACATAACTAATAAGAGACAAAAACACTTACAAATGAGTACACTAGTACATCTTCAACAATTATATCATGGTATAAATGAGAATAAACTTGTGTCCTTACTGGCAATGGCAGCGACCTTTGGGACAAAGGCTTGCTTGCGCAACTCTTCATCGTCCATGTCGAAGATGACCATCAGATCCCTCATGTGCTGCCTCACATAGTGCTGGCACTTCATCATCTCAATAATGGCCCTGTGAGAGAGAACAAATTTGAATGAAAATGAGCAATAAAAATAGGGTTTCCTCGGAATTCAAACCAGAGACCTCAGGATTTCTAGACCGGTGCTCTACCAACTGAGCTAGTTAGCCCTTGAAATTAAGAGAAAAGATAATCCATTTAATCTAAGATCAGAGTAATACTATCACTCTCAACAAAAATTTATGTTCAATTTCAAGAGAAAATGCAATTTCTAATGTGTAAATCATATCTAGAAGTATGTGGTCTCGGATATTTTCTGTTTGGACAAGTACTTTCAATTATTAGAATGGGCCAGTAGAGATAATATATGTATCTTGTCTGTTTGAGTGATATTCATCCTTTCGTTTCCTACTTACTTGCATGAGTTCTCGTCCACAGACGCAAAGAGGAGGTATAGACGTCGCATCCGGTCTTTGACATCCATTGTGTAGGGTACGAGGGTCATGGTGAAGATTCTCTCTACAAGCAACCTGTTGACATAAACACAAAAACAACAGATTATTGATATAATTATAAATTACTACAATACTAAATACAGGTAAACTAATGGCTTCGGAATACAATGGTCCAGATGATATCTATATGCAAAGATGAGGTAGAGATGAGGCATTCGACCTTTGACCTCCATCGTGTAGGAAACAAGCGTCATGGTGAAGATTCTCTCTGAGAGATACCTGTTTACGAGGAATGAATGTTTACTATTAAAACTTAGACAGAGAATTAATGCTTTCGTAAAACAAGATTGTATGATGCAATTGTAAAATATAAGTCACAGAGATAGTGATGTCATTGAGGTTTTGAGAAATCCCAAATTCAAGGGAAAATGGTAGCATTTTAATCTGCAGAAATTCACGTAATGAATATTAACTAAATTAATTCAATTCAGAATTATCATTCAATGAAAGTAATAACAAAATAGTTGAACCTGTCTCAGTGGTCACCTGTCTATAACAAAAAGTGATCCCCTACAGAGAAAAATAATGTACAAATAGAACCTGTCTAAGGAGGCCACCTCTCAACAGTCGCCATTTTTTTTTTATCCTTCCAGTGGTAACTTAACACATGTTTGACTGCTATATTTTTAAAAAAAGAATTCCTACCTGTCCTCAATGTTGGGCTGGTAGTACATGTGCAGCACTTTGTCTCGTATCCATAGGAACTGTCGCTTCTCGGCCGAAGGCATATCCTGAGAGTAGTACCACTTCTTGAAGATGTGACCCAGACCGAGCACGGCTTCCTTGCGGATCCTCCACTGTTTAAATAGAGGGAGAACAATTTGTCGATGATGATAAATAGAGCAATTATAGAGCAGCCGGATGGGTCAACAATAACAAAGACAAAGATCAGAACAAGTGAGTAGCCCGTCTAATACTGTTGTTGTTGATCATATTATCATTGTGATCATCAGGGCAGATCCTGCGAGTGTTACCACTTCTTGAAGTTGCGACCCAATCAGATTCGTGCATTTAGGCACATGTTCAGACTTGCGATAATTGCAACTGTTAATGCAACACTACAGTAATTTGAACAAAGAATTAATATTTTTTCCTTTGTTTGTAAATAAAACAGCTAACTGAAACTTAAAAATCAGAAAAGTCTGTTACAAACAGTTACCTTTACACTACAGCACTAATCATCATCATTTTCATCATCATAGCATTTAGAAGGTTAATCTACCTTTTTCTCTAGTGTTCTCTCCTTGACCAGTATAAGCAGTTCCTCTTTCATGAGTGAAGTCGCGCTTGGCATGTGTTATGAATGATGCAACTACCCTAATACTGTAATCACCAGATTACCTATAACTCGTCTTTCTTACATAAAAATCATCAACAAATAGTCATTTAATATTAAAGGGTATTATCTAAATCTACCTTTTTGTCCAGTGTTCTTTCCTTGACCAGTATAAGCAGTTCCTCTTTCATGTGCATGATGTCTCGTTTGGCAGCCGTTACGATGGATGCAACGACCTCCTGTCTCACTCCCTCGTCTGTGTCGTGTGCTCGTTCTCGCATTCGGTCTGTCAGGGGGAAAAGGAAAAAACAGCATAACCAGAGCTCAACACTAGCAATTGTACACTTGCCCATGGCAAGTAGAAGTTGGTGACGGGCAAGTAAAATTCAATAAGTTGTCTAGTTTACTTGCCCGATCAGGGAAACATAAATTTCTCTTCAGCTGCATGGTAAAATGTAACTCCTTACATCGTAAGTTCTATCATCTAGAAGTATAAAGCACGCAAGTACATTTTCTGTTTGGGGAAAATAAAATTTGAACATTTATGATTTTACTTGCCCGAACGGGCTAGTAGAGAACAAAGTTTTTATTGAGGCTTGATACAACAATAAGTTTCCAAAAAAAAGGTATGGATGATGCTGAATGGATTTAGGCAAAAACTTGACACACTCTGTATAAGTCTTTAACCATTTCATGGTCAAAATATATGGCAATGGCACATTTTTAATCTTATTGCACATAAGAGGCATTCTCATTCCACATTTGTCAATTATTCTGTCTAAAACCATCAGTGAAGTGCATCAATTGTGTAGTGAAAGTGGAGATGTTGTGGCACGATCAGATACAGACTTGACTTCAAAACCCGGGACCAAAGTTAGCAACCAATTGATGCCCCAGTATTTATGTCCTTCACCAAGGCATTGCTCTCTACCCAGGAGTATAAATGGATTAATCACCTGGACTGTAGTCTACCCTAGTAGAGCAGCTTGAGCTAGTATGCTCCCCAGGGAGTTGAGATAGTGCACAAGATAATTGTGCGGGTTTGACCAGTGCATGATGACTAAGGCTCATAATAACAATGCGCCTCTGAATAGGGCACACTTAATGTACATGGCACTATCAATTATTATTATTGAATAAATGAAACATGAGCAAAGAAAAATAAGCTTCGCTGGGATTAGAACCCGAGACCTCTGGAGTTTCCTTGAATATTTAAATTATTAGTAGTAGTAGTATTTACCTGCCAGGTCTGTGATGAGGTATGGATGATGCTGTATGAACTGAGGCACAAACTTGACACACTCCAGCCGGATTGGCACACTGATGTCACTGAATCTGTATGAATTCAATACAAACATAACAAGAAATTAGAAGAAAAAAACCAAGAACTGTAATCACACCTGTGTATAGTGACCACCTAAGGGAAACAAGAAATTAGCCTCAGTAGACAGGTGACCTCTATACAAAGGTTTCATTACACCACTATTCTCTTCATGGAACAGTTTTGATGGCCACTATATAAGTAAGTTGGCTGCTATAGACAGGAGGCCACTACAGGCAGTTTGGCTGATATAGTCAGTTGACAACCAAGACAAGTTTAACTGCAATAGGTTACCTTCCCAATAAAGCAAGTCCATAGGGTTTATTTTGGGGAGCTAGGACTGAGTGACATGTGCTATTTACATACCGTATTTGTCGGTGTATTACCCGCTCCGGTGTATTAACCGCATCCCCAACTTTGGCCGTTTTTCCATGGAAAATTTTTTTTTTTATAGTATAATTCTTGATTTTTAGTCTTTAGATAGTCAGCATTTTCTTAGGAAAAGTACCAAAAATAGCTATCAGAGAATCTTTGCCTATGAATTTTGTTTTATTTACTGAAGTCTCCGAAGTAAATAAAGAAAATTATCAGGCCTTCTTCAGAGCAGAAGAATCTATAACTTCTGTTGAATTTGCGACACGGATCACTACACATGGGACTACACGTTAGACAACAAAACAAAGATTTTACCAATAAAACAATCAGAACGGAGATTTAAAAAAAACTGTACCTTAATGTTATTCCTTCTTTCTAGTTCAAATTATGTTGAATCTACTCTTGAAAACTGTTTCAGGGGATAAGAAATTACGATCGTTACTTGCGAGTGCATGGTCTGAAGACATGGCGAAAGCTGGTATTCTTCGACTGAATCATATCAACGTATCGCGCGTGTACTGTACTACGTAATATATACGATCACGATGTTGTCATGTCAGCTCACATGTTTTGAAGGGTGGATTCAACACATCCTTAAGTAAGGGTTACGATTATAAAAGAACTATAAAGAAGGAAATAAATATCATGGTACTATTTTTCATCCCCGTTTTGTTACATTTATTGGAATTATCTGGTCTGTTTGGAAATATTTAACACGAATCTGCTAAATATTAGAGAAAGTTTTTCTGCAAATATTTGAGCACCCCTACATACGAATTGACTCTTCCAATTATTGGAAATTCCCTAATATTCGATTGGTACCGGTAAACTCTATTTTCAAGCAGGGGTGTGAGATAATCTGATTGAAAATTATGTCGAGTTTTTAGCAAATTATTGTTGTAAGAATCTGCAATATAAGTGATCATGAATATATATTATTTAATTTTCTACATATTTGTTAAATCATCATATAACTTATCTTGTTTTTTTTGGTTTTATTTCAGATTCCTTTTCAAGTTGACACGCATACCTTTCCAGTTTGGTCGTAGCCAACAGTCCGGAGATGATATCTTGTGATACATTTATTATTTTTGTTTATGCTAATCCCGTTGCTGATATAAGAAAGCATTATATTTTTGTTTATATTTTCGTTATATTTGTGTTTCACATTGGCAACAAATAAATGTGTTCAATATCTCATGAATATCAATCACTTCTTTGCTGTATATTTGCATAATATATTGAATAATATCTATTCCTTTATTAATCATATATATATTACAGCTATCCCAATAATTCGTTAACGGATGTATTCATTAATAAAACAAAGTATTGCTTCACTCAATAATTGTAATATGTGATGTGTTTGTGATCTACATGTGTACACATCTGAGATGAGTGGTAGAGATAAGGAGTGAGAAAAGATAGAAATAATGATTGAAATGGTAGAGTAGAAAGCCGACGGGAGAGAAAAGAAAGATGTTGAAAAGTAGAAAGAGATTCTAGAGATTCTTGGTTTGTAATTATTCTTTCTTGTATGTGTGTGGCCCTGAAAAGGGCCGCCCCAAAAATGGGTGGGCTTTAAAAGCCAAGGACTTGGTGAACGTCTACTCTCCGTCAAGCATCCATCGCTCACATTCTTTCTTGAGACCATCCTTGAATGGCTTGTTGACTGTTACATCTAGCGGCTGCAGCATGGACGTCATGCCGCCAGGAATCATGACCAGGTCGGTGTTCTGTCGGCGTAGCAATGACTTTGTATCTGCAGAATTGTGGCAGCGGAACGCATCGAGGACCAGCATGCTCCGTCGCCGAGAGAGTCCACCGACGCGCCGCCCCCAAACCACCTTCAGCCAGTCCTCGGTCAGCGCCTGGTCCATCCATCCCTTAGCCTGCGCCCGAACGATGATGCCTGGAGGAAACTTTACTTTGGGAAGGATCTTCCTCTTGAATATCACGTATGGAGGCAGCTTCCCGCCATCCGCAGTGCAGCTCAGCATCACCGTGAACCGGTCCTTTTCGTGGCCGGTTGTGACGATCCCAACTGACTTCTGGCCCTTTACTTCGATGGTCGATGAACGTGGGATGTCGAACGTCAGCGGCGTCTGGTCAGTGTTCCCTATCTGACTCAGGGGGTAGTCATGCTGCTTGCGCAACTTGATGACGAAGCTCTGGAAGCTGGTGGTCTTCTCCTCCATATCGTCGGGGAGCTTCTGGGCGATGTGGGTTCGGCGACGGACAGACAAGGCATGCCTTCGCATGAACCGGAATGCCCAAGAAGTGCTGGCCGCGAAGTCGTTGAGCTCCAGTTGTCGGGCGATGTCCTTGGCGCACAGACGCAGGGGAATATGCTTGTATTTTCCGTGCATCGTATGAGTATGAATGCCTTGCTGAGGTGGACTTTGGTCACTTGTGAATCTTATCTCAGTGTATTAACCGCATCGTATTACGGCCTGGCGCTGGCTAGACAATTTGCGTGTACAATTTTCCTATCTCCGTGTATTAACCGCTCCCCCCATTTTGGAGCTTCTCCCGCCAGACAAAAGGTGCGGTTTACACACCGGCAAATACGGTAATTACAATTCATATTGTGGTGGTAAGGCAACAACAAATTAAAAAATAAATATTTCAGACCTAAGCAAGACTAAGTATTAAAACTATTTCAATTATGCAATCCATCTTTGCCCAATAGTTTAATCATGATTTAATATCAATCCAATTTTAAATGCTGTATTAATCTAAATTCTGTATGTAAATTTGTGACTTTATTATGTATATTGTTATTTAATTGTGGACTTAGTGTATTGTATATGTTTGATAATGATACATACTGAACACAATTTAGTGAGTTGGCTGCCATATAAATACATAAATAAATAAATTTGGTTACCTTCCCAAGAAGCAAGTCCACAGGGGTTTATTCTGTGAGGCCAGGACAGAGTCCCTGTCGGAGAACATCCTCCCAAGGAGCTTAGTCACCGACAACCTCTCACGCTCATCATTGCTCTACATGCAAACAACAAAAATAACATATAAATATCAAATGTGCTAAGTTCAGACACACAAAATAAAATAACTTAATTGTTTCATGTGGTTTATTCTGCGATGCCAGGACAGAGACTCTGTCGGAGAATATCCTCCCAAGGAGCTTGGTCACTGACAACCTCTCATGCTCATCATTGCTCTACATGCAAAATACATAAAAACATACAAATATTAAACATCAAGTTCAGACACACAAAATAAAATAACTTTAATAGTTTCATGTGGTTTATTCTGTGAGGCCAGGACAGAGTCTCTGACAGAGAACATCCTCCCAAGGAGCTTAGTCACCGACAACCTCTCACGCTCATCATTGCTCTACATGCAAAAAAAACAACAACAACATACAAATATTAAGTATTGTATATCATACCAAGATAGGATCTCTATGCGCATTTAAAGAAGGGAAGGGGAACGTGTCCCTACCTAGAGTTTGAATTCCAGCTTGGGCAAGACAGCTAGAAGCAGGTTGCTGGAGATGGTATGTAGCTGGTAGATCATAATGACAATAAATGGTTCTTGTATAGCATATTATACCTAGAAAGGATCTCTATTAAGAAGGGGAGGGGAATGTGTCCCTACCTTTAGTTTGAATTCCAGTTGGGGCAAGACAGCTAGAAGCAGGTTGCTGGAGATGGTATGTAGCTGGTAGGTCATAATGACAATAAAAGGTTCTTGTATAGCGCATATCATCCCAAGATAGGATCTCTATTAACCTGTTCAGGACGGACTGATTTTGCTATAACATGCATTCTCCATAGACTCCTGCCTGAGTATTTTCGGGACCAGTCCTGAACGGGTTAAGAAGGGGAGGGGAATGTGTTCCTACCTTGAGTTTGAATTCCAGTTGGGGCAAGACGGCCAGGAGCAGGTTGCTGGAGATGGTGTGTAGCTGGTAGATCAGCTCATAGCAGTGGCTGGCTAGGTCGCTGGTGGAACTCTTACCAAGGATAAGAACGCTGTTGAAAAACTGAAATGAGGGAAAGCAAAGACGAAACAAAAGATTAAAATAGAAACATTTGAAGTTCAAATTATGGTATATGATGCTGGTAGATGAGATGAAATAGTGGTGAGCAAGTTTGCTGCTTGAACTCTTCCTGTGAATAAACATAGCATTGTGTAAAATTACTTCAATTATCAAATCTAATCTTCAGAATATTTAGATCATTTAGAAGAAATATTGCAATGTCCTTGCTTCTCAACAAAATGTATTTTAAAATCTTAACAATTACAACATAAGAAAATAAAGCGAAGACAAACAGACTACTATCCTCACCAAACCTAACATAGTGTTCATGTGCATGTTGTCAAATATCAAATTACAAAACACATTTTTTTTAAAGCAAAGCAAAGCAAAAAACATTGGAGGAAAAAAAAGAAGAAGACTCACAGCTTGAATGGAGGGCTCAATGCTGGTGGAGGTCCTCTTGACGAGGTCCCGGGCCAGATCGTGGGCCTGCGGATGCTGCACCTGCTTGGAGTCTAGGAGATTGCCCAGGATCACCTCTAGGAGTTCCTGAGGGACCACATCATTCTCACAGATCAGGGGACACATCACATCCAGCATGAATGTGCGCACTTTGGGTGTGTGATTCTCACTGCAAAATGAAAGGAATATCAATATTGTATGTTACTGAAAATTGAAAATGGACAAAAAAACACTAAATGAGTCAATCCTCAAATTAGCACTGGCCTACTGGCTATAGGCCTCTAAAAATCAACTTTGGGCCACCAACATTTAATTAATGCTAAAATTTACTTTGTTTATATAAAAGCTTAACATCACTTAACAGATGACTGCTCTTTTTTGTGCGACAGGTTACCATTTTTTTGAAATTTCACCAAAATACTATGTACAGAACTAGGTTGGATTGATAATCGGGGTACTAACTAAAAGCGCTTGCATATGATTATCAATCATACTAGGCGCTAAACAAATAGAAACACTATAATGATTAATAGTACGCTAAATATAGGTCAACAGATAACCGCCCATGTTTTTTTTGCGACATGTAAATAACCGAAACAGTACAGCACTCAGGTTGCATTGCTCCCAAGGGAGCAGAAAGTGTGAATCGATTGCGAGTGTGTGTCCGATGCCCAGAGGGTAATAATGTAAAGTGCTTAGAGATGATTATCAGCCATATTGGGCGCTATATAAATCGCAAACATCATTATTATTATTATTATTATTATTATTATTATTATTATTATTATGGCTTACTTGATGATGCTGAAGAAGATGGTGAACAATTCCACAAAGATTTCAGCCGAGTCCTCCAGCTCCATGCAGATGTTGAAGGACTTCACCATGGCCAGGTTCTCCAGCAGGTAGAAGTAGCGCTTCCACGACGGCCCTTCTACGTTCTCCAGACCCCATAGCTGCTTGTTCAGGAACTGGAATATTATCTGCAAATAGAAGTTGATAATTTGTAGCAACGAACTGTTTTCAATATAGACTTCAATAATTTATTATCACATGTCTTATTGGCAGAGATAAAAAAATTTTAAAAAACGATTTTCAGGGTAAATGGTTCTCCAACCGGCAAGAGTAGTGCTTCCATGATGGCCCTACCACATTCTCCAGACCCTGTAGCTGCTTGTTCAGGAATTGGAATATAATCTGCATCGAAATAGCAATTAGACGTTGATAATTTGTAGCAACAGATGGTTTTCAAAACAGACTTCATTAATAACTTATCACATGAACTATTGACAGAGAAATTGTAATTTTGATATATCTTTTACACGCAAAAAAAATTCCACAGCTGCTTGTTCGGGAACGGAAATATAATCTGCATTTAAAAACCAAGGTAAGGTAGAGGTTAATCATTTCTAGTAACTGATTGTTATCAATAAAGTCTTCATGAATTACTTATCATATGACTTATTGGCAGAGAATCATAATGTTGATAATAAAATAAACAACATTATTTTTAAATTTATACTAATTAGCTCAATGAATTTTAGCTTTCGAAGTGCCCAAAGAGTCTACATCATTACAGAAAGACTTTCTGTAAAAATAAGCACTAAATGTCATGGTCCTGATATCAATTTTTCTTCTTCTTTTCATAAGTAGAGGAAAACTGAGACAAATTTGTATAAATATGTCTGTTGGCAACATGCCATTAGTAGATAATATACTTGAATAAGTGCACATTTAGGAGGTCATAAGCCTAACCATTGTCAACAACTCTGTTAATTATGCACCATCTCTCACAATCCTGTTTAAAAACAACTAAAATTTGTCCATTAAAAAAATATATATCAGTTTCTGATGTAAATTTGCCGCTCTCAGTCCAAATGTAGTAAATGGGTACTTGCCATTTATTCCCTGAAATGCTTGAGTACGTCGTCATGGTGGCTCGGCTAAAGCCAAAGAAATAATGAACTTTATGAGCTCTTTAAAAATTCAGTGATATATAAACGCTTAGTTTATAAAAACATGGGCAATATATATTATTACCTTCAGCTGCTCGGCGGTGCGGTAAGGGGCCTCGGGGGCGAATATCCGAAAGACGTCAGCCAGGCAGCAGGCAACGAGGAGACGAACGTCCTTGCTGGAATGCTTGAAGAGGAATGGTTCCAGGAGGTGGAGGGCAAGGGGCTCGTAGGCGGTGGTGTCCTCTTCCTGCTCCATGTCTTGAAACACCCTGGCCAGCATCTGACAAGACAGGAGAGAGGAAATAAAAGGGAAAGTTAATTCATTACTTTTTTTTAAAACTGTGGTGGTCCATACATGTAGTAACTCTATACACCAAATACATTCAAACTACATTTGACTGTAGTCCTTTAATTGACCAGCATTACCAAATCATTACTTCCTCTGCTACAAATGAATTAAAGGATCCCTAGGCTACAATTTCCCAACATAGATATTAACATGTATGTGTTAAACAATAACTTTTTTTTTCTTTCTTACTGAAAGTAAGGATATATTAAGTTTGCAATAATTCCTTCTTCATCTGATGAGCGTAAATTAATAAATTAAACAAATTGGTGAACCTGTGAATCAAAACATACGTTACTTTGAGCAAAGTAGAAACTAGAAAGTCACAACACTTCTTCATTCTGTAATCTGTATCTATTTTGTTTAAAACTAATTCAGCAATAGCCAGTATGTATACAATTTTTAATTAAAAAGTCTGGTCAGTTTCTTTATATGTTTGAATTAAAAAGTGTGATACACATTGATACATATGCAAAACAGGAATAATTTTATGAAAAAGAAAGAAAAAGGAAACCTAATAATTATAACATTTGTACACTTATTCTACAACTCACCTTAAGTCGCCTGACCATTTCATCCTTGGAGAGGTCAGGGGTCAACTCCTTGGACCCAGGAGGGTAGGCCACCTGGATGAGTCTGCGCGGGACCTTTGAACGTGTCATGCTGAATGGCTAATGTAAGGTGCCCCTACTGCAGGCAATTACAACTACTGATTGAAGTCAGCTGAATTATGTAGTTAAATGTGAGATATTCACATGGCCTTGATTACATAGAACCTAGAAGAGAGGATAAAGATAGAGACAAGATAAACATTTTCACTTGTTTCCCTTCCTTTTCTTTCTTTTCTCCTTATTACATACACATTTGTCCTTTTTTCCTTCCTGGGGGAGACAAAATGTTTTTGAGAAATTTAATTTTGTTGAAGATTTGTTTACATGTTAAAGATATACTTGAGTGCTGGTCAGGGTTTGCAAATAAACATGCTGTACAGAAACATTTTTTTAAATACCAAATTAAAGAGTTATATAGAACTTACAAAATTCAGTCTAAATATTAGGCAAAGTTAAAAATAAAAGTAAAATTCAAGATGAAGAAAACAAATTATTGGGCAGCAAGAGGAAAACTTCCGTTCAGCCCTTACTAGTCCTGTTGATTCATACAAGCTTCCGCTGGCTCATGCATGTTTAAACCACATGTAGAGTAAGTTATTTCTGACTACATTAGAAGTCCACTAGTGTCCGATACAGGGTGAATTTTACAGTGTCTACCATAAAGAGTGCATATGCAGCACGCAGTGTACATTCATTGCGTGAGGGGTGTTGGCGAATTCACTTTGACCTAGTTGTTAATGGTTACCAAACGCTACCGGTATTAAATAGAATAATGTGTAACATACAAAGTATTGCACACATGAAAGTTCAGGTATGGCTGGGAGTGGGATGAACAAAATTGTCAGACAAATTTCATAACTCCAAATTAGAAACGGCAAAGCAAGGTCATGAAACTTTCATTTCAACATATCATTTTTTTAAACAGCTTTATGTGATTAAGTTAAAAGTATTGGCGAGTAATTTAGGAATTACAACATTTCGCCAGACACCCACTCATACACCCCCTTTGCATACCTGAGCACAGTAGAAATTGAAGGCACGCAACAGTAAAAACTGCACAAATTTACACTTGGAATAAACAGAGTACTAGCAGCAAGTTTTACCTTTACAAACATGAATATGAACAAATTTATTAGATGCTTACAAAGTTACATATCACGCCAATCAGAGTCGCCGATTTTGCTTATTTCTCGCGTGCGGGTGTAGATGCCGCAAATCACAGCGAGAGTTCACCATGTACGAATTCGGTTACAGCAATCGCTGATAGTATCGGAATATTTTGGATACGCCATGCGAACGATCAGGAAATTATGCACGCTCACAAGTGGGGTGTCCGCTTGTTTTTCAGCAAAAAAAGTTGGTGTTGCGATGATTGCGGGCGTGCTTCAGTTAGTCAGTTAGTTTTACGGCAGAAGACAGAGCAAGGAAAAAAAGGAACTCAAAGTCCACATTTTGTGAGTATGTCATGACATTTTGAGAAGCAAATTCTGTTGAAAATTAATCAAATAAGTCACCACCCTTTCATCATGGAATTAATGAATTTAGATTGTTTTTTTCTTTACGTTCTACCAGAATTCTGTACAATGTGAAGCAAGTTTACATGATGTAGTCGTAGATGTGCAGACACCCTAATTCTACTATGACCATCCATGTCTACAATTGACAAATTGTAATTTGCTATTTTTGTACAACTACAAAGTACAAATAAAATTTTACTAAATTAAAGTCAAAAGAGTAAAAGACAAAATAGCAAATTACAATTCAAATCATTTTGACAAATGTTGCAAAAACTGAATATGGATAGGCATACTTGTGGAAAATTCCTCATATAGAGCTAGATCTAACAAAGAAACTAGTACAATAGGATAACTAGTATTAAATCAAACAAAAGACAAGAGTTGATCGGGAAAAAAACCCCCCAAAATCCGACACTACACACAGATCTGGATATCTGGGACTGCAACAAATTATCAACTTGATTTGCATTACAACTCTTATACACCGTACAATTATGACATTTTGCGGTGAAATATTGGGTAAAAACAAACAAATAAGCAATAATTAACAATGTGCCGTGCTTTACTAACTAGTTCGCACAAATAAATCGGGTATTTTGATATAAATATAACATTATTTACCGTTTTTGTTCGCTAACTCTGTCTGGCGCCAAGCGTCCCTGGACCCAGTTTGCGTGTGTACACTGATTGCTGAATTCTGAAGTGTGGAGCATTTTAATTGGTCGATTTGCGTTGTTGTCACTAACTTTGACCAATCATTGTTGAGTTTTGTAATGAAGAGAAGTGGCCGAGCAAGCGTTCATTCTGCACCCCCCCCCCCCCCGAACATTTGAAACGGGGGGGGGGGGGGGGGGCTTTTCCCCCAATATTTTGCCAGGAACAATACAAAAGTAAAGCATTTAACAAATAACATCAGCGTGTGCCCCGCCATTTGCGTGCCCCCCAATCAGTCCGACCATTTGTAAGATTTGTAAGATTTTATTTACTCTATCGACCCCCTTCCGGGGTATGAGAGTACAAACTTTTTTTAACAATATACAACAATTCAAAAACAAAACATGCAACAACAATGTAACATAAACATATCTACAAATTCAGCCTTTCTGGGCGATTTACCCTTCTACCACTTCGTGTCAATATTGGTGCTCTATTTCTCATATCATTAACGAGACAATCCTCATCAGAATATGTTTTCAAGCTAAATTTTAACATAATAACTCTAACAAAATATGCTAACTTCTTTAAATGGCAAGTATTAAGCGTATTAAAAAGTGATTTCATATACAAAGCATACGGAGTACAATCATACAGTTTCTTTGGTAAATACATTTGTCTTTCATTATTAAAAAATGGACAAATAAAAAGATAGTGATATTCATCACCAATGCCTTTTAAGGAGCATCAAGAACATTGCATTTCATCTACTACAGTGACATCAAATCTACTCTTGTTAACCGGAAGATTGTGTGTTCTACATCTAAATTTACACAAGGAAATTAAATCTTTTTGAGGCAATACATTCAAATAATGTTCATAATTGAGACTAATTTTAAATATTCTATATATTATAATTAGTACAAATACGGTTTGACCAAGTAGTAGATTGCCACTCCTGAGCAAAAATATCTCTTAATCTACATTTTAAAGACGACACAACCCAATCAATACTATGACCTTCACCTCGAGTAAGCCAAATGTTCCCTAACCCTGACTTATCAAGTAGATTCTTAATAAATACCAACCACTGTGATCTGTATCCTAACAAGTTCTGCTCATCAAATAACATGTACAAAATCATCCTATATAAAATGTATGAGTATTTAGTCTGTTTTCCTTTAACTAATCTCAACCAAAATCCAATAATTCTACATTTAATATAATTCAAAATCACAGTCCGACCAGTTTCACCATACACCATGCAGTCTGGTGTACAATTATTAACACGCAATATCATTCTTAAGAATTTCCTATGAAAGACTTCTATCTTATCAATACATTCAAAGCCCCAAATCTCACAGCCATACAATAAAACTGGCAATACCAAATGATCAAACAAATGGCACTGTGTTTCAATGGATAACTGTAATTTTTTGGCTCTAATTAACATACTAAACATTGCTTTCCTTGCCTGACCAAGTTGTTTTAAAATTGCCTTCTTAAAGGTACCATTATAATTAAAGATAACTCCCAAATAAACATAGTCATCCACAACTTCAATTCTTTCTCCAGCAAGACTAAACTCTGGAAATCTTTTAACTTTGCCACGAGAGAAAATTATAACCTTAGTCTTACTAACATTAACTGTTAAATGCCACAAACCACAATAATCATTCAATGCATCAAGGGCTTTTTGTAAGTCATTTGGAGTTTCTGCCATTATTATTGTATCATCAGCATATAACAGTGTTGAATACTGGCTCTTAAAAATACTTCCATTGTTCCCTTCAAAATTCAATGAGTCTAAAATAAATCTATCTAACAGCGGCAGTCCACTATACGAGTCCCTTAAAAACTCTTGAAAATCATTCAAATAAATAGCAAAGAGAAGGGGGGATAAATTTTCACCTTGTCGAACACCTACATTACAATTAAATAAATCCGAAATCTTTCCATTTCCAGAAATACACGATTTTGCTGAATCATATAGTTTCTAATAACTCTAAATATTTTACCGTGTATACCAATCTTCAACATTTTAAACCATAAAGAAATTCTATCAATTAAATCGAAAGACTTCTTAAAGTCTACAAAGGCACAATATAATCGTTTTATATTAATTAAATACAAATCTATAATGTTTTTCAAAACAAAAACATTATCAAGAGTTGAATATTTTGGACGAAACCCAGTTTGTTCTTCACCTAGCAAGTGACCATCTTCTAACAAAGTAGAAATTCTATTATTCAAAATTGAAGTAAAAAGCTTGCCCAAACAACTAAGCAATGTTATACCTCGATATACAACACCAGTATCTAATATCATATTTAAAAATCGTACTAACACCTCAAGCATGTCAACTGAGCAACTTTTAAGGTACTCATTTCTTACTTTATCTATTCCACAAGCCTTAGAATTTTTCAATTTCTTTATCATCAACTCAACCTCCTCTACACACAAAACTAATGCCGAGTACTTTGACTCATTAAACGCAATATTGTGTGAGTCATTGCCATTCTGACTCACTTTTAGACCTCATGAGTCACAAATGACTCACCTTAATTAAAACAAATGAGTCACACAACAGATGACTCACTTGACATCATAACTATGTGACACGGTATTGTGTTATAAACGAGTCAGCTTCAAGTTTTGACTCATTTTTGCTTATGCTGAGTCAGAAGCACAGCTCGATATTGTGACACATTTTGCATTAATTTTGAGTCATCTGACTCACTTGCGGAGAGTCTTCTGACTCACATCTTTTACTGAGTCAAAAGACTCACAATAACGAATGTCTCATTTTTAGTGAGTCTTTGGACTTTGTTTTGGGAAGTGCCTCGTTCCGTTATTTGGGGGGCCACCCTGTATAGTGTTATGACTATAAATTCAAGGCTAATTATTTCGGAATCAACTCCCTGCATACACTAACCATTATAAATCACGCATATCAAGAAGAGGTGTTGGATAATAGTGAACCGATGGGGCCCATGTGGGCAGCCCATGCTGGCTCCATAATCGATCCCCACGCTTTCCCATTGCTATCGGCCTATGTATGATCGATCATAAACAATGGTAAGTGAAATGTAAAATATAAAATTTGTTTCTTTCTTTTTGTAATTATTCATATTGAAAACATTGTTATCGTGTCTTTTATGTTGTATATAATATATACCAAATATAAATAACACCTGTATATAGTGTAATGAATATGAATGGAAGGCTTATTATTTCAATATCAACTCCCTGCAAACACTAACCATTATTAAACAAGCATATCAAGAAGATGTGTATATATGCATATTGAACCGATAATAACAATTGTCGGTAGGATGATAGGGTGATTGGTTTAGGTTTAGGTTTAGGGTGATAGGTTTAGGCTTTATAGGCATAGGCATTAGGATAATGTTCAATCTGTAAATCCGTAAATCCGTATTAAGCAACTGTTCAATTAACATAAATAATTATTTTTATTTCCCACCCCTTTTACCCACAAAACTCGGTATGTGTGGGTAAGAAGACTCAGTAAAAGAAAAAAACGTGTCGCTACACGGACAAACTAAAGACTCACTGAAGTGAGTCATTGGACTCAGAAAAGTGAGTAATTCGACTTTTATTGAGTCAATTGACTCGGTATGTGTGGGTAAGAAGACTCAGTAAAAGAAAAAAACGTGTCGCTACACGGACAAACTAAAGACTCACCTATTAAAGTGAGTCATACTCAGATTTTTTTTTCTGTGTAGTTTTGATTGCTGATTTGTGAGTAAGCCCGCTGGTGATACGAATTAACATTGTAATCTATCAATGCTCACGAAACACTCCAAAATCTCAGAGTTTTTTTGAGTTCAAATTGCTACGTCCTTTTTGTTTTTCCCCTTCAAAGTGGCATACATGTACTGCGAAAACCCTATTAAGATTTGTGGGAGGGAATTGTTCTCATGAAATGTCATCATTTGAGGAAAGTAATGTAGCTTTGACTGCTGATCGATTTGTGAGCAAAGCTGCATGATGAAGATACGAATTAATATTGTAATCGTTCAGGGCACTCAAAACATAAAATGCACAAAAGCGATCTCAGAGATTTCTCGAGTTCAAATTGCCATGTCCTTTTTTCCAAATAAAAATGTGTGGGTAAGAAGACTCAGTAAAAGAAAAAAACGTGTCGCTACACGGACAAACTAAAGACTCACTGAAGTGAGTCATTGGACTCAGAAAAGTGAGTCATTCGACTTTTATTGAGTCAATTGACTCGGTATGTGTGGGTAAGAAGACTCAGTAAAAGAAAAAAAACGTGTCGCTACACGGACAAACTAAAGACTCACCTATTAAAGTGAGTCATACTCAGATTTTTTTTTCTGTGTAGTTTTGATTGCTGATTTGTGAGTAAGCCCGCTGATGATACGAATTAACATTGTAATCTATCAATGCTCACGAAACACTCCAAAATCTCAGAGTTTTCTTGAGTTCAAATTGCTACGTCCTTTTTGTTTTTCCCCTTCAAAGTGGCATACATGTACTGCGAAAATCCTATTAAGATTTGTGGGAGGGAATTGTTCTCATGAAATGTCATCATTTGAGGAAAGTAATGTAGCTTTGACTGCTGATCGATTTGTGAGCAAAGCTGCATGATGAAGATACGAATTAATATTGTAATCGTTCAGTGCACTCAAAACATAAAATGCACAAAAGCGATCTCAGAGATTTCTCGAGTTCAAATTGCCATGTCCTTTTTTCCAAATAAAAAACGCATACATGTAATGTGAAAACTCTTGAAATATGTGTGGGAAGGAATATTGTACTCATAAAATATTGTCATTTGTGGGAAGTAGTGTATATTTGACTACTGATTTTTGAGCAAAGCCTCGCTGGGAATACGAATTAACATTATATTCGCTCATTGCATGCACCCGAAACACAACATGCACAAATTGCGATCTCAGAGTTCAAATTGCTAAGTCATGTTTTCCAAAATGTGATACATTGTACATGTTTACTGTGAAAACGCTTGAAATACGGGTGGGAAGAAATTGTACTCATGAATTGTTATAATTTGTGGCTTCGACTGCTGCTTTGTGAGCGAGTCCGCTGGGGATACGAATTAACATTGTAATCGCTCAATGCATGCATCCGAATGCACAAAATGCACAAATGCGATCTCAGAGCTTTCTTGAGTTCAAATTGCTAAGTCATGTTTTCGCACTGTGAAAACACTTGAAATATTATGTGTGAGAAGAGATTGTACTCATGAATTGTTATAATTTGTGGCTTTGACTGCTTCTTTGTTAGCGAGTCCGCTGGGGATACGCATTAACATTGTAATCGCACAATGCATGCAACCGAAACATAAAAAGCACGAAATATGAAGTCACATGACTGTCAGATGTTCCCGAAGAGTCTTATAGATATTGGAAAATGTCCAAATAGATTATCTCCGAACGAAACACGAGGTCACATGTGTTCGGCGATAATTGTAGAAAATATGTAATTTCATTTCGATAGTTCACAATTCAAGTCTGCTGTATCGCCTGATGTACACTTGGATACATAGGACATAATTTATATGCACATTGGCGTATATATTAGCTGGGGACGAGGGGCGAAGGGGAAGGGGCATTTGTCCCCAAATTATATCAGAAAACAATACAAATGGTACGAATTAAAGAAATAATATATGGAGCTTCAACCTAGTAGTAACTAAAGCATGCCCCCTAGTCAGTTAATCTAGCCAACACCATTGTGCATGTAGTTTCTGATGTATGTGTTTTTCTTTTAATTAGACGTACGCAGAAGATATTTCTTTTAACAAAACTATTAATCTTTGGTGGATGATCTGATGATGGTATAAGAATATAGTACATTTCCTATCGACCCCAGTTCGAGGATCTGCAACTAGCCTATTCCGTACTAGATTGCCCAATTTCCCATGCAGTTGTATATACAGGGCCTATACCAGGTTCCGTAGGCAATAGCTTAATCTGGTCACGAGCGAATTTATAAAGTGATACAGGAATGGGTATACATAAAGAAGTTTATATTCTTCCCTGTTAGCCCCAATAAAATACGCTCGTAGTACTGATGGCGGGAGTGCAGGGAGACGAGAAGACAATTATTTCCTGTTTTAATTCACTCATTCCTTGATTTCTTGAAATTTCAAAAATTAATCATTAAATGGGTATAGATATAGAAAAGTGTATATAAGTCCTTAACATTTAGCAGATGGCGGGAAGAAAGTGGGACAAGAAGATAAAATATTATTCATTATTGATTTTATTCCATCCATTCCTTCTTTAAAGGTACTTCAGCTTCGTCAAATCAGATGCGCGGCGCCATATTATGTACACGTTGCGCACGGTGCGTGATGCACGTTAGCTCAGTGTCATGCGGTGCGCGCAAACTAGCCCAGTTCAAAATGGCGACCCGCTGTGTAGCATCCCCACGCTTGATGCCCTTTAAATTTCCAAACTAAGTCATATAAACTGTTCAACATGAAGAGTGTAGCGAACTGGCTCGAATATTTGGGTCAGTCATTGCTGACCTATACCGCATGTACTATTTATATGAACGTCGGATGATCAGCGATAAGGCCTTGTTCATTAAGTCAATTATCTCTCTACATTCTTCGCATTAAAGATACCCTTCACCAATTTGGAGACGATTCGGGTTTGGCATAGCATGCAATGTATATCGATGGAGTATATAGTGTCCGGTGCATGAAAGGAAAATGGCAACAATAATATGTATTCAAAGGAAGAAGAAATTAAAGAAATACATTATTCGTGCCGCCCCACTCTCCGCGCCCCTACCCCCACCTCCCACATCTTCAAAATAAAACGCTGAAGTGAATTAAATATAGTGATAGTAATTCGTTATTTTCTTCTTGTTTGTTTGACAAACAACAAAATAGCAAAACTACTCTCTTTACAAAATAGCCCTAAGATCTCACCTAACATTTAAGACTAGTTTTTATAAAACATAAACAAACAAAAAAACATCCAATAATAATCCTAACATGCCTCCCTCAATCGCAGCACAAATTCATACACACAAATTTATAACAATAATACAACAAATATATACAGTACACTACATTGAAATGACAAGTTACGAAATGTGTTCTTCTGGGTAGTACATCCAATCCAAGATACAGTCTTTAGGGCAGCATTCTCCTTTCGAAGTTTTCATATAACAAAATATACAGCAAAGAAACGATTTACAAATTAATATAGGTTGTTTGTACGTTAGAAAAAGTTATATAACTTCGGGACAGACATATCATTATAGATCATGAGGAAATCACTCTTTTTGATTATACAAACTTGCAGGAGTTGTAGAAATAGATACTTGACACTCGTCATTAGTGTTAAAGGGACTTAGTAACATTGTCCAAATCCTCAAAATCTAATTGTAATTCTAGCGGTTCCCTCATACATTGTTGTATTCGTATTAACACTAAAAGCATGGGACAGGTTTTGGTTTTTCAAATTTCCCTTTCGTTAAAAAGATATTTACGATTGAAGTGTTCAGATGTTAAATTATCCACTGGATCGTCAAAACCGTGTACAAAGTGAGTGCAATGAGTTAGTGAATATCACTTTGCATTTTGCTCATTACTCGGCCATATAACGTCCATTTAATTTTAAATTTTCACACAACACCCAGTGGACATATCGGATAACAACAATATACATTGTATCAACCACTCATCACTTTTTGCACATGTCAACAAAGTTACTATAGATCCCTTTAACGTGTTGCTTACGGAAACCTGGTGGGCCCTGTATCAACTCTATGGAGATTGCAAAATCTAGTAGGGAACAGGCAAGTTAAAGGGTACCACCACCCAAAAATAATATTCTTATTACAGAAAGGTACCACCTTTAGTATTCCATTCCTTCAACAAGTTCACAAAAATATGTTTTCAGAAAAAAATATATAATTGGAAAACGCATCACCATTCTCAACCATGCGTTCATGCGGTCTGAATTGCGTAGACTATATGCGCGCAGAGCCAGAGCGCACTGTGCAGAGCGAATGAATCATCCGGGAATCTATTGACGTACGCGTGAAAGCATTGGCGCACTCGCAAATGCTTGGCCCTTATGGAACCAGGAAATAGCAGTGGTTCCGTAAGTGGTGGAAATTAATTGCTTTGTTTATGAATTACACAACCCTTTGCAAAATGTTGGGTATCTATTTGATATCACAAAACGGTACCAAAACATATAATAATGTGTTGTCCTTTATTTGCCTGGTGGTCCCCTTTAAGCTATACTGGAATTGGACAGTGATAACAACGCCATTGATAGTGGCATGTTTTTGTCTCTTCAAACATTTGCAAAAAAGCCCCTTGCGGACTTGTCGCGAATACTACTCGGGTTGAAGAATGTGTGTTATACTTAAACATTTTGATCAAGCCTCTACAATGAAAGGGTTAATACATCAGGGTTTGGAGAATCACTGGCTTTCAGCATGTTTGCAATTAATGGGACCATTATCTCTATATCATGCGAGACAATAACAGATTTCATGTGTCCATTTCGATATTACAAAACACCCGTAATCTTAGTCTTGACATTATCATGTAAACCCCTTTCCGGGTTTATATTTGATGCGATATCAGAGATAAATAACACTGTGTGTGATAAAAGTTAAGTATAACTTGTTGTACTTCTTTGTTTTCTTTTGGTTGTTCACAACTAGGGGTAGCATTTTGAAAATGCCTCGCGTCTGAATGTCAAAAACGACTGGCGGAAGGATAGGTATCTAGCATTCTGTCCCTCTCTCACTTTGCCGCTTAAATGGATCTAGTAACTTTGTTGACTTTGTGCAAAAAGTGATGAATGGTTGATACAATGTGTATTCCTGTGATCTGATATGTCCACTCAGTAATTTGTGAACATGTCACGTTAAATGGATGTTATTATGGTCATGTAATGCCATGTAATGAGCCAAAAAGAAAAAATGATATTCCCTCATTGCACGGACTTTGTACACGGTACAACTTTCCAGTGGATGATTAAAAATCCGCACGCTCAAATCGTACATATCTTTTTAACGAAAGGATAATTTGAAGGAAAAAAAACCTGTTCCATGGTTCGAGAGAACCAATTGAGTTCTCAGTAAGTTTTGTTGATTTGATAATTTGACAATGTTACTGGATCCCTTTAACAGTTCTTCAAATGTTGCAAAGTAACTGAAAAATATCAAAACGTAACAAATGTGTATCTTTGTTTCTTTATAACTTTGCCTGTGGGAAGTTTTGGCAAAGTCGAACGCCCGATCTGATGTATTTCAGATTTTAATTACTCTAATGTCTGCATTTTTTTTCTTCAATGATCGGATATTTCAACCCAGCTGCCTTTTTAATATCGACATTCATGCTGCATTGACCGACATTGGGTCAACGCTCTGAAGTTAGCGCCTATATTCAAGCACACATCACCGGATGTACACATCTATTTGCGTACATTGGTTTTAATTCAATTAATGTACGTCGTGTTTTATTTGCACGATAAACTATGAACATGATTCGATTATTCATTAATCTGGTGGTGAATGCACTAACCAATTGATAGTTGGTGTTTTTTCGCATCTCCTATATTTGTAATAAAATAGAAAAACAAGTAGATCATTATCTTTTCTCCCTTCCACACGATTAATTCGACTGCAAATTTAGCGGAAGGAAATAAACAGACATTATTTATCTTCGCTCAATTCGTTTCCAACTGCTTCGAATCGGAAGAAGAAACATACACACAACAAAAAACAACAAGAACAAGCGAGCATCCTTATTAAAATGTGGACATTCGCGACTGAATGCTCTTGTGATGTATACACGCCTGATTACGTCTGTAATATTCATGTAACAACAGGTGCATAACCTGTGTTTCTTCCGACCGGGGTGAATCGCCAAAGATTCCTTAGCCTTTTGCCAAGACCATTGCGTCTGAGTTGCCGAATGCATGGCAGGAACGACTGGCGAACGCGACTACCACACGAACAGCGGTAGCCACAGGGCCTTTCTGCATCTGCTTGACCATGTTGACCATCCGTTTAGTTTCTTTTGTTAATAACTATTGTGACCATTCAGGAATCGCGTTTATTTTCAGTATAAACACGCCCCCGTTTTACATCCACAATGCCCATGTATGCTTAATAATAATTGGAGGTTGTCTGTATTTTAAATTTAAAAAGACCATTTTTGGTATGCACATTTATTCATTTTCACGCACAAGAAGTAAAGAAGTATATATAATTCACACAGGACAGGTTTGAATGTAGCATATCTCTGAAGAGGATCACGTCTTATGGCCATACCATGCATGATTGCTGCTAAAGACAGGTGGTCACTAAGATTTGAAGGTATACAATACAATTGCTAGATCACTTTTGTCAGACCAATTGTTACATTTAATAATAAGAGATTGTTGAAGGATTCTGCTTCAGCCGCCCTTGCACGTTCGTAAAAAAATGTCCCAGTGGCGAAGCAAGTACAACCAAGACGGATGAGAGTGGGAAGGGAGAGGTGGGGGGGGGGGGGGGGGGGGTAGATAGAATTCGAATAAGGATGACATGAAGTGTGACATAAATCTAATACTAGTTTGTATCCATTATTGTCTGTAATGTATTTTTCCCGAAATGAGAGGAAAAGAGAGATGGGGAAGGGTGGGGGAGGGGGGGGGGGGGGGGGGGAGGGGAGGGGTGATACATGCCCCGTTTGTCCCATAAGGCTTCATGACTTTGTATGTAATAGTGTTTATATTTTCCATTGGATTACTTTTGACAGGGTAATGTAACATACATTTGAAGGATACTGCCCTTCGCGCATTCGTACACGTTATGATCAGTGGCGTAGGCGGGGCAACCGACACGCGGGATAGGGAGGGGGCGGGGGGGGGGGGGGGGACGAGGGAAGGAGAGGGGAGGGGGCAAATAAAAGAGACACGACACATAATTATTCATTCATTGTCATGCGCTTAGTGAAGATTATCAATCATAATTATAAAGGCGCTTTAAATCGAGAATATTATTAGTATTATTATTACCAGCAATAAACACATTTCAAAAAACAAATTCACCCATTGCCTACGGGAACCTGGTGAGTTATGTGCAAACTCTATTGAGATTGTAAACTATCGAAGAGAACTGTAGTATATCCCCTAATGTAGTATGAATAAATGTTGTGAAATTTTTTGCTATAATCTTGGAAACAGTTTTTAATTTGGTCTAAATACATTACTGATGAGAAAAAGTGATGTTTCCATTTTTTATTTTTGGTCCCAAGGTGCATTTTGGCGATTTTAAAGATAATTAGCTAATTTGCATATTTGTGAAATAAGGTCAGGGGTCATTTTCTATCTAGGGATAGTACAATATTGATAAAAACTAGTATTCTAGGGTATTTTGAGGCAAGGATTCCATTTCCGGTGCTCGTTTGTAAGTGCTGTATGGGAAACACTCTGAAATCCAAGATGGCTTCCCCTAATTTGCATATTTATGAATATTATTGATTTTCAGTGGCTACAGCCCCTAATAAGCAATAATTCCGGATTATTATTTGTCAGTTATGTTCTAAGTATGTATTTAAGATATCAAAGATGAATTGCCATCGTGGCAACCTCTAGCAATGCATATTATTTGCATAATTATGTATTTTACCTAATTTGCATATTCCCCCAAATCGAGTATATTGGGAACCCGGCAAGTAAAAAAGACAAGTAATACCACTTTTCCAAGGTTTTAGGGGGCAACGAATCCATTCATGATACTTATTTACCTGTATCACCATGGCATCCATCTCAAATCCAAGATGACTGCTTCCTAGATTACACATGTTATGATACACGACTATATTATTTCGGTTATATTAGATTGATATTATAATGTTTTGACTTGTAATTATTGGAATGAGCAACTACAATACTTGAATCACAATGTAGTTGTTTGCTTACAGTAAGCAAATCATACTTTTATAAATTAAATGGCATTAAAGTAGCAAATAGCATTATTTACTTTAAAATGACAAATGCGGCCATCTTGGATTTATGTGGGTTGCCGAGGTGATACAGGTAAATAAGTATCATGAATGGATTCGTTGCCCCCTAAAACCTTGGAAAAGTGGTATTACTTGTCTTTTTTACTTGCTGGGTTCCCAATATACTCGATTTGGGGGAATATGCAAATTAGGTAAAATACATAATTATGCAAATAATATGCATTGCTAGAGGTTGCCACGATGGCAATTCATCTTTGATATCTTAAATACATACTTAGAACATAACTGACAAATAATAATCCGGAATTATTGCTTATTAGGGGCTGTAGCCACTGAAAATCAATAATATTCATAAATATGCAAATTAGGGGAAGCCATCTTGGATTTCAGAGTGTTTCCCATACAGCACTTACAAACGAGCACCGGAAATGGAATCCTTGCCTCAAAATACCCTAGAATACTAGTTTTTATCAATATTGTACTATTCCTAGATAGAAAATGACCCCTGACCTTATTTCACAAATATGCAAATTAGCTAATTATCTTTAAAATCGCCAAAATGCACCCTGGGACCAAAAATTAAAAATGGAAACATCACTTTTTCTCATCAGTAATGTATTTATACCAAATTAAAAACTGTTTCCAAGATTATAGCAAAAAAAATTGCTACTTTACATAACCTGATAGACTACTGGTTAATATTTGCATTTTCTCGTCAGCAGATGCGGGCATTGGCAGAGAGATATAGCGAGGGACCCAAATACCTAAGATCGGGGACACAAGTCATGCCCCCCACTTATCTCTAGGTTACTTATCTCCGCTGCAATACTTCTACCCCACTTGATTACTTTTGTCAGGGTATATTATGTGACATTAATAATAAGATCATTTTGAAGGATGTTGCCCTCGCATCGACTGGATACATGTGTTCAGCGGCGTTCAACTAGCTATTATGTTGGGGGTATATAGGGAGATAAACATGTAATATTCACTGCCCAGGTTGATCATATACCCCGTTAAAGCTCAAATGGGGGAAATAAGGGAACACATTCATAATGATATGTTTCGTACAGGGCACAATATACACCCTCCCATATGAAGAGGTGATCTGTATGGTCTAGTGGTCAGTGCACTGCTCTTCGCACGAATCGTCCCGCATAGCAGTAGGCTGCGTCTCTCGGATAGGGGTGATAAAGGGCAGCGCGAAACATGCGTAAGTTCATCATTTGCTGAACGCGTCTGTAAAAATCAAACAGCCAACCAACCCTTCTATGGGAAATGTTATCCCACCCCACCCCGTATGATGGATTTATCCCGATTACGCCTCTGACATTGCCCCTCGCTCGTTCAGGATGTACATGAATATGTGATTGATATTTCTCAAGAAGCCATCAACAAGTTTGTAGTTCGTGTCTAGCTAATGTAAAGTCTGTTGAAGGATATAATGCTCGTGTCCATAATTTAGACATTACATTTGCAACGACGTACTTAAGCGACAGGGGAGTCATTACTCCCTCCTCATGTAGAGGGGGGGGGGGGGGGGGGTGGAGGGTAGAATCCTCAAAGCTCATGTAGGAAAAGGGAAATAAATTCAGGGAACATGATAACAATTTGATATTAGGCACAGGGGCACAATCTGTGCCCCTCCAATGAGGCATCTAAAGTTTCCCCCCAAACCCCGTTTCGTATGAACTGTCCCTGTATATGCCGATGACATTGCCCTCTCGCTCTTCCTAGACAATATACACGAACGTGCTTGATATTATTTTGTCAAGAAGTCATCAATAAGATTGTAGTTCTTGTCAAACTAATGGAACGTATACATGTAAATAATGTAACACTAATAAGCGTTTTCTGAAGGATGCTGTTCTCGCCAATCCAGACACATTATGCACTTACGTACTTAATTGGGGAGGGGAAGTGAGGGGATTATTCGGCATTTCAAACTAAGTACAATGTAACGATACAAAATGAGCAGTGAATTTACAAAACAATACCAAACATAAAAGCACCCCTGTTGAGCCTCCCCAAGCTGCCTGACAGGACAAAATCAATATTGCATTCTTATGAGCCATAGGTCTTTCCTACAAACTTGGGAGGCCAACAGGGAAGCCTTGTACATATTATTTTCCATATGTTAAATTATAATATATTATTTTATCGGTCTAACACAATGGAATTCATAACAATTCTTACATCCCGAAAGTTTATGGGGACATTAAAGACAAATATAACCACCAATTTCATATTTGACACAGGGGCAAGGTCTGTCCCGCACCGATATTTGGCTATACTCTCCCTAATGGGAATCTACAGTCAAACCTGTATTAGTGGCCACCTGTCTGTAGCAGCCACCCTGCCTCTATAGTGGCCACCAAAACTGATCCCCTGCAGAGAAAACAGCGTTATTGAACCTGTCTATATCGGTCACCTGTCTAGAATTACCACTTTTGCTTGATATTTATTAAGAAGTCATCGACAAGTTTTTTTTTTTTCACTTTTGTCAAACATTGTCTTACCAGGAAAAGGTGGCCATCATGAAGGAGGCTAGGGAGGCCCTACGCGATCAAAGATACTACGTCGTAGATGACATGACAAGAAAAGACTTGGAGTCCAAAAAGAAACATGCCAAGAAAGTGCAGGATCTGTACCAGAAAGGGACCAAGCTCCGATTTTATGCTGGCCAGTGGAGAGGCGATGGAGGAGCACCATACTTTACTGCGTAATGCACCTTTAACTTGCAAACGCACCCATTAACCCTAATTTATTGCCTCCTTGTGCAGGCCTTCAGTCGACATTCGGACAATGTGTGCATGTGTGGTATTTTTTTCTCCTTAGGTGGAAATTACTACCACATGCTTTGTGCCACACTAGAATAGATGTATTTCTCCATGATTTCTCATATGCGTCTCTCATGTACATGTACTTTGTGTATTATACAACTATTAGCTCTACTTTTTCCAGTTATTCCTCTTTACCCTCTTTACCTGTGCATCACTATGCTTACACTTGTACTATAACCATACTTTTACTTAGTTTTAGTTAGTTCAGAAAATCCCCATTTTTGTTCAATTAAGTGGAGTGGTTTGTTAGCAACACCCTTTTGTTGTTTTCTTTGTAACCTGATCATTCTAATATGGATTTACCATATTGTTTACTTTTGTTTTTTATATCATCGTTCGCTGTATATATTATGTTTTCTCATTCTTCTCTCACCCTTTCCCACCTCCCGTTCTCCCCTCTAGCTCTCTCTCCTACTCTCTCTTTCTCCTACCTACCCTTCATTTCCCTGTCTCGCATGCCAAATTGTGCATACACTGATACAGAACCCATTGACCTGGTTGGTACACTCAATCATGTCTTTGTTTTGTCTATTCAACCTTAAATGAATATAGAAGAACATGAATTACAACAAAACAATGATTGTCATTATTATGTACCAAATGAGTTTTGTATGGACATGTCTCCATGTTCTCAAGAACAATTGTTGAGTTTTTTACATTGTAATGCAAGAAGTCTCCCTAAGAATTTTGATAGTTTAAATATTTTGTTATCCTCGTTGAACTTTGGATTTTCAATAATTGGCATCACTGAAACATGGCTGACTGCTAGGTCCCCTCCTCTGTTTATGTTAGAGGGTTATAAGCAGGTACGTAATGACAGAGCAAATGGACGTGGTGGTGGTGTTCTTTTATATATTTCAAATATGTTAACATTTAAAGTGAGGCATGACTTGCGATTTAAAAGTAACAGTGCCGAATGTTTGTGTGTGGAGGTAGACCTTCCTAATGAGAAGAATATGATTGTTTGTGTTGTATATCGCCCACCAAATACAGATGTAAACCTCTTTTTAGATGATCTTGAATCTTTATTGGTTGATATTAATGAATTGAATAAATCTGTCTGTATTATGGGTGATTATAATATTGATTTGCTATGTAATATCCCGAGTACCCTTCGTCTTCGAACTGTTTTGGAATCGAATGCCCTTGAAATATTGATTGATAAACCAACACGAATTAATGGTCAGTCCTTGACACTGTTGGATAATATTTTTGTGAAGACGGAAAAGGGTCATAGTCAGTCAGGCTTGTTCTATTGTGAAATATCCGACCATTTACCAGTGTTTTGTGTTCTCTATGATCATGTTATTAAGAGGCCACGGAAAAAATGTAATGATAGTAAGCGTAACTTTGATAAGACTAACATATTTAATTTTAATAATGCTTTATTCTTAGAAGAATGGGCTGATGTAATAGCTTGTGATAATGTTGAGCAAGCCTTTGAGTTATTTTTGAGAAAATTTTCTTGTTATTTTGATAAGTACATACCCTTGGAACGCATTAAAGTAAAGAAAGGGAGACAACCTTGGATTACGAAAGGAATTCTTCAATCTATTAAAAGGAGAAATATTTTATATAAAAGGAGTTTAAAGAAATCCTCACTAGTGAATGTTGAGAAGTATAAGAAATATCGTAATAAATTGACATCTATTATAAGGTCTTCACGGAAATTATTTTATTCGAGAAAATTTGAAAGTGCGAGCGGCAATATGTCCTCTACCTGGAGAGTTGTGAAAGACATTTTGTGTAAGCGCAACCGAATGGAATCTCCTCACAAAATTGTTAATGATGATAAAGAAATTGCCGATCCAGGAGAAATTGCTAACGTATTTAATAATTATTTTGCTAATATTGGGCTTAATCAAGCGAGGAAAATAGATAGTAATGGGACAAATTACAAAGAGTACCTTGTTAACCCATCCCAAGCATCTCTCTTTTTTAAGCCTGTGGATTCGTTTGAGATACTTGATATTGTATTTTCATTGAAAAATAGTAACTCTTGCGGGCACGATGAGATAAGTACTTCCTTTTTGAAACAGGTCATTGGGCTGATTTTAGTCCCCCTGGCACATATTTGTAATCTCTCACTGGTAACTGGAGTATTTCCTTCTTCTTTAAAGCTTGCTAAAGTTGTTCCTGTTCATAAAAAAGATAATGTTATGAATGTTTGTAATTATAGACCAATTTCAATTTTGTCAAGTTTTTCAAAGTTATTAGAGAGAGTTGTTTATAATAGGCTCTACGCATTCTTAGACAAACATGAGTTGCTCAATCCAGACCAGTATGGTTTTCGTAAAGCGCATTCAACTGACCTTGCCTTGCTAAGATTTTATGACCGTGTGTCACAAGCCCTTGCTGATCGCCAGCATGTGGTCGGAGTATTTATGGATTTGAGTAAAGCTTTTGACACTCTCGACCACTCAATCTTGTTGTGTAAATTGGAGCATTATGGAGTGAGGGGTATTGCTCTGAAATGGTTCTCTAGTTATTTATTTAATAGAAGGCAGTTTACATGTTATAATTCTGTAAATTCTGATATTCTTGCTTTAAAATGTGGTGTCCCTCAAGGTTCTATTCTAGGGCCACTGTTGTTTCTTATTTATGTTAATGATATATGTAATGCATCTACAGCCTTACAATATATATTATTTGCAGACGATACAAGCATTTTCCTTTCTCATCGTGATATTCATACAGTCGAGACTAGAATTAATATTGAGCTTCCCAAGTTAACACAATGGTTTCGAAGTAATATGTTAGCTCTAAATGTATCAAAAACGAACTATATTCATTTTAAAGGAAGAAAGATTTGTAATGAGCAACAATTGGTTGTTAGATTGAATGGTGTTGTATTGGAGAGAAAAACATGTACCAAGTTCCTTGGTGTTCATATTAATGAGAAGCTAGACTGGGATGACCACCGGAATAGTATAATGACTCCAATTTCTCGGAGTATTGGGATTTTATATAGAGTAAGATATCTTGTGTCTGACAGAATATTATTAATGATTTATAACTCCTTGATTTTGCCTTATATTTCGTATTGTAATATTCTGTGGGCTGTGTCAAAGAGTATAACAGATGACATTCACTTGTTACAGAAAAAGGCTTTAAGAATTTGTGCTGGAGTTGACTATCGTGAGCACACCGATCCGTTGTTTGTTAGATTTAAATGTCTTAAAGTCGGTGAAATTAATTTTCTTCAAACCTCTTTATTCATGTATCGTTATAATAATAGCATTTTGCCTGCCTCGTTTATGTCTATGTTTTTGAGAAACAATGCAATTCACTCTTATTCGACAAGACAAGCAGCAAACTTGCATTTGTTTAATCCACGTACAGTACTGGCACATAAATCAGTGAGACATACTGGTCCAGACGTTTGGAATTCTTTGTTAATTGAAACACGTAATTTGCCTACAATTTACTCTTTTAAAAATGCAGTCAAACGCATGCTCATTACAAACAAGTATTCTATATACAAATTTGTATGCGTAATTCGGCATAACATGTCACTGACACTGTTAAGTAATTACATTTAGGCATCTTCAATGCACCTGTCGCCCCCTCTCTCAGCTCTCCCCCACTTTTTCTTTTCTCTCTCTGTTTCCCGTATTTCTCTTCCAGTATGTGCTGTATCTTTCTATCATGCCTGCTACATTTCTTCCTGCTCTCGAACATACTGTAGAGACTTAACTATCATCTTTCTCTTTACTTGTAAATAATGTTTCATATTTGCTTTTTATTACTTTTTTTCTTGTATGTATTAATTTATGTTTATCTATGTTTTTAGAATATGTCAAACTTGTGATATCTTAGGTATGGCATCACTTCAAGCTTCTAGCTTATATTGCCGACCTCTGTGTGTTTCTATTTCGATGTTATGACGGTTTATTTTTATGTACGAACTTGTTTACTATGAGACATGCAGGAATAAATAAATAAATAAATAAATAAATAATGTAACATTGATAACAGTCTTTGAAGGATGTTAGGGTTAGGGTTAGGGTCCTCACCACCGACATTGCCCTTATTTATCTTGTACATTCACTTGATCATGGGCTCACGAGAACATTTTTCTCAGGGGGTCTGAGGTCATTTGCCTGAACTTATCCTTCCCGCCTTTTCATCTATATATTGCCCTTAAATGACTTTGCCCAAAATTAACATGAGTTTACCCGAATTGTGGGTGTTTCCCGCCCCCAAATATTGCCGTTTCAAAACTCCATTGGGGGGGGGGGGGGGGGGGGCTGTAGCCCCCAGCTCCCACCTCCTACGCCTATGCTCTTGATATTCAAAGAAAGCCGATGTATCAAATTAGCACACTTCCACTTACTGTATATAGGCTACGTACACTCCATTATATAATTTATTTTGAGTTACTGTTTTTAGCATAACGTGGAGACATTGAACGATAATAATATTGCGCGTCAAGATACATTTTCTTAATGATTTTGAGGAAGGCAACAATAAGTTTGTGACGCTACGTAGCCGATGGTGGATTAATACTATTCTAATTGGATTGGATTGGATTTTCTCAACCACCGAAACACAAAATGGTATATTTATCTTTTTAAACTTATTATTTCAAATAAAGCAAAATCACATTTCCCCCCTATTTTTAGCTAAACTCTTTCGACATGTTAACTACATGTCAACTTACAGTAAACCAAGTTAATTATCCGCAATAAATCCCCGATCGAGACCCTTCTTTATTTGTCGGAGGTGTTGTGGCATGATCGGATATTATAGGCGCTTGACTTGCAAAGCACGGGAGCCGAGTTCGAAACCTATCGATGCCCCAGTACAGCACTTGTGTCCTTCAGCAAGGCACTTAATCCACATTGCTGTTCCCCACCTGGCACACGGGTACACTGATTGGCGTGGCATGGATGAGGGTGTAAACGAACGAGTGCACTGTATAGTAGCACCTACTGGAATGCTCCCCATGGAGTGGAGAAAGTGCACACTACAAGTGCTAGATTAACTGCGGATGTGTATCCAATGGCGAAGTTAAAATATTATCAGGTGCAGGTCCTTCTGGGAGAACAGTGCAAAACGCACTGAAGAGACTGACCTGTATAAATAAAACAAAAACTAACTGAACTAAACAAATGTCAGTGATTGGATATTCCAATCCAACGGACATCTTGAAATTAGCAAACTAGTTTTTGTTCATGAAGGGAGGGGGGAGGGGGGAGGGGGTGACTTGTGGAAGCACGTGGGGGTACACATTCAACACGATGACAAATTTAATAAAAATCAGAAAGGTTGGAGATTGAAAATACGACAACTAACGTATTGAAATCAATAGAGTGAGAACAAAACTACGAGATCAAAAAGGTAAGCTCTGTAACGAGACTATACTTCAAGATCTTTGATCTCTGCCTAATTGGACAGACGAATGCGCTGGACATTCTCAATATAAGGAACCGTTCTACTTTAAAAGAAGGATGTCTTTGCGACTGCACGAAGTTAAACAAATCCGACATTGATATCTGAAAGATTGGAGAAACTCCCGAGAAACCCAACATAAAACATCCAAGCAGACATCACTATAGTCTTGTTGATGATCACGATAATGTTACTAGATACAAATCTAATAATTATAACTAGATACAATTTAAGAGGAAAGCTCTGAAACAAGACTATATTTGTCACGGTCCGTGAGTAGATAAATTGGACAGTCAAATACGACGGACATCTCAATATAAGCAACCTTTTCATTTTGAAAGGGGGGATGACTTTGCGTGGATTCGAGCAACAAATCCAATTTCACCATCGTTAAGTTATACAATGCCGGGGTCAGTGTGGGTTTGTATTAGGACGCATTCATTACCCATTGTCCATTAATACTGGTACCTGGTGGGTCCTGCATTAACTCTATGGGGATTACAAAATCTCGTAGTGAACAGGTTAAAGGGTTCTAGTAATTTTGTGATGAAGGGTTGATAAAATGTGTATCCCTGTGATCTGATACATATATCCACTGAGTGATGTGTGAAATTCCCAAGGTATATGAACGTCATATGAACGAGTAAAGGGCGAAAATGGAGAGTGATATTCTCTAATCGTTACACTGACTTTGGACAGTTATAATGTTCAAGTAGACACTTATAACCTGAACGCTTCAATCATACATATCTTTATGACGGAAGAGAAGTTAGGAAAACCGAATCAAAAGAAAAGAGAGGGGAGGAGAATAGGGAGAAAGTCATTATAATGAGAGAAGAAGAGACAGAGATTGTACACCAGCTAATATCATTGTAATACAACGTATCGAAATATCTTCATTAGATATCAACGTAGTATATAGTCATATGGCAGATCACGATCTCAAATGTCCTACAAGGGCATATACTACATAGATAATGGGCAACATCCTACCGAAAATGAAATTAATTGTTTTACTATGTGGATCACAATTTTACATGTTTACACACTGTAAAAAATGCTTACATTTGAGCTTTTTCAGTGTCAGCGCTTATCACACGGTGAAAACGTTTACAATGTGCTCACAATGTGAACTTTTATTTTTTACAGTGTGGATAACGATGTGAACACACGCCATGAAGTGTCAGCCCTGTCTTACCACATCGTGAACACACTGTGAACACACTGCTATACATTCTGTGTGTTCACAGTGTGATAAATAGTATGTTCTCACTGTATGTTCATAATGTGATCGCAATATGTTCACACTGTGTATTACATTGTGAACAAGGAGTGCTTCACTACGTGTTTCACAGGATATAATCGGCTTGCTCCCCCTATCCATTAGGCCCGACGTAGCTACGCTACAGTGTGAAAGTAAGTTGTTAATACAAATAACGTGAAAATGAAATCAGCTCGTTACATGGCTTTATATGTTCGACCTTCTAACCCTCGCAGTGTATGTGTAAAAGAACATGATCAAATTATAATGTAACTTGATTAGACCGTGGTATTGATCGGGCGAAACGTAACAGTGGTTCGTTCCTTCACTATTCGATGAGTTACATTTACAAAAGGCGATAAGTCCATCTGATTATTTTAGAGACATCGCATTGTATATGTCCTATTTTGTACACTTTCCTGTATTATGAACTTGTTTGATTATTTTAGTATGTCTTCAAATTGTATTTATAGCTAGTTTGATTTAAAGTTACTTATGTATGTTAAGAATGTACCTATATATTGTTAAAGGGATAGTTGAGTTCTGGTAAGGAGAGTACAGTTTTAGTGAAACTGAATTTTAGTAACCAAAACCTGCATCATTACATTACAAACTAATAGTTATAACTAGAAAGGAACACACAATTACAAATGACGTAGTAAAGATCATGTTATCATTAAAAAAGAGCCGTTAAAACGTAAGAGGGCGCTCTCTAAACACTCATCGGTTTCAACCATTTTGAATAAAATATTGTGCATGTCATGCTTTGTTGAAATAGTGATTAGATAGAGAAATAACCAACAACTATTTAAATACCTATTTTGTAACTTTTTTGAAAAGAGGAAGCATTTTTTTGAATTTTTAACGGCTGGTTCAAAATTCTCTAATAAACCCGGACCCCGGGTTTATTACAAATTGTTATATTTATGGATATTTCAGCCGTTTCTGAACCGATTTTGATCAAACAAAGATGATTTTATTGTTTAAATATTATGCTCTTTCAAATTTTACACTCAGTTTTTCATTACCTCACAAACCAATTAAGTAGTCTAGCGCCCACTCTACCAAAACTCAACTTTCCCTTTAACTGATTTTTTTTAGGGAAATGGGAGTTAGCGCCGTTTGAAATTACGCTCTTTGTTTGTCATATACACCTTCCAATTTATATGCAGAGAAGATTGAGAGGTTAAAACTAACAAGTGCCTGGCTGGAATGCTCCCACGGAGTGGAAAATGTGCACTGTGCTGGATTGACTACACACTGTGTATCCGATGACCGGGGTAATAATGGTGATGTGCCGCGCGCGTCGCTATATAAGTAGCCACCATTATTATTATTATCATCATTATCTTGGTGAGCTCTTTCTGTTACAAAATAATGTTGGTCTATTTTGCAAGACCATCCCTCCCGTAATCCTCAAATATGGACAGATTGATTGGTTATGGTACAAATTATGAGCTGATAGTAATGAACAGTTAAATAAAGCTTGAACGCAGCTTGTATACATTCGCGACTTGAAATTCTACATTCTACTTGACGTTATAATAAGCAGAATAACATAGTATTTATGTATATTGTATTTGATATACGGTGATCGTAATGGATAAGTCCGTACCAAATATTTCACATGGACGCAAAACCAACCAAAACAGTCAGAACAAAATCTGAAATAACCAGTACTACCCTTCTTTAGTGCGTAAATTCGGAACTTTAAATTCCACATTCTACTTGACATTGTATAGGCAAAAGTACATAACATTTATAATAGTGCGTAGCTCGATCGCACTTTTCTTTTCTCTGGTGGTGAAACGGATCCCAGGGGCTGGGCATGACTGAGTACTATTTCTCTGATATGAATAATCGTAATAAAATGCACAGGTGGTATTATTCCCATCGTGTCCACATTTGACCTGAATGTTCAGAGGGCATGTATGTACCTATACTGCGATAGACCTCCCTATATCTTGGACACACAAGCCCTATAATAAATAATAATAATGGTGGCTACTTATATAGCGCACGTTCCGTCTTTCCGTCCTATCAGCATTATACATTTATAATATCCCTACATTTTTCACAAATTCTGTAAAGAAATATCTCGTTGTTTTGTGATTCGTTTGTAGTTCGTTTTGTTCTTTTCCCTGACGGCGCAAGGTTTCTCTATTGCCATAACATGCATAATGTAACTCAATAAGATAAACCAGATAGGAATATTCGTAACCGCATTCACACGTGGCAATGTTCACGTTGCTTATGTTCACGTTGCTTCCATATCAAACCTGAATATTTTAATGACATAGTACGTGTACGCACTATAATTCACATAATATTTGAAAAAACGAGGGAATCTTTGAGCAGCATCACACGATTAAAGGTATTTAGTAACCATGGTAACATTGTCAAAACAAACAAAAAATACGTGGAACTCTATAGTGGTTCTCGCATTCGTATTGCCAATATAAGCATGGAACAGTGCAATGAGTAAGTGCACATAACTTTGCATTTTGGCTCATTACTCGGTCATATCAAATGAATTTACCGTGGAAATTGTACACATCACTTAGTGGACATTATGTACCAGATCATAGAAATACACATTCTATCAATAGTTCGTAATTTTTTGCACACGTCAACAAAGTTGCTAGATCCCTTGAATTGACTCTCAAGTATCCCACTTGTGTTCTTGTTTGCTTTTGTTGATCACTGCACTTAATCGTGCATTTCTTAAACAAAGTATGATGTTTGCAGCTAAACAAGTGCAAATAGCGAGCATAGGGCCCATAAAATCGTGTGACCGCAAGAAACTTATGACCCATATGACCAATTAATATTATAACAACTCCAACAATACAAACGTACATGCAGATAAAATGGTCGATTGCGTTTACCATGTTTATCAACTTAAAGGGATAGTTGAGTTCTGGTAAGGAGAGTACAGTTTTGGTGAAACTGAATTTTAGTAACCAAAACCTGCATCATTACATTACAAACTAATAGTTATAACTAGAAAGGAACACAAAATTACAAATGACGTAGTAAAGATCATGTTATCATTTTAAAAGAGCCATTAAAACGTAAGAGGGCGCTCTCTAAACACTCATCGGTTTCAACCATTTTGAATAAAATATTGTGCATGTGATGCTTTGTTGAAATAGTGATTAGATAGAGAAATAACCAACAACTATTTAAATACCTATTTTGTAACTTTTTGAAAAGAGGAAGCATTTTTTTGAATTTTTAACGTCTGGTTCAAAATTCTCTAATAAACCTGGGGCCCCAGGTTTATTACAAATTGTTATATTTATGGATATTTCAGCCGTCTCTGAACCGATTTTGATCAAACAAAGATGATTTTATTATTTAAATATTATGGTCTTTCAAATTTTACACTCAGTTTTTCATTACCTCACAACAACAAAAAAGTAGTCTAGCGCCCTCTCTACCAAAACTCAACTATCCCTTTAACCACTTGTCTACGAGAATTTACATTTCCCATAGAGTTTAACATGGTTCCCAATTAGTGACCGGGCTAAAATCGTTGTTCGAATGATTAAAGGGGACCACCAGGCAAAGAACAACACATAGTTGTATGATTTGGTATCGTTTTGTGATATCAAATAGATACCTAACATTTTGCAAAGGGTTGTGTAATTCATAAACAAAGCAATTAATTACCACCACTTACGGAACCACTATTATTTCCTGGTTCCGTACGGTCCAAACATTTGCGAGTGCGCCAATGTTATTCACGCGTACGTTTGGAGACAACTAATTTGTCCAGAGCAAACGAATCGTCCGGGATTCTAATAGAATCCCGGACGATTTGTTTGCTTTGGACAAATTAGTCTTCGTAATTCAGACCCATGAACGCATGCTTTAGAATGGTGATGCGTTTTACAATTATATATTTTTTTTCTGGAAACATATTGTTGTGAACTTGTTGATGAAATGGACTACTAAATGTGTTACCTTTCATTTATAAGAATATTATTTTTGGGTGATGGTACCCTTTAAGTATAAACCATATGGGCAAGGGCTATTGCTAACTGCCGCTCATGCATGAAACGGAGTCCCTACTTCCTCGAAAAAATCGTACCGACTGAAAAAAAACAAGATATTCATATAACCATAACTCCATAAACATAATTAGCTCTGCTTAACAAATAATCCCTCGAGTCGACTATGATTAGCAATTTAAATCAGCGCGCGAGAGAATTATGTATGACCATGGGGAAAACGCATACAAATTAGTCTCTAGTCACTACCCCCCCCCCCCCTTTACCCGAAACAATCGCATTGAAAAGACAAAAGAAATGAGATCAATATAACCATACATATTTTAATAAATATTCTCCAGTAATGTAACCCTGATTATGTACGCTTCTTCGAAGAAACCCCTCGATCATGATTAGCTAAATAAATCAGCGATCGAGTAAATTATTCATTACCACTGGGAACAGTCCAGGGTCTAAATAAATGGGGGTCCTTCACATTTCTTAAAATCGATTTGCATTAAAGAAAACACACAAGTTAGACCCTCAAATATGATTTTATTTTGTTTGTTTAAATAAAGAAGAAAAACAAGATTGTTACAGCCCAAAATGGTTGTTTGGGCGCTTGAAGAGCGCGTCAGCGTGGCGTGAAGACACTTCCAGAGCCTCTTAAAATATCATTGTATCTACATTATGAGAATAAATAAAACAAAATCATTTTAAAATTCCCGATTTTTAAACAGAATACATTTTTAAAGGATATACAGTATGAGAAACCTTCCCATTTGTCCTGTAATTCCAACAACAACAAATTATTTGTGCTCTAACAGCATTCACGGTTGATTAGAAGTGAAACAAATTGGGAGCATTTAGGGGAAACTACCATAAGTGATGACAACTATGATATGGGTCCCTCGGGGTATCATTTTCATGTTACAAATATATGCAATATTGTGGGAACATTTCGCTTATTAACTGACACCGTCTTCCTCCCAACTCCCAAAATCGATTAGTGTGCTACTGAAGTGCATGGTCGATTTGTTTTGAAATGATGTGAGTTGTGAGAGGAAACAACAATAATTCATAATAATTATGATTCGGGTCCTTCTTAGTAGTAGTATTTAATTTTACAGGATAAGATAAGATTTCAGGATAATTATGTGAATGTAATTCTTTTTGGAACAATTTCAATAGTATTATCATCGTAATCATAATTCCTTTTCTAGAACCGGTTCCTATAATGTTATCAACATAATCACGATAACTATACACTCATCATCGCTACTGATGTAATTATATTCCCACCATACATACTCCCCCTTTAAGGCACTCGTATAGAAGACGCTTAAAACATAGCAGAAAATTAGGTTGAGCGACCTTGTATTTTAAGAGCATTTTGTATAAAGATGATGGATGTCCCGACATGCTTCTTTCGACCGTCTTCTTCATGAAAATTGGGTTAAATACAAAAACAGACTTGAGGTATTTCTATCAAGTTGAAAATCATTTTTTTTTTCGTTTTTTTCTTCTACGTGATGTCACACATGGGTTACCCGAGATGTGAATTGATTAGAAATAGATTTTTTTTAAAGGTTGCGTAGACCTGTTTTGAACTTATATGAACATTACTTTGTATCAATTCTGTATAGATATTATGAACCCCGCGTCCACACATCATTATGTCTTACCCCAAGTGGACGCGGTGTGGCGAGATTGGTAAAGATCGCGCTTTCATATCGCTCATCGTTTAGCATTCATCCATTCGAAGTTAATAGTATGTTATAAATTGAAACAAAACTTGAACAATCTAAGAAGTCTTACAAATAGAAAGTTTTCCTGTTTTCTAGGATTTAGCTATGAGCCTTTATTTTTGGCAATGTTAAGTTAAAGCTACACATTTGCTACAGGCACCAACTAAAGATCTATGTTCTCAGATGTTGAGTTTTATTTGGTGGCTTTACAAAAAAGAGGAGAGAAAGATACTCGGTGATGATCGATTTATATCGTAATTCGTCTAGACTTTTATATAAATTGACGTCATAAGATCAGTAAAGCGTCATAGTCACACAAATACGCGTCACAACACAATGTAACATGTTTACTATGATTTCGGTATGATACAAGCAAAACAAGTCGCGAACGTAATTCATTTTGACCTCTATACAAACAAGAAACGCGAAGTTGATCGATTGAAAAAGATTGATACTTGGTAATGATCGATTGAAATCACAATTCTTCCAGATTTCTTGATAAATTGACGTCATAAAATCAGTAAAGCGTCATAATCACAAAAATACGCGTCAAAATACAATGTAACATGTTAAATATTATTTCGGTATGATACAAGCAAAACAAGTAGCGAACGTAATTCTTTTCGACCTCTACAAACAAGAAACGCGAAGTTGATCGATTGAAGAAGATTGATACTTGGTAATGATCGATTGAAATCACAATTCTTCCAGATTTTTAGATAAATTGACGTCATCAAAGCAGAAAAAGATCATAGTTACAAAAAAAAACACGTTAAAATGCAATTTAACATGTCAAATATATACAAGTAAATGATGCAAGTGCCAAATGTAACTAATTTTGCCCTCTACAAATTAGGGAACGCAAAATTGATCGATCACAAAAGAAAGATACTCGGTGATGATCGATTTAAATCATAATTCTTCGAGACTTTTAGATAAATTGACGTTATACCAGCATCAAAACGTCATAGTTACAAACATACACGTCACAATTCAATTTAGAATGTTAAATATGATTTTGGTATAATACAAGGAAGACAAGTCACGCATGTAACTCATTTCGAAGCCTCTACAAAACAAAACGCATAGTTGATCGATTCAAGTTGTTATACTTCTAGACCTTTAAATGTACGTCATAAAACGAAAAAAAAACCATCATAGCTATATGCACAAAACGCAATAGTTTGATATTGGTATAACACAAGTAATACAAAAAACAACAGTGCAAGTGCATTTGGAAATATCTAAAACAACGTGATCGAATAGAATAGTTATTCTTTATACAATTTTCGATAATTTGACGTCATAAAAGCGTCACTCGAACATAGAACGTGATTCTTACGAAAGATATTGGAGAATAACAATAAAACACAATTTGATTTTTCGTATTGCACAAGTCATACAAGTAAAAGAACATTGATAATCCTTTACCGAAAAGATGCTCAAATGTGATCGATTCCAAATGTAATACTCCTTGACGCTTATAATTATATAAATTGACGTCATAAAACGACAAAACCGGGTACACATAACAACAAGATACATGCAATCGCGATGATATTTACTGCATCCATATTCGTGCAAAAGCCGATCATTGAATACGTGTTTCGTTATTGTAGCATTTCATATGGACAAAAGTAAACAAGTCTTCATACTGCTAAAAGAAGTTAAAAATATATAAAATGCTTAGACTGCGAAATCGGTACATTTGACACGTTTGGTCACACCATTCAACAGACATATAATGCACTTATACACAATCTCGCTCACTCGCTCGTAAACAAACAGCACGCAATACATGACATAAACAGAGGAGACACACACATCATAGATACATCTTCTTTTTGACGTTGAGCGACGTAACAAAATAACAATTGAAGTGATGTTTTTTACAAATAATCAGATATTTACAGGCAAATTAAGATTATTTCAAATGCCAAACGACAAGCATCTTCATATTGAAATACAACCATACCCACAAAAGATTCCCCAAATGTTTGTTTTAATCATTGCTTTATTGAAATCAAATTCAATAAAATAAAATAAAAACATGATAATACAGATTTGTTTTGTTTCCTAGAAGCGCCAATAGACATAATATATAAGATGTCGCTCGGGCAATTCGTTAACTTTATCGTATCTTATAGCTTATAAGTTGTGTGCATACAGTCACCAGTCGGCGAACGCACAATCATTCTTCTTCATGCCGCCTTTTCCAGGGGCCCTTTTTCCATTGTTAGCTGACGAAGATTTTTTCCTGCAGTTTTTAGCCACAAACTGACGTTTAATTCAGGATTTGTGCACTTGTTTATTGATTGTAGAGGTTTGCAAGAAGTCCTAATATATGCAGAGCTTAATTCCAAAAGGCGCAACATCCACCTTTTCAACTTTCGAGAAAAAAGGTTCTTTGCCCATCTTTGTACACAAGCCTGTGGGAATATGACAACGTTCCATATTTTGATTTTGATTTTGATTGTATAACTTATCCTAAAATGTTGATTTCTAGATAGCAACGTAGCTCATTAATATACTGATAATATGGTTAACTGATTTTGTTTTTATTGAAAGTGGATTTAGCGCCTTTTGGATCTAAGCTCTTCTGCAGAATGAAGTGCTTGCACAACTAACAACATTACTACAATGTACATGCACTTTGGTTGACGGATCAATCAGCAACTACTTTAAAGTTGAAAAAACGTGACATTTTAGATTATTAGATAATACGAGATGAACTTGTACACATATTAATAATTATAATGTATTAACAGAAATGTTATAAAATGAAATGAAAAAATGAAAACAAATCAAAACAAAACCAATAAACGAGAATTTAAAGGAGAACTTACCTCGTTCAGTTCTACCGTCATGACGCCCTCTTTATTCTTTAATCCATGCTGCTGTATCGCATGCAACCTCGACTTCGACGTCGTCTTCTTGAAGTTGAGGCTCTTGTACGACGACGAACCGCCGCCGCCGCCGTGGCTGCTCCCCGTCACCTGGTTCATGATTCCTCGCCAAAAATTCCGCGTCAAAAATTTCCCGCGAAAAAAGTCTCGCCTAAAATCTAATTCGCCACAATCGTTGAACGCGACGTTAACCATTCATGCTCCCACGCTAAGTAAGTCAGACGAACTGCTCTTTCTTCGAGGTAAGAAAGAAAAGGATACTCGCCGATAAAAATTCACACGGCAAATCTAGCATCAACCTCTTCCCTACAATAGATGAGAAGAGTGACTTATCTTCCCATTAAAATATGAGAAGTTGTTTTATTTTTTCACGCGAGATTAACTATTCATACTTTCCATGCGAGTATTGTGATTCATGAAACGGGAAACTTTTGTGAGAGGTAAAAGGATTAATTCCTTCGAGCAACAAATGACGCTTCCCAGGCAGAATATGGAAATATCTCAAGTGAAATATAATTTTACCGTCAACAACTCTTGCTTTTCGTCAAAATCTCCTGACTTTGGAGGGCGAAACCTCTCGCGAAATCAAACATTCATGCTTTCCTGCCAAACAATTAATACAGACGAGAATTTAATGCGAAATCGACAAAATATGGTTTCTCCGCACGTAAAATAGAACGACCAATCTGGTCCCCGGGCTAATCAAAATGGATGAGGGGCTATAACTTCACCATTTTCGCACGAATAAATAGAATAATTGCATTTCCCGCCCAAAGGGGACGAAACCCAAACCGCGACACAAAAAGGGCGAACACCTTCACGCTGTTTAAAACAGCGATACACCTTTATAGCCCGCCTTCGTATACATTATAAAACCGATGAAAACCCTCCTGCGAAATCAACCATACTATTATTATTCGGTTGTTGCCTCACCGCTCCTCGATTGCTGAGATGATATCGGTAAAAACCACACGCTCTATTTCCAATTTGATGAATTTTGTTATGTGTTTTTCCCCGCGTAAAATGCAACGGATAAGAAAAAAACAGGTATTACTCAAATATTTCCTCAGCGAAAAATAGGTTATCCGCACTCTAATGACACCTTTAGCAAATGCTCCTTTCTAAAACTCCCTCTGTGTTTCTCATATTACAGAAGTTTCAACGCGATAAACATGCACGTATTATGACATCTGTATACGGAACGAGAACGATATATCCATACAAAAATGTAGTTAATACAATAAAGTCAATACAAGAAACGAATTTCCTTTATTCAAGCATTTAATCACCGAGGTAAATTCCGATGTGAATACTCTATTCCCCAGAATTTTCACAAACCATCTTAAAGAGATGGGAACCTCGACTGCATCAGATGTGAATATAGGCGGTCATCCCCACGATAAATCTTCTTAACGCAGTTTAAATCCTTGGTGATTAAGGATGTCAGATGTAGAAAAGGGATCCTTGTTTCATTCTAAGAAGCTCCTGTTGTTCCCACGGCACGTGGTAGTTTCACGTAAATATTATTAACAAGTCGTAACGGATATATTTCTCTGAAATCGCAATCCTCATGAAGGATGAATATTAGAACATTTCCGCGAGATGAATACATACGATATAACAAAAGTAGAGAAACTGACGGGACGTGGCAGGAAGTGTATAGATTATTCAGTCATTGTGGTAAAAGTCTCGATCGATTTTAAGTTGGTATTCTTACGAGATAAATAGAGCAGTATAGAATCAAAGAATTGGAGAAAATATGGCGGGAAATAAATCAGCAAGTTTTCTTTGTCCTCTAGTACAACGCTAAACGTTCTGGACGATAAGTCGGTACCTCCAGTGATCTTATCGCTTGTCGTTGTCAATGGTTACTCTTACTTAAATCCTTATCCAAACTGCTCAGACATTAATATCGAAACGTGTTCGTGTTAGCGCCTTCAAGAACGTCATGTGGGAGATGGATAACGTACAACATCAAACGTCGAATTCTCTTTCAATTTTCCTTGCGAAGATGGCGAAAAGTAGTCGACAAGTGCAAGTTTTCTTTCTCCTCCTTTTAATTGAAGGCGTTATGGATGATTATCTACATCCACACGGAGAATTTCAGACACTATCGATCAATCTCGATCAAAATCCGCGTTGTTTTTCTCGGCGAAATAGACGGGCAATTATTCCACAGAGATAAATATCTTGTTAACTGATAGAGAGGCGACAATGTTGGAATATTTGGTCGAAATGGACAACGAACATTTAACAAAATAAAATGTTCCCTTTTCTCGCGAAGAAGGCGAACAATTATTCAAAGAGGGAGCAAAACTTCTCACTCCCTTTTCGCGAGAAGGTGACAATTCTTGGTGACGATTGGCTGAAATGTGAAACCCCACTCAGCGGCAACAGGTGAGACAGGTGTTTGCCTATTTCTGAAATAGAAAATTCAAGAAAAAGAAGAAAAAACAATACGTAAGTAAAGAGAGACAAATATGGTTGGACGAGTAAATTTTGTCTTTGCATGTCAGCACCAAAACTGGTAAGTCTGATGATTTGTTTTACAATAAAAATAAATTGGTAAAGAGAGACGAATAAAAAAATGGATTCGTCGAAATAAACAAGAGCGATATTAATTTTGATGTTAAAGGAAATTAAATAAATAAGAAGATACAAATAAAATTGGCTGAACTAATTTGTAAACAAAAAAAAAATTTTTAAACGAGAACGATAATTAAATTAAAACATGTTGTGTTCGGATTATTTAGATTCCTTCAACTATCGGTTTGTAATTTCCAGTTTAATAGTGACCTGAGTCTGTGTTTCTTACTGGATCACATAATTAAACTTAATTCGGGTTAAGGCGCCAGTTTATTAAATCGATGTTGTTATTTAACGATAATAAACTTGCAGGTATATCAATAGCATATATGTTTGTTTGTCTACTGACCTTAAAATAAAAAATATTCATGCTTTTAAAGCTAATATGGAGTATTTGTAAAGGATTCAAATTAGATTAAGGCAGAGTAAACTCCGAAAACACTACTTATTGTGTATGATTATTGTAAATGCAATCCTGGTATATGCCCAGATTTCTAGAAGCACACTATCTCTTTAACATGTTTAATATACCGGTAGTTCAGTCTATTAACTGATCACCGATAGAGATTGAAAGATTTAGTAACTTTGGTGACATGTGCAAAACTGGCAAATGGTTGATTAAATGTGTATTTCTCTGATCTGATATGTCCATTGAGTGATGTGTGAAAATCACATGGTAATGCATGTCATATAAATGCCGAGTAAGCGAACATGCAAATTGCTGTTTGCTAATAATTAATTGCCATCAGTTTGTTTATAATTGAAAAGTGTGGCACATTAATATGCTAGGGGCACGATATATGCATATAAATTAGTATTTATTTAAACATGCACCCGTCCCTAAATGCAAATAGGAGGGGGTGGGGGGGGGGGGGGGGGGGGGGTGGGGGTTGGGTTTGTCATCTGTGTCGTCCCTATACTATATCCTGTTTAAAGGGGACCACCAGGCAAATAACACTATATGTCATGTATTTTGTGGTACCGTTGTGTTATATTAAATATATGCTCAACACTTTGCAAAGGGTTCCGAGTTCATAAACAATACAATTAATTACCACCACTTACGGAACCAGCATTATATCATGGCTACGTATGCACCAAACGTCTGAGAGTGCGCCAATTCTATTCATGCGTACGTTTGGAGACAATAGAATCCCGGACGATGCGTTCGCCCTAGACAAAGGGTAGTCTTCGTATGCAGACCCATGAACGTATGCTTCAGATATGGTGATGCGTTTTCCAATTATATAAATTTGTTCTGGAAACATATTTTTCTGAACTTGTTGGTGGAATAGACTACTAAAGATGGTATCTTTTATTTTATTTTATAAGAATATTATTTCTTGGTGGTGGTACCCTTTAAATTCGAACATCCTGTGATACGAAGGGGAAAGGACATTTTAACACTGCATATAAATAAAGTCAGAACATCCAATATCGCTATGACAGTGAAGTATGTGAAGGTCAAATAAATGCCCTATATGGTGATTGCACATTATATGCTTTATCTGGTGAGAGGTTGGGAGATACAAATGATAAAAGGGGAATATAGGGCGAGAAAGATATGCGGAAAGGAAACATTACAAGAGATAGTCATTGAGATGGAAACGGAGGAAGATAGAAGAGAGAGAAAATGAGAGATTCAGAAAATAAGAGAGGGAGAAAGAGAGGGGGAGGGGCAGGTAAAGATTGGTCAGTTGAGAAGTGACAAAAAGCTATACTAAGCAAAGAATTGAGAACATAAGCATAGTGTGGGTATAGTATACATGTACACAACATACAGCCGGCTAATTAATTAAAGTAATACACATACCGCGCAGTTCGCGAAAACACGTCAGTTTACTTTCTTAACGATATATATACATGTCTGTAAGTTGAAAAGGGAAAATTTACTAGCAAATTAAAATACGTGCGTATTTATAAAGTAAAAATAAGTGTAAAGTGTAAAATGCGTTGAATAAAAGTATAATATTGTAGTCGTTAATACAATTGTACTCATTCTCAGAAACAAAAGAGCATTTCCCTAACATAATCATTGGAATGTATGCGAGTTTCTCATATTAGATGACATGGAGATATTATGATATTTCGTTGATATGTTCATAATAATTAATGCAACCCGGCTCCTATTTTATTATAACATTATGATCACTGCGTTAATTTTTGTTCAGTAAGATATTTAATCCCGCATTGCTGCTACCTTCCCAGGTGTAAAAGTGGGGACCCGTAAAAAGGTGAAAACCTTAATTAATGTGAACTATGACCTTCTTAATGTCCATGAGCCACTTAGAAGGAATGCTCCCCAGGGAGTGGAGTTGGGGCATATAATGATTGAAATAATTTGAAAAAAGGTTTCGGCATTTTCGTCGGCATTTTTCACCCTTTTTGTTATTTGTCGCTGGTGTTAGGGCGGTGTTTAGATATCCATAGCACTATTGGTATCGGTTCTCCCAAACCGAACAGCTGATTTTTAGCTCGATTTAAGCAGCTCTTGGAGTAACACCACTCTAACACCAGCCCAACACCGAAAATCACTCATTGTATTCTATATGGCTGGGGTAGTAATAGCGTAAAGCGCACATGTTAGACATGATACTACATAAATCGAACTTATATAGTATAGTATTATTGTTATTTATTAACACGGGCTGCCAGGATATGCATTTTACATTCTCGTAAGTGTTATATTACAATTTTATGTCATATTAAATGTCTTGCAATGTAACCTTGGTTGCCGTTATATACAATCCATAAATACATCAAATAGATTCGTTTTGAATATGCTCATATTATTGGCAACCAACTGTGTTTCGACTAGAGGCTTGTTTGCATTAAGCGCTATACATATTCTTCATATTATTTTTATTGACAAAAATCTAGCCAGTTGTTCTACATCTAGGAAAGATTTGTTTAATGTGTGATAATATGTATTTGTGAAGTTTTGCCTCTCGAGGTAATTGCTAGATACACTGTTGGTCATAAAGTTGGAATATATATTTTTGTATCCAACTTCATTCTTTTTTCCTATTTTTGGCGCCTAATGAACCATTTTAGACTTAAAATAATGATTTTATAATGTTTGCTAACTACCAATCTACAATAAATGGTTGCATGAATTTGCATTAATTAATTTAGCCTTTTGCATTAAGCTTTGAAAGGCAGGACCTTTGATGATTGGTCCTCTTTTCCCTCTCCAAAGCGTGTGTCCAACATGTCATCATTATGTGTCATTTCTCAGAGTTGGCTGTACAATTTTCAACCAAAACTGGCACAGAGGCTCTCTAGGCCATACTCCTTCCAACGCCATTGACTACTCGCCAAACGATGCTTGTGCTCCACCAGGAAAGGGTGTCAACAAGCAATGTCCACTATTTCGTTGGAACGTCGCAGTTTACAGTCTGTAAAATCCTCAGACGTCATCGTGAGGAGGGTCAATTAAAGCTACGGGAATTTCTAGGATGTCCACGATTGACCAATAGGATAAATGATCGCAAATTGCTTAACCTGTGCCGTAGAAATCGGAAATGCCGATATGGAGCCTTCGCCGTCTATGCAGACAAAAATATGAAATCAACGCCTTCCGCCAAACTGTAGATCAGAGATCGCTCTAATGTGGTCACCGAGCAAGACAAACTACCAAGTGTCCACCCCATACCATGCAACCAAGATTTACCGGACGTCCCTGGCCTAGGGAGTACAGAAGATCGCCGCCTGGACACTCGTGATATGTCATCTTAATGGGTACGAGCCATACCACCGTTGGGCCGTCACAACCTCAAGTAAGTTTTGTGAATGCAGAAATCTTGGAGCTTCTCGCCACGTAATCGACGAACCCTTTGTCTTCTATCTGTTCGGTCAAGGATGTTATGGCTCGTACCCATCAAAATGACATATCACTACAGTCCAGGCGGCAATCTTCTGGGCTCCCTAGTCCAGGGACGTTCGGTAAATCTTGGTTGCATGGTATTGGGTGGACACTTGGTAGTTTGTCTTGCTCGGTGACCATGTTAGAGCGATCTCTGATGTACAGTTTGGCGGAAGGCGTTGATTTCATAGTGTTTTCTTCATAGACGGCGAAGGCTCCTTTTTGGCATTTCCGGTTTCTACGGCACAGGTTAAGCAATTTGCGATAATCTATCCTTGGGGTCAATCGTGCACAGACCGTTACCTGCGATGTTCGAACGAAATAGTGGACATTGCTTGTTGACACCCCTTCCTGGTAGAGCGCAAGCATCGTTTGGTGTGTAGCCAATGACGTTAGACGAAGTATGGCCTAGAGAGCCTCTGTGCCAATTTTGGTTGATAATTTTACAGCCAACTTTGAGAAATGACCCATAACGATGACTTGTTGGACATACGCTTTGGAGAGGAAAAGGGGCAAATCATCAATCATCAAACAAAAGGCGCAATTAATTAATGCAAATTCATGCAACGATTTATTGTACATTGGTAGTTTGGAAACATTATATAATCATTATTTTTTAGTCTGAAATGATTCATTAGGCGCAAAAAACAGGAAAAAGAATGAAGGTGGATCTAAAAAAAATAATATTCCAACTTTATGACCAACAGTGTATTTGCTATGATAGTCTGTTATAATCCTTTATAACTCGATAGTATAGACATACCTGAAACATAGTATGTATAGATACATGTTTGGCCACAACATGTATCATGAAGATTGCCAGGGTGTAGAACTCATTATACATCTATAAACCAATTTGAAGCAGATTCGCAATTTTGACATAGCAACTAACAGAATACTAGATATGTGAGAACCGCTAGACTTCTAAGTAAGTTTTGTCTATTTTGACAGTGTTAATAGATCCCTTTAATATCTGAGGAAAGTTAACTTGCTGAAACTGTAGTACAAACGATATGCGTAGGCATTAAGATAATATAAGCCGTTGTTAATTACTACATCTGTTGGCCAACATCTATCGCGAGAAAAAACAATTCTGATTGACAGCTGAAATAGATAACATTTTCTTCTCGGCGGGGGTACGATACACATTAGATAGCCTTTTCAAAGTATTAACCGTGTAAGTATATATCAAATCATTGAAGGCAATGAATATATAAATGCAATATGATGCTAGTTTCCATTTAGATAACGTAGGACGATATGTAGGCCCTGAAAGGACATTGTCAGTAAATCGCGAATCTCGTCGTGAATGTTGGCAGCCAAGACTACGAGTCGTCGCATATTTTGTCGCGAATTTGGTGATACGCCGCAAATCTCGTCGTGACATTGTTGTCGTGAATTCTAAGATTTAAGTATTCAAATCGCACGTCGTGAATTTTACTTCGCATATTTTATATTCTGTATACCGAGAAGTATATATAAGCTATTTGCGATGTTGGCGATTCGTCGCAAATCTCGTCGTACATTTTAACGTCGAGAGATTCAGAATACAATTTTTCGTGAACTTTACTTCAGAATCACAGTCATATACATTATCATTATTTTGTATTCTCGTTTTAGCTACGTTTAAGCTTCGTTTGTGTACTATTTCGACAAACCTTCCCGTCTGTGTCGAATAAACCTTAAGCCATAATTTCCCCCAAATTGTCTTCCTCTGTTTTATTTTGTAATCATCCCCTTCTTATCTGACAGTACATGTCAGCGTTTACATAATGTTCTTGATTCCTTTCCACTCTCTGTATTCATCTTTTTGTTAATCGTCTCACTTTTCTCTTATCATCGTCGTTAATTTATTGAGTATTTTCCCCGACCTACGCGCCTTCTCCTCCTCCCCGTCTTCCTCTTATTTGTCTTCCACTCTAAAAAAAAATACCCGGGTCAGACTGACCCGGAAAAGAGTCCGTTGGGGCCACACTCCATTCCAGGTCAAAAAATGACTCGGAATGGGGTCAGATGTGACCACATTCCGGGTCTTCGTGACCCTATTCCGAGTCATTTTTTGACCCTGAACGGAGTGTGGCCCCAACGGACTCTTTTCCGGCTCAATTCTGACCCGGGTGTTTTGATCCTTTCTCCTATAATTTTTCATATTT
>JBAMJV010001425.1:0-156845 GCA_037951105.1 Echinarachnius parma
ATGGCAGTAACCATGTTAGAAGTTTATCGTCATATATACCAAACCCTCTCTTTCTCTCCGAGCCACACCACCCCCTCCCCCTCCCTACATCCACTCTTAATTCAAACAATCCCCCAACTGACTACGCCACTGAATGTAGTTAAAAACACCCCCCTTACAAACAAAATCCTGGGTTTATACGACTATGGCAGTATAGAAGTTTATCCAAACCCTCTCTTTTTCTCCGACCCACACCACCCCCTCCCCCTCCCCCTCCCCTCCCTACATCCACTCTTAATTAATTGGCGGATGATTGGGGTTAAATGTGCCGCGCTCGATGGCCGCTATTTGCTCAAATATAGTCCCCCGCAAACAACCGTACTCGCAGGCCCCTCTCTCTATCTCGATTCGACCCACTTCACTTGGAGTGGCTAGCCCGGCGCGAGCGGAGGAGCCGCCGAGTGACATACGGTGGTGTTTGCGCTGCTTTAAAGGGGCTCGTTTTGTTTGTGATTTCTGTAAGCCTATTATGAAAACCATCTTAATACGCATCTACGATAATATATGGTTATTCCCTTTGAATAACACTTATCTATTACTGTGTAGTTTTGATTTGTACACACTGACACATAATTGCGTTGCTGAATATTTAATACAAATCAGGATGTATAGTTGGACCTCTCTGGTTGGACTCTTGAAATAACTAGCTATATCAATACGTAATTGTTTAATTATCACCATGGTAACGATGACTAATAATATGACAGAGAGAGATCGTACAATATTGTTAATAAAATATGACATAATAAAGAATATATGTAATTATAACAGTCCTCGGGAACGTACGCTTGTTAAAACAGTTCCATATATTTTAAGATTCTGATTGATGTAATACATTAAGATATGATTCCTTTTTGTTTAAATTGTCTTAAAAGAGTATAAGCTTGTGATACAATTTTCACTTCTACAATACTATTAATTGTCAATGCACAATTCTTTTGGTTCCCCATATTTCACGTATGTTGCCGAATTTTTGATTGATTATGTAATATAATTGTATGTGTATTAGTCTTCTGTGTATAAATTATATTATACTTTATTTATTGATATATTATGCTTTGTTTGTTAACTGTTCAAAATAAGTATATTTGTGAAATATGGAAATACGTTCAAATCCAAATTCAAATATATACTTTTTAATAGGGAAAGGGTGAAATGGGTTTGCATGCAAAAGTTATGCACAGAGAGAAAGAAAATTGTATTGACTTAAAATTACGTTTTAAGAAAAATGGAGGGGGGGGGGGGGGGGGGGGGGGGGGGGGGGTGGACACCCCAGCGTGAAAACTCGGTGCCATTCTATTCTTCAAGCCGTTAGTTAAATCAATAGTGTCTTTCGCTGTATGCAGCAGTGTACAGTGTAACTCTTCCCTCCTGTTTACCCGTGTGACCGCGGCTAGCTCCCGGCCAGGCCGCCCTAGTAACACACTGATATCCAAGAACACCCTCCCCTCTCCTCTCCTCGCTCGCTTTATAAAAAAAGAAAAAAAAGAGGAAACACCCCCACTCACTCTTGTATTCCCTGGCTTGTGGTCCCATTCAGTAATCCTAAACTTGCCACAGAGTAGACACAATTTCTTACTATGCCCGGTGTTTGCAAGAGTATTCGATACAATATACCAACCGGGGAAAAGGCAATCACTTCGTTGATACAATTAGTGTTTCGTTTTTTTCTTCAACTCACTATAATAATTATACAAACTCGGTGCACTGTATGAGCAAACTTTGAAACCTTGCACTTTCGTTAAAAAAATCTAAAAAGAGTGAAAACCGTCCGATAATGGACCCTTGAAAGTGCAAAGGACCGCGACTTGCCTTTCGAAAAGCATTGATACAATTTTATTTGCATACAGAGTCCAAAGAAATTACAACTTTGGTACTATATGGTACGAGAAAACATGTGACATGAATTAAATACTTTATAGGTATTTACATATTAAAGGGATCTATTAACTTTGTTGACAAGTGCAACAAGTGATGAGTGATTGATAAAATGTGTATTGGTGTGATCTGATATGTCCACAAAGTAATGTGTACAAATTTCACGTTAATTGGATTTGTTTGGCCGACAAATTAACAAAAATGCAATGTGATATTCACTAACTCATTGCACTATTTTGTACAACGGCTGAAATTATCCCGTAGACAGTATAACATCTGAACACTTCAATCTTATAATGTATCTTCGAACGAAATGGAAGTTTGAGAAAAAAACCGAAACCTGTCACGTGCTTGTATTGTTGATATGAATATGGCAAGGGTCCCGTTGCAGAAAGAGATACAGTCGATTGTAAGTTACAATTAATTGTAAGTCAGAAACTTTGCACGTTTCAACCAATCAGATTCGCGTATTTAGAACACATGATCTGACTTAAAAATTAATTGTAACTTACAATCGATTGTATCTCTTTCTGCAACGGGGGCCAAGGTACGAGAGAACCAACAGAGTTCCAAGTAAGTTTTGAGGATTTGGACGATGTTACTAAGTCCCTTTAAGTCATTAGTGTATATAAGTATTGCCTCTGACAAAAAAATTGCTAAATAGGATCGAAGGCTTAATAGGCCCTTTACCTGGCTCTCGGGTGGGTCAAGTGTAATATTTTGCGTCAAAATGTGGCCTCCCTCTTGTCAAAATATGCCTTTACCAGAAAAATGCAAGTACTTCATAGGATAAAACATCTTGAATTAGATCCAACTGGACACTGATCCTTGCAGTTGAAACCATATATAACAGGGATTTATAAATATTTGTATTGATGTTGAGTGTTTTTTCTAATATAAAGCCAGATAATGGTTGGATGTTCGATACGTAGCCCGAGTCGGCTTCCTCCGACCTGCCTACGTCAGTTGTTCTACCTAAAGTAGCTCTTTAATCCACTTATAAGGTCACATCTATACCATACACAAGTAGTTGATTGAGGAACGGACAGACAGACAGACACGCACACTTACATTCCGAATGATCTTCTCAATGCCCGTGAGCCGCTTGGAAGGAATGCTCCCAGTAGTGGAGATGGTGCCACACAATGTATGCGGGCTGACATTGTATCCTATTATGATCGGAGTAATAATAGCGTGAAGCGCTTTTATAGAGATGATAGTGTATCCTTGTAGGCGCTATAGACATATAATTCGAACCTATTATCACTGTTGTTATTATTATTATTATTATTCGGAGAGACTTACGCAAACCACACATACAAATAATTTGAGGTTAATTACTTTTTGTATAGGCATATTATAAACCACGGCACGCGCGCTGGAACACGCAAACACACCACACACACCACACACACAAACAAAACGCACAACCAAATAAAATGAGTTGACACATACACACATAAATATACATGCATACACACACTTAAGTACATACACGAACAAAAAACAAACACACACACACACACATACACACGGCTCGAAATACGATAAAATACGCACAAATCACCACCACCCCTCCCCCCCCCCCCCACACACACACACATACACACGAACACGAGACTATTATTGTGAAGAAAGAAGTGGTCTGAAAATAGTATTGAAGACTAATGAACAGAATATTTCATCATGTGCCATGTTGTCACTGCCCGAGAGTTTGTCCAGTTGTCTCTATTTTCTCAAACTCAGTCCGTTGAAAGGTTGGCTGAATTAATAACATGAAGAAGGGCGCTTGACTGACAACCCCCCCCCCCCCCCCCCCCCCCCATCTAATCAACCTCTTCATAGATAGATCCTGCATCAAGATAAGCCAAGAACTGAATAATTATAGAACACCCCCGATTTTAACGATTGATATACCGAGTGGTTGTATAGGTAGGGGTAGTGGTGAAAGGTGCATGAGTGTATGCGTGTGTATTGTGTGTGTGTGTGTGTGTGTGTGTGTGTGTGTGTGTGTGTGTGTGTGTGTGTGTGTGTGTTGGGGGGGGGGGGTGGGGGGGGGGGGTCCATGGACCTTGCTCACTGGCTCATCTATGTGAGCATCACAGCCCCGGTCACCCCTTGGATTGATAAAGTTAGAAGTACAATTCAAAGTCGGGACCCGAAAAGAAGCCGATAAGATTATTGATAAGGGGTAAATTAGAGAGGAACAAATCGCAGCGCATGGTCACTCACATCTTATACGTTTTTATTTGTATTTCTTCGATTTCCTCTCTGCTCTTTTCCCCCTTTTCACGCTTAGTACGACTGTTTGTCCAAACGAAACGTCTCGGTTATTAGTTATACACACAAACCCTCGAACTCGAAAACCATACTCCAGATTTCCCTTCCGTCCGTTTCATCCGCGCGCGCTTTATTTACCGAGACGAAGATCATATATTATTACGCTTTCGAATACCTTTTTTTTTTTTTTTTTCGTTCCCCACCCTTTTTCTCGTTCCATACTCATTCTCCGGCCACTTCACACGTTCGGGGTGAGCAAAAACAAATAATTATAGAGGATTTCGCGTGAAGTGCGAAACGACGAACGCAAGTGTCAAACTTGTCACTCTGCATATCACCATCATGCATGGCGATAGTTCCTCCACCTTGGATAATTATTGTGTTTGTTTTCTTAAAGGAATTATGCATTCTGTGATGATTTTTTGATTTTTTTATAATATAATATAATCTTAAAAGTCGACAATGGTCGAAAATTAAAATGTTTTCTCGTTTAGTCATATTTTTGTCATTGAATAATAATTTAAAAATTGGAATCATCATCGAATCGTTTTAATTATCATGATTATGTGCAGGCACGTTACGGATTTCATTCAATTTTATTCGTTGATGTTTCAATTCGTGTTGAGGTTGTTCATTTCCAAACGACTTCCTTTCCCTTCAAATAATGGATAATTATCAACTATAACTACCATCGATTTTGTTTAACTTCCCGAAATTATGTAATTCCTGGTCAGGAGCGTCTTAAACATTTTTAAAAACGATAATAAAACATTCCCTTTAATTTCGTCTCTTCGGTCAGGCAAACTCGCGTATTCCAGGCGCATCTGTTAGGCGCGCACAAGTCTAAAGCTGATCGTCTTATTATGATCATTGTCCAAACAATTGTCTTTAGTCCCGAATTGCAAACCCTTCTTCTTCTTCTTCTTCTTCTTCTTCTTCTTCTTTTTTATTTTTTTTATTGACAAGTTCCCGAATGGCGACCACTAATTTCATCTCTTCTTTTTAGCCATCCACTTTGTCGCTTTCCCTTTCCTATGCTTTTATTCTCGTTTGTGTGTGTGTCTGTTTTTTTATATTTTTATATGCGAGTGTTGGTTTTGCAGGTCCCTGAAATTAGCGGTTAACACCTGTTATGCAATTGGGGTGCTGCTTGTTTGCGGGCCGCGTATGGCGGGTTTGCCTTGGACATGATATAGATTGGCTCTCTTTCTTTTCTTTAATTCTGCTTCTGAATCCTCTTGAGTACACCGGTACATTTTGTTGTTCCCTTTTTGTCTGATTTAGATTTTATATCTCTTGTTTGCCCGTCCATGGCAAAGGCCAGTTGTGAAGGATGTGATGGACTTGCTCTGCTTTCTATATCCTTTCCTTTTTCTTGAAATTGTCTTATTTCCTTTGTTTCCATAAATGAGTGGATTTTTCAAAAAATAGTATTGGAAAAAAAAAATTGCATGTATTATATTAACATACCAATCAATAATCTTGATAGATTTGTTAAACACGTGTTAAATACAATTAACTATGTTATTATTCTAACCCTAAGTCATTGTGATGAGGAATGGAAATCATGTAACAACGCAGAATTCGTTGCAAAATAAATTTAAGGAATACATTAATAATAGAGAATGATACATAACAAAAGACGATGATAGCTTCAAAATAGTGATAATGATGCTCATCCGCGCGGTTATCAAACTGTTACTTTATTCATAATTCTCATTTTCATTATCATCATCAAAGACAGACAGAGAGATCGGAAGAGAGGGGGTGGAGAGAAAATATAGAAGGAGGAGAAAAGTTAATATTCTTTAGAAGAAGAAGAAAAAAAGGAGAAATAAATGCTCATCATCTGAACCCGCTAGCTTGCATCTCTTTTTAACACTCACCCCTTTCTTACAATAAAAAAAAAAAAACGTCCTCGTTGATCGCTTGCAGCGCAGGCTTTACACCGAGTTTAATCATCATTAATTTCTAATGCGTATTCAGGTCCCTCTATATAACCCCAGGTCTTTCGGTCATTGTTCACCCTAAAACCCCATAATAATATATATTTTCTCTGCTCAAAAGATCATTCCCTATTAGTTGTGTTGCATCGTATACCCTTTAGTAATATATTTTGTGTTATTTTCTATTTTGCAACATAAACAATACCACTGTCATTTTGTGATGATGCATGTTTTTGTAACCCCCTTTTTATAGTAACATATTATAAACAACGCGCGCCGTTACAATTGAAGCTAGAAACTAATTTATATATTATGTTGGATTTCATTCACTATATGTTCAATTTTGATGACGTTATAATCGTCCTAGAATGTTTTGTATAGAAAGGCAAGCTAATTAGTCCTAATTGGTTTTACTCTCAACTTCTGTACTCGGTGGTATATATTATGATTATTTGTAATACAAAAAATATATACATAATATATCCTTTAGATTTCTTTGCTCATATATTGTTTTTAAACATTTTAATCAGTACATGTTGCTATTGATACTCGTAATAATATTATCATTTTGTATAATTATTATGTATTTAAAAAAAATGTTTTGCAAAATGGATGTTTACCCGTTTGAAATTGAGTTATAATACCCTGGAAGGGCAATCCACGTCATAGGAAGATATGAATGAATTCATTATTCTATTATAAGTAGTTTATGAAACCATATTGTATATAATAATGATAAAGAAGGATGCTGAATAGTACGCATATGTAATTCCCCACATTATCAAGAAGAAGAACAAAAACATACTGGCAATATTCAAATATAGCGAAAACTTAATAAAGCAATATTATCATGACTTGTTCATTGTTTGCATGATAAATTCATGAAGACACATGATGTAAGGAAAGGTGAGAGGGCCTTTCTTAGAGATTCAAGTCTTCGACATTTGAGGATTTATTTCCACGAAACTTTAGTGCTAAAACTTGTCGAAGTGCAATTTAAAAAAAATAGGTACGAATTGGTAAATTAAAGTGTTCAAATTAATTGAAAGTCTTGCATTTTTGTGTATATGCATTGGTGTGTCTATCTAACTCATTCTTATTAATCATCTAGGTATTTCCACACCATTATAATTGATATTCTCCGAATTAATCAACCCTACACCGATTTCCCTTTGCATCATCTTAAAGGGATCTGTCCAAATCCTCAAAATCAAATTGGAATTCTAGCGGTTCCCCCATACCCTGTTGTATTCGTATCAACAATATAAGCATGGGACAGGTTTCAGTTTTTCGAAGTGAAGTGATTGAAGTGTTAAGATGTTAAACTATCAACTGGATATAGTTGTAACCGTTGTATAAAGTCAGTGCAATGAGTAAGTGAATATCACTTTGCATCTTTGCTCATTACTCGGCCATATAACGTCCATTTAACTTGACATTTTCACACAATACCCAGTGGACAAATCATATACCAACAATATACATAGTATCAACCATTCATCACTTTTTGCACATGTCAACATTCAACAAAGTTACTAGATCCCCTTAATTAAGAAAAGAAAAAACACGCAAAATAAAAGTTTTTGTTTTTCAGGAATTGTACGCGTTATATTATATTAGTATAATAAGTTTACATCATCACCCGATTGCTAAAAATAGTAATAATTATGTTCAATATTCATTTATAAACATGCAAGAGTTATCATAAAAGTATCTAAAACACATAATTTATTCGATTATTACAAATTGTAGTTTAAAAATCAATTCGACTGAAATTTGTGTTCGATTGATAATACGTTCACATCAGTATCTGATATTGATGAGCAATATGATTTGTGTTTTATACAGTAACTGATGGATTAACGATTCAATATGTATTAATCACAATACTTTATGACGACATACATCTTTTTAATAGAGTTTTATGGTAGCTTGATATACATGGTAATACCGAGTAAAGGAAATGAACTTCATACGTTACGATCGGTTTGATTTGCAGTTAGTTCACATCAGTACCAGATAGTTTCAATAAAATATTTTTACTTTTTTAAAAATTATTATACTGACTATGCAATATCATACTCCCCATTATCTTAACAACCAACAATGATGTGCAGATAACGATGGGGATTGAAATAGAAATCCAATAAACTGACAATATTTGTGATGCATAAACTAATTATTGTAACGTGTTCCGCGATACATTAACATTTTAACAGGATAGTAATTTGTTTTGTTTTTTGATCGATATCCGTACAGCTAACGACGCCTATAGGGATCTATTTCCAGCGTTTATTTGCATTTATCTTGAGAAAAAACGAGTTATTTCGCGTTAAGTTTAATAATGAATATTGAATATTTTCAGATGCGCTCAAATTGTCATTTTGTTTTATTCGTAAGCATTATGATAGTTCTCTTTCGTCTCAATATTACGTTTTGAATTTACAGCACTATAGCCTTATAAATCAAACATGTGCCAGTTTCAGGCCCATCACATTTCTTCAAAATCATGAAAAAAACGAGGCGAAAATGTTGACAAATATTCGGTAGCTATACGTCGTAATCCGGTCTCAAATCATTTCTAAGAAGCTGGTAAATCGTATGGGACAGCCGGAGTAATCACGATAATGTAACGGCATAATTCATGTCCACCGTCGCGTTGAACCGTCCGACATGTGACGGTATTATACTTTAGTGCAAAGCAAAGACGCTTTTAAACAAGTTAAAGGGTGACTGTTTTACTGCATGGCAGCAGTTTGGACTACAGATTGACTAGCTTTAAATCACATCAACCAGTAATGATTTGATGATGTATATAATGTAGATATTATATTCCAATCATGACGCACATAAGTTTCGGAATTGACGAAAAACCAAAACAGGGTGAGCAATCATTTATAATCGTGAATTTATTGGAACAATTAATGCAAACTTTATAATAATGATCAATGAAAGTTAGATGAACTATTTTAGTAATTATTTTTCTCAATGTACTTGTAAATTACTTTACTTTGTTAATGGTTTTCTTTTACCTTTCGAGGTAAAAGTGTTTAGTTGTTGTTTGAAACGCCAGCTTGAATCAAACGAAACCAACCCCTTTAATAGTTAATTTAGAGAAAGTCATTGGCATATCGTATAGTATGCATGCATGCCGCATCGCGCGTTCCGCACTACGCATGCAGCCGGCGTATAATCGCACCCATAATAAACCTTGATGATGACGTGAGGGGTGCAGATTTGGTGACAGTTTAATCAGTGGCCCGTCAATTTACACATTCGTCGAGTTAAGTCCGGGGAGAGAGAATGGGGGTTGTGGATTTAAGAGAGAAGGGGGTGGGGTGGGGGGTGGAGGCTAGTGATTCTTGGAGCAGTTTACATTTTCTTATGTTTATAAACAATTATTCTGTTATGTGTGCCTCGTCGTCATGGAACCCGCCATTACGCTTCTCTCGTCTTATCTGAGGTCCGAGACCGAGGGAAGGGGAGGGGAAGGAGTGTGGGGGGGGGGGGGGGGGGGATTGGCGGGTGAGGATTTGAGTGTAGCGTTCACTTTTGTCTGCCATAATAATATATCAAATGTCATCTTCTGCGTGTGTGTCTTGCTGGGTTTCACGCCATCGCGGTGCATGCTGGGATGTTTAATTTTCTTCCGTACATTAATGGCGCGTGTCGTCTGCACTTTTCTATCACTTCTCCACTCCTCTACTCCTCCTTTCTCGAACTTTTCCATCACCTATACACATCTAAAGTCATATTTTTGCTGTGGCATCGTATTTTAAACCCGTTAGAGGCTTTTCACCGTCTCCCTTACCACTTTACATTAGCTACTCTATTTTTTTTTACAATAATTATAATACGATTGACAGACCTTTTAATTATCAGTATGAAGAATAATCATCTTAGAAAAAAATCATTGACTTAATCATTATTAAGATTCCAAAGTGTCGATGCATACGAAGTTTGTGAGAGGGGGGCAAAGGTACTTATTTTCATTGGCACTCTATTATAATATTATAATAGAGTGTAATCGAAACTAGAAACATTCCTAATATTATTATTACAAATGTTTTTAAATGTTTATATAAATGTTTATAATTGCAATGAAGTACATTATTGTTACTATTGCTTTCTCTTGCCATTTGCCAATTGATGACACATTTCTTTTTAACATGTGTATGTTTGAAGACCAAATAAAAATCCATCTATCTATCTATCTTGTATTATAATATAAGAAATGGTTTTTTTTCTTTGTGAAGAATTTAAAATCTAGCTCATAGCCAAATAGTATTTTTTATGTTAGATAATGTATATCAGAGAAAATGCCCATTAACCTTGTTTGCGTAGGTGTATCAAGAAGCCCTGAGCAGTCTTCTTCTATGACTTCTAGGCAGAGAAGCGTAGCGAAGAAAGGGGGCGACGACCCAAGCCCCTAGCCCCTCGGGAATCGTTTGCTTCTTGCCCCCTATTGCCCTATTTTCCTCCAGATATCTCCTTCTTTTTGCCCCCTTCGCTCATGTTCCCCAATTTCCCCACTTTTGCTGCAGTATACTATAGTGATTGTGATTACTGCTATAGTGATTGTGCACCTTTTTGTCATCAAATTTGCCCCCTAACTTCCCCCTATATGCCCCCTATTTGCCTCTCTACGTCCCCCTCTCGCCCTTATTTGTCCCGTAACTGCCCCACATTTACCACTTATACCCCATATATGCCCCATTTTCGTCAACCACCAATATGCCCCGCTACTCGCCCCCGTCTTATTTGACTCCGACTATGCCCCCGACGCAAGCACATTCATAGTCTCTTTGAGTTGCCCCCTACTAGACCCCCAAATATAGGGTGCCCCATTCACCCTCTTATTCCCCCTCCTATTTGCCCTTATTTCCCCCCAACCGCACCAGATTTGTTCCCATTTATCCCCTTATTTGCCCCATTTTCGTCCCCATGTTCGTCCCCATTTGCCCCCTATATGCCCTTCTACTCGACCCCGTCTTATTCGACCCCGACTATGCCTCAGACGAAACCACACAGTCTCTTCATAGACCTATGGTCTCTTGAAGTTGAAGGTCCAGCAGCTTATGGCTAAGGTTTCTTGAAATACCGGGCTTCTTCGAAAGATATTTGCGTTTTGAGTCAAAACAAGACACTTATAAACACCTACACAAGTATAACTTCTTGTATTTATGCATAATGTCTTTTTTTCTTCTTTCAATAGACTTTATTTACCACGTGTTTGTCAACGTGTACTTTTTGAAAAGCTATATTTGTTGTTTATTCATTGCTTATTTTATTCATTATTTGAATCTCTTGATTCTGAAGACATACCAGAACATACATCATTGATTTATTATTAACTACTAAGTAATTTCCCAGGGTATCTCAACAGTTAAAAGTCCGTTGAAAATTTTCGAAGCCGAGACCAAGTACCTTCTACATTTTCGAGGCCGAGACCAGGACCGGTCAACATTTTTCGAGGTCGAGACCGCGTCCATTGGTGTTGAGACCAGGACCGGTCACAAATTATCGAGGCCGAGACCGAGACCATTGGTTGAGAATCGTGTAAGCAGGGAGAGGGGGGTGGGGGTGGCGGGGAGAGAGCCCGAACTGGGGTTAGCAGTCACACCAAAAATCATTCGGTCTTCTATCGGTCTGTATTCGGTTTGCATTCGGCCGAATCAAGACCGATAAGACCCCGATAACGTTCTGAATAAACCTCGACATGAAACCGACAATCCTGAACTCACATAGAACACAGCCCGAACTCATCCCGTCAGTAAAAAATAAAGTATAACATAAAACTGGATCATTATCGAGATGTGATGGTCATCATGTCACAGAGCTCAGCTTCCACTGCTGGAAAAATCTTTACATGAACCATAATAAAGTTAAAGAGATAGCTGAGTTTTGGTATAGAGGGCGCTACACAAAATAATTTGTTTGTGAGATAATGAAAAACTGAGTGTCAAATTTGAAAGAGCATATAATTCTTAATGACAGAATAAACTTTATTTGGTCAAAATCGGTTCAGAAACGGCTGAAATATCCATAAACATTACCATTAATGACTGTGGGACTCCACAATAATTCGAGAATTTTAAACTAGCCGTTTAAGGCTACCACCACCCAAAAGTAATATTCTTAATAAATGAAGGGTAACATCTTTAGTCCATTCCATCAACAAGTTCATAAAAATATGTTTCCAGAAAAAAAATATATAATTGGAAAACGCATCACCATTCTAAAGCATGCGTTCATGGGTCTGCATGTACGAAGACTACCTTTGTCCAGAGCGAACGAATCGTCCGGGATTCTATTGTCTCCAAACATACGCGTGAATAGAATTGGCGCACTCGCAAATATTTGGCGCGTACGGAACCATGAAATAATAATGGTTCCATAAGTGGTGATCATTAATTGCATTGTTTATTAATTTAGACAACCCTTTGCAAAATGTTGAATATCTATTTGATATCACAAAACAGTACCAAAACATATATTTATTTGTTGTTTTTTGCCTGGTGGTTCCCTTTAAGAAAAATTACAAAATAGGTTTTTAAATAGTTGTGTATTAATATTTATAATAATATCAATATTATATCTCCATCAAATCACTATTTCAACAAAATATCACATGCACAACATTTTATTTAAAATTATTGAAACCAAAGTTTTTTAAAGAGTATCAACGGCTATTTTTTACCACAACTCAACTATCCCTTTAAGAATGTTTCTTGTGACAAATGTCTAGCCCTGGTCAGATGTTTAGAGGAGAGGAGAGAATGGGATTTTACAGAGTCTGGGTTAGAGAGAGTTTTCCAGGAGAAATGAGAATGAGAATGTGATGTGGGATGTACGACCAACTGATGCAGGAACTGGAGAATGACATTCGGTGGCGTAGTTTATACGGGGGTGATGTGGATAATTATATGGGTAAAAATTCTTTAAAATAAAGAAATACATATAAAGGTGCTACCCCCCCCCCCCCCCCCCCCGCCCCTCACAATGCAATTAGTTAGACCACTGGAATTAATTTCATATATAGAGGCTTCAAAAGCACGTTCCGTGTTGTGGAGGAAGGGGTTGCAGGAGGGCTCCAGAGGGTGGAAATGGGGAGTCACCCCGTAGGCCTTACAGATAAACACATGCTCACTGTATCGCAACTATTTTGTGGATGAAGAACTAATTATTTTTAGTTTTGAGCTAATAAACAATACGAACTGTTGCTCAAACATATATTATTTTGTGGCTAAAATCACACCCATGGCGTAGCTCACAGCACTGAGGAATTAATATTTTTATCTCAGAAAAATTACTTGGCATATTAAACCAAAGATTTGGCCCCTCCGACAAATTCGGAGTCCGAACTGGACACCGTCAAGAGACCGACAATTCCGATACCACTTCGACACCAAACCAACAGCACCCGGCCCGAACGTCCCCGCAACGTCCCCGAATTGTTTGGTTTGGTGTCGGTTTGGATTCGGTTTGGTGGTGTGACTGCTACAGCACTGTCAAATATACAAGAAATAAACCAAAGACAAGAAAAGGGGGATTTCCGTGCGTGGCAGATAAGCTTGAATTGAAGCGCTGACACGCGAACAGTGTGGTAATCGTTTGTGATTGGTCCACAGACTAGACCACGCCTACCAAAGCTTAATCCGCCAATCGGAAGCCGGAAAAGTGGTGGTGGCGTGTGGTCGTCGCGTGCGCGCGCTGTGCGAGTCGCGAGCTTGCATGGTAAATAACACGGCACTTGTGTACATTAGTATACGGAATAACAGTGCGTTGAATTCGGGACTTCAACGCACGCGCATAGGCGAAATACGTTTTTAGAAAGTACTGCGTTTTCATGGCGACGCTGTCGTCTGCTACAGCTCTAAAATTCCGGGTCGCCCAGTAGTTGGTAATTACAAAGGGATAGACCACTCTCGCACGTGCCACGGCCAACCGACTCGTGCCGTCATCGCTACATGGGCCCGTAGACCCACCCCTACCACCACCCCCTCGAAACGTCTCTCGCTCTCTAATAGTTCTATATATTCCTGTTCTCCGCTCTCTCAAATTAGTCAACCACTTTTTTTTCTCAGCTCGTTCATGATTCTCTCCGCTTATTCCGAATTTGGTTTCATTCATTAGAAAGCATCGGCCAAAGCAAGACGGAGTGTAGAGCCGCGTCTCTGCCGGAGTTTAAGCACGAGCCGCGTTACCCCGCTCCTCATAGCAACGACCGACACTTACTCCAAAACCACCACGGCCGCCAATTTCTCCTCCATCACCATCACCACCGCCAGCATCAGCGCCACCTCCTACGCCGCTACCCTCGGCTACTCCTCGACAAGCGATTCGGTCGGTTTTTCTTGAGACGTGGAAACGCCGGTGAAACCTTGAACATGAAACAGGATATTTTTATCGGGGGACCGCTGCAGATCGAACGCAACATGCCGCAGGCGGGCGGCGACCCGTATCAAGAACAGAGTAAGTAATCACTATTATAATAGCAATTATTATAAGTTTTAGAAGTGTAAATCGTGATGTAAAAAGGTGAATGAGATGTGGAAAGAAAGAGAGAGAGAAGGGGAGAGAGAGTACATAAGATTGGGAGAGAGAGAGAGAGACAAAAGGTTAAGAATCGGATTCAATGACACGGAGAAAAACTAATTTCCTTAATTGTCTGCCTTGTATAAAATGTCATTGCGCGCCGAAGCAATGTGCGACCGTGTCTCTCTATATGCACCGAATCTTGATTAATTGGCGAGGCAAACTATTCGGAGAAAATTAATCCCGAATCGAGGGACTACCCCACACCAACCGGGACTCCCCCCTTCTTCTCGATTTCCAATCAAGCTTATTACATACCATGTACCCTCCTCAAAATGTATGCATTTCCCTTTCCTTCATAATTATAATAATTATTGATTCGATTCATATTTTTATTTTAACCAAAATGAAACTGTACTCCCGTGGACAGGTCCATTCTCCACTCAAATAATTGACAACCATTTAAAATTCGGAACTTTACTTCAATTCTTCAAACCTTCTTAACAAGATAATCTCGTGTTTATACTCAGCCTTAATCGATGCCAATACTCTAACATTGATTCACATCGATCCCTTTTACCATCATCAATATTTAAGAACTTTTGGCGTTAACATTGCTTGATTATTTGATTCTATCTGGCCTTCATCCATTTCAATCATTCACTTGGTAAATTTTACTATCAAATGCATTCATTAAGATAAACCCTTCCGCTGTTCAAGAATTTCTCGGGCCTATATCTGTCTTTTCTTCTAACATCCAAAACATTGCATCTGTGCATTTATTTATCGTCCCCTCTCACAACAAACATTGCATTATTTTGTATACATTTCGATTTCGCCATAATTATATTCCCGCCATTATTTATACCTTCCATGTTCATTACGAAATGATGATTATCTGTCCAAATCTCCGATTGGTGTTTGATTATATATAAATGTGCATTATCTCCTCCTTCTATCAACATGAATAAATCTTCGTTCGATAATTTCAAAAGAATCTTTCATCACTGCACCTTTACCTCCTTCCTACTAACAATAAACTCTCACACAATTTATAAACGCTGTGTTTCTGGACGTTCGATAAATGATTTATGTCCTTTTTATTCTCGAACAATAATTTATATGAGTTGAGGTACATTCTTAAAATAAAAATAAATGAAGCAAAACACAGACAACTAGTATCGGGAATTCGTATACCGACTTTGGAAGAAGGAAAACAAAAACAGAAGCCGAGCGAGACGAAGCTTCCTTAATCAGATCAGAGAATCTCCAGAGCGCACGCCATCTGATTTTGTTTAAATATAAATTATATCATAGTCCCCTCGATTCGTTCAAAGCCAATTCCTATTATTATTCATCGGTAATTCGATTTGGGATCTTCCTCAATTGAATCGCGAACGGCGCAGAGACGATCGCGGCGCGTAATTATATATAATATCCTCAAGAATCGGTCTTGATTTCCTCTATATTTATGTTGTGTTATTTCCGATATCTCGTTTAGATGCGTTATTTTTTTTTCTTCTTCTAGTCAGACTAATGCCCGAATTCCGCACAATTCCCCGAATTCCTCTTCTCAATTTCTTTCGATATTTTCTTCAAGCTATACTAGCTGCTAATCCTTAGTTTGCGACAACATTTACATTTTTTAAATTTTTATCCCGGTTAGCAGTTGGTGCACGAATCCAGCACACTTCCCCAAATTTCTTCTCCGCATCTTGTGAAATGTGTTCCCAACTTCCCATTTTATCGTGAGCTTTAACTCGGATTCCCGATACCTTTTCAGACTAACTCCACATAATTATTATTGTGTGATATATTTTCTCTAATGAAATACCAAATTTCAAAGACATCGTTCTTAACTCAAATTCTATAATGCTCCTAACATGTCTAAGTAATCAATTACGATCTATTTCTCCGACTTTATCTTTACATTATCTTCCTCATGCTATGCTTAGTGTATTTTCTTCAGGACTGGCATTAAAAAACAACAATAATAACAAAATCCAACAAAACTTACCAAGTCCCCCCCAAAAAACATTCATATTTCGCTTACTATACTTGTCAGTATAGCGTCCTGCTTTATATTGGTATTTCTACATTCGTACGCCCCAGTTTATGGTTATGAAACAAATTTGTACCCAATATTGTAATTTGTATATCTCATAATATATTATTTATTCCAATATTGAATTAATGACTCATAATTATTATTTCCAACATGCTTTTCTGATCTCAATTTAGATTTTCGAATGTATATAATATGATCTTCGATATACCAGTCTACGAATATAATATCTTAATCTGTACATGTGTTTTGTCTAACCCTCCCACGCACATGCCAGTTTTACATTTTATAGACGGATGGTTTTCGCATTCCATACTGTACACACACGTGTCTCCTATTTCAATTCATATTGTGATCTCGTTTTATTATTGCATACTAATCCAGGATTATATAGTCAGTCAAAGCTGCTTATGTTTTTTATGTCTTCTTCAAGCAGTGAATTGTAACATCAACATAATCTCATCCCTAATTGGTATACGATATAAATATGCACAATAATTATAATGTATGCAGTCTGTATGCATTATACAGTATGTGGTACGCATTTATTCATGTAAACAAACTGTTTTAGTCCATGGACTTTTTGTTCAGTCTTTTATATACCGGAATTTAAAAAATAAATACAAAACAAAATTGTAGATGGTTACAGATGTAGGCCTATGCAATGTTTCATTTTGTGTGATTTATATTTTTCCTTCGAGGATAATACGATTTTATTGTGTACAAGTAAACATTGTAAACGTATTATTTCGTGCAAATAGATATACATAATGAGATGTCAAAAAATAATCTTATTTTCAGAATTGTTTTGAATATATAAGTTACTGTGGTTATATGAATGTTGTGTGTTTTTTTTATAGAGCATGTATAATACATAATACTTCGCAATAGTATGACAATATACTGTGAGACAATTCATTGTTTGAATGTCGAAATATTTTGAAAAAGAATAACATTATCGTTAAAGTTTTGATAGAGGTCTGTATGATAACGACGAAAAGTGATGCATAATTTCTTCAGTTCGCCATAATTCGTTAAAAATTCATGCCGTAATGAGCTAACGGCGCTATCATTATCCTTTGCTAGCCGATTTATGGCGGTCGCAACGGCACAGCCAAGTTGCGTGCCGCCATAGCAACCGGCGTAGTGTCACGTCTACCTCCCGCTAAAAGTCTGGCGGGAGTGTGTCGCGTAAGGTCGATTGCATACGTGTACTTGTCGCACGCAATATTGCATGCATTATAATGTCTGCCTTCGAAAAGAGGATTCCACCCTTAAAAAAGGGGTTACCTTTTACCCGTCATTATTTTTTATTTCACTTTTCGTTTCATTTTAACATGATGTAACAATTGTTCAAGTAATATTGAGCTAGGTTCTCACTCAAAAACATCACCAAGAAATGAAGAAAAGAAAGGGATTAAAGTACAAATTGTATGCACGCGCCATTATGAATACCGCCCGTTACAATCGTTGACAATTCTGCAAGAAAAAATCCGTTTGCCTAGCGTATGAAATTCAAATGGTCACAATTTTCTTATTTTCTCGACCGGTTTTGCTTAAAAAAAAGAAAGGTTAATGTTCAGCCAAGGTTCCTCGCATTCATAATCTCGTATTGAAAACAAGCGCTTTCCGTAGTATAGACCTCCGCTTCAATGCCTTTATACACTGGCAGGGGAGTAATGTTATTAGCGAAATCTGATTATGACGGTAATTACTAAATTAGATAGTGCGGTGTATTGTATGGTAGCATCATTCGTGTCATGCATCGCTAGCACGTGCTTTGGGGTTTTTACATTACGTGTGAATCTCAGTTATGTTTACATTAGCGTTAGAAAACAAAAATAGCAAAATACTATTACTTCTATCACATCATGTCAAATAATTATGAATATTTACTTTGGAAATACAATTTTTACTTACCAAGAAAAAAAAAATTTTTTAATTCTCAAAAAAAAACTTTTTCAAATGATAAACACCATCGAATAGGCCCTTCAATCGTTTTTTCAAAGGAGCATATTATTTCAACATTATCATAATAACATTATTTAAGCATGTTGTTATTAGATAGTTCCAATCAATCGTGTTTTGTGTTGATTCAATTCCTTCCCTCACTTCACTATGTAAACATGGTGAATGGAAAATTTCCGTTTCGAATCAGTACAATTACTCGGTCGATCAAATCAATTATTATTGCCATACTTGACTTCCAAATAGATCGGAATGCAATTCACTTTATTAATATTGCCCAGCGATGATGATCTTGCTCAAATCGCGATAGTCACGGAAAAAGATCTGAGTAAATACAATTATCTTTTTGTTAGAAGACGAAATGAAAATATGCATCATAACTAAGCGATAATTTTCCCCTCGGTTTCTATTAATATAATCGATCACTCCATGCCAAGAAAGTGTCCTCGAAACATGGACTACAATTATTTTCATCCCACCGACATCTCACCGACATATACTATCTCAAAGAACTGAAGTTTAATGATAAAATCGTTTGTCTTCCCCCTACAGAATCGATTCCACTTTGTGCGGGCTGCGATCATCCCATCCTAGATCGATTCATACTGAAGGTAGTTGATCGAGCGTGGCTTGCCAAGTGTCTGCGTTGCATGGACTGCAAATTTCATCTCACCGACATAATACTATCTCTAAGTGCTGAAGTTTAATGATAAAATCGTTTGTCTTCCCCCTACAGAATCGATTCCACTTTGTGCGGGCTTCGATCATCCCATCCTAGATCGATTCATACTGAAGGTAGTTGAACGAGCGTGGCACGCCAAGTGTCTGCGATGCATGGACTGCAAATTTCATCTCACCGACATTTCGCCGACATAATACTATCTCTAAGTGCTGAAGTTTAATGATAAAATCGTTTGTCTTCCCCCTACAGAATCGATTCCACTTTGTGCGGGCTGCGATCATCCCATCCTTGATCGATTCATACTGAAGGTAGTTGAACGAGCGTGGCACGCCAAGTGTCTGCGATGCATGGACTGCAGATTTCATCTCACCGACATTTCGCCGACATAATACTATCTCTAAGTGCTGAAGTTTAATGATAAAATCGTTTGTCTTCCCCCTACAGAATCGATTCCACTTTGTGCGGGCTGCGATCATCCCATCCTTGATCGATTCATACTGAAGGTAGTTGATCGAGCGTGGCACGCGAAGTGTCTCCGATGCATGGACTGCAACGCCCAGCTAACCGACAGGTGTTTCTCCCGAGACGGGGGCGTCTTCTGCAAAGATGACTTTTTCAAGTAAGTACAAATACTAGTAAGACAGAAAAAAAAAAAACATCGAGTTTTATTATGAATAAAAGTCAGTCATAAAATGTGATCGATAGTTTAGATACACAGATAAACAATACATACGTACATATACGTGCATACGATGTAGAAACAAATTCAAAATCTATACTTTCGTACATTTACAAACGTCGAATGACTTATGTATTTAAATACAATTAAAACAAATCAGGCACGTATAGTTAAAACAAATAATGATCATTACATAACATTCACGAGCGAAGAAACCAAACCTTTTCGAAACTATTATATACTATGTATTTATCTACTTTTGTTTTTGTTTTTCATCACGCGAGTACTTTCAGTAAGTTCAAGTTGTATTCCGCTCTGGCTAATTAGAAACATTCTGCGAATGGATTAAGTTGAAGGCGAAGAAGCCAAACGTGAGCAATTAGACGGTTGTTTACCAAAAGCGAGCTCAGTAAAATAGTATAAAATAAAACCCTATTTTCTTAATTGACCTAAACTTAGCATGCTTAGGTCCCCTATATTATACTCACCGATATCTATACTCACCAGCCCACTCGACTCACCAACCCACACACATCACACAAATACCCGCTCGCACATTAAAGGGATCTAGTAACTTTGTTGACATGTGCAAAAAGTGATGAGTGGTTGATACAATGTATATTGTTGTTATCTGATAAGTATGTTAACTGAGTGTTGTGTGAAAATTTCAAGTTAAATGGACGTTATATGGCCGAGTAATGAGCAAAAATGCAAAGTGATATCACTAACTCATTGCACTCACTTTGTACACGGTTTTGACGATCCAGTGGAGCATTGAACATCCGAACACTTCAACCGTAAATATCTTTTTAACGAAAGGGAAATTTGAAAAACCAAAACCTGTCCCATGCTTTTATTGTTAATACGAATATAACAAGGTATGAGGGAACCGCTAAACTTCCAAGTGGATTTTGAGGATGTTGACAATGTTACTAAGTCCCTTTAATACTGCCACGTGCAATATGCCTGTAGGTTCATACAAACAAACATTCATATATACTGTACATACACACATACATACATACGCATACACCCATACATACATACAGTACATACATATACACTTTAAAAACATTTTTTTTTAAAGAAAAAATTGCCCTCTGTTATATAGTGCAATGTTTGATCAAGCCTAAGAATGTGCTCCAGAGAGATTGGAACGAAATTGGGTGTAGATTTACTTTTACTGACGGCTATGAACGAATCTGCATGACTACCTAGTGTCGACAAAGCCTTGGAGCTGTTACCATGGTTACTTGCATGATGATAATCCTAGAAATCCTAACCCAAGGTAGGCCTAGTTATCAATAAGAGGATAGGAGGGGATTCTAAAATATCTACTTGCTGAGCTTTCCTCAATCTTTAATCCAACATGTCTTAATGTCCAACACTTAAACTTAACCCTTAACCGTCTTTACCCATGTTATTAAATATGGAAAATACAAAAACAAATTACTAGATACAGTAGGCCTACAATAATACGCAAGGAAATCAGAGGTTTCGATTTAAGAAATTGCGTTACTTTTGTAACAAACCAAAATGATATTTCAAGTATTATAACTGGTAGAAATTCGCTTATTAAGAACAGTTACCAGTTACTGAAGGTATTCATGCAAATCACTTAATAGAACAGATATTTCAAGGATATATATATTAATACACTTTATACTTGGATAGATATGCGGCGTTTGGGGAGAGGGGGGAGGGGGGAGGGGGGGGGGTAATGAACTTGAAGTTAGAACGGAAATACAGAGAAAGGGACAACACAATGGAAGGGGTTGTTAAAGAGAGGGAGGGGGGCAGAGAACGGGAGGTTCATCATAGTATGTTATAATATTACGATAACTGAGGTAAATTTTAGAATATAAATAATAATGAGAAAGAGAGGAGTTCATCAGAGTGTGTATGTGGGCGTATAATATTCTTTATAACGTGATGTATAAGAAACAGACAGACATAATACTGTAATAATTATGTGAACAGATAAGGCGATAGAAGAGTAGTATACTAGTAGAAGGTACTTATTTCAACAACAAAAAAGAGAGGGAGGGAGATAGTTATTATCGGATAAAGAGTATTAAATAAAAGAGAGAGCGAAATATAAATAACATAAAAGAGAGAAGAACAAGAAGGGTTCGTTAGAAGAATCAGGCCTATTTGGCGTATTACGCCTGCGGGTGTGCTGTTCCTACAACGTGAACTAGAACAACGCCCCAGGGAGCATACCACCCGCGTATAACACGCAATGCACAACGCTGATATACGTGCGGCGCGATGTTTCGAGTCATCTTATGCATGTTATTATCCATATAATTTATGCCGCGGGCGCGATTTTTTGTTCCCCCTACATAACAAAACCAAGCAAGATATTATGGGAACGCCGTGTTGAGTGTATATGGACGCCTTCCCCCAAGCACTCTTGCGAACACCAACCGGCTTAGCAGCTCACAGCCACGCCGAGCCTCCGGGGCAAACTACCACGCAGATGACCGCACGGTGAAGGGCTGCTAGGCCAGTGCCCCCCTGTCCACGACTTTTAAAACGCTAATAATTATGAGGTGTTCGACGCACATGTGACTTAATTTATTTAAGGGATTGACACAAAACAAGGTGGGATGGCAAATAAAAACATAAAAAGGCTGGGGTGCTCGGTCACTCCCCTTGTTCGACGCACGTTTAATTTAATATAACGGATTGACACAAAAATAAGCGTTGTATAGGCAAGGAGGTGCCGGGGTGTTCCCGGGTCACTCCCCTCTTGACTCCAAATAACTTATCGGCGATTTTTGCCTCAGGCTGCGATATATCACTGGTTATTCGCCGTCCGACACAGTCACAAACGAATAAAAAGCGATTTAAAAAAAGGAAGCGCCGACACCAACGTTCAGAATAGCCTATATTTGGACGACTGAGAAACGCAGTCAAATGGACTTGACTCGATGAAGGTGTTTTACTCCCGACGAAATTCAATTTGTGAAAGTATCGCCGCCAGCCGCCCGGCGATGCAGCAACTATAATATACATGTACACGAGTCATACTTACATAATGTTGCATACTTGGGACTAGGCGATGGGGTTACTGAGAGTCATTTCACTCGGGGCTAGTTAGCGCATCACCGGCTGGTCGTGGCGCCGGAGTGTCGGCGGCGCGGCGCCATCTCTACCATTGTGGCTAACGGCGCCGGAGATACGGAGGTTATCTACCTATCTAAACAGTTACATCGATTTGTTTGCTTTCTTAGGTTATAATGCTCTTCATGACGAATAATACAATTGCATTAGGTTACCATTTTGATAATAATGTTAACTAAAAGAATTCTTATGAAGAATTTCAAGACCATCTTATTGTGTGTACTAATTTAATTGCAATACATTTCGGCGGAAGTATTTATTGATGATGAGATTAATAAAGCAGTGCAGTGATGCATTTTAATCTTATTTACAATTTGCAGCACAATGCGATCAAACAGTGGAAATTGAATAATGGGCCGATGACCGCTGAATGCAAATAGAAAAAATACGAAAATTATATAAAAACACATTTTTGTTTAATACCTCCTTGATACTCGATTGGTTTATAAACCGAGTTCCTTTTTATACTCAGACCCGCACATTTAATATTTTGTGAAACATTGTAATGAATATCCTTAAAATATGCAGCATTATCATGAGCAAGACATTAATTTGTGTTGATTATTTGTCATCATCATGAGTACTTACAATTCTCAGATTTATCAACAACACATACACACACGCACACACACACACACACACACACACACACACACACACACACATATATATATACACACACACACACACACACACACAAACACACACACACATAGACACATTCACATCAGCTACGAGGGGATGTCAATTGTATTTTTGCGAAGCGCTATAATATTAAAAACTTGACAATTAACCACTCAAGCTTCCATTGATTAAAAAATAACACACTTCTCACCAAACTCCCGTAGTGTGGTCGAGGAAGAAAATTGAAATAATAAACCAGTACTTGTCTTATTCATTTTTTGCGGTTTGACTTTTTCAATTCTTTCACGACCACATGTCGTATTATACACGTGTGTGTTTGAAACGAACATGTTGTTTGGTTCTAAATCGGGGATGGTTTTGTATTTTTGTTTCTATATTTGGTACGGCCGATTAAAAATGAAACATAATATGACGGAAAGAAAGTTATTGACCTCTCCACTGAGGTCGCAATACAGCAATTACATTATCATAATATCTACACTGTCTTGTTATATCTACTTGTTTTTGTGTATTTTTTCTTTTGTTTGTGGTAAAGGATAATAATACGTCGTCCTTAAAGATATTTACCTTTTCATGGAGGTCGTTAGACAAAAAGAAGATTATCTGATTATCATGTGTGTTTTATATCTGTTTTTGTTATTATGAATTGTTGTTTTATTTTCGCTTTGCTGTATGTATGCGGTTCTAATATACTAGATTCTCACCATTAAAGCAAGCGAGCAAACAACAATATAGTGATCAATAAGTTTTGTAAATGCCCGTAAAATATAACATAGCGTAGTCATGACTTAATCATAAATGTTCCCTCCCCCGGGGGGGTCTGTCCTCATAGAAAGGGGGGTATCATGCGTGACCAAGGACTTGCCAAAAGCACCCTAAACGAGTATTTGCGTGGTGCAAAAAATACACCCTAAGTATGATTATCGGTAATTTGATACCCTAAGCAAGTAATCAATTTTTTGTAAACCCCTAAGCAAGTATTTTTGATACCCTAAGCAAGTAATCAATTTTTTGTAAACCTCTAAGCAGGTTATAACTCTATTTGATACCCTAAGCAAGTAATCTTTTTTTTGTAAACCCTTATTAAAAGCAAGTTATAACTATTTTTGATACCCTAAGCAAGTAAGCTGAGTTTTTTGAGACCCTAAACGAGTAATTCATCTTTTTGAGACCCTAAACGAGTATTTCATCAGCCTAAAAAAGATACCCCTTTTCCTGATTTTGGGTGATTTTGAGACCCTAAACGAGATACTCGAGTATCTCGCCTGATCGTAAAAAACCACCCTAACCACCCCCCCCGGGTTCCCCCCTTCTCTCCCTGTTCCCCGCTCTCTCCCTTTCCGACATCATCCGTCGTCGTCGTTTAATAGTCGATACGGAACGAAATGCTCGTCGTGCGAGACGGAGATTGCGCCGACGGAGATCGTACGCCGAGCTCTGGACAGCGTGTATCATCTCCACTCCTTTTGCTGTGGTAATCATCAACATCCTACCTTTCTCGCCTATAGAAATTAGCAATTCACCCGTTGTCCTATCTCTTTCTTCTCTCCTCCTTCCCACAGGCGGTTCGGTACAAAATGCTCATCGTGCGAGAAGGGGATTGCGCCGACGGAGATCGTCCGCCGAGCCCTCGACAATGTGTACCATCTCCACTGCTTCAGCTGCATCATCTGCACCCGGCAGCTCTCGACCGGCGATGAGTTCTTCTTGATGACCGATAACAAGCTGGTCTGCAAACCAGACTACGAGGCCGCCAAGGCGAGAGGTAAGGGACTATCCATGAAGAATTATGAAAAAAGGGGTCTATGTATAATTATTAAACCCTCATGAAAGAATCATCCTCATCACCATCATTATCACTATCATCATCACCATCACCATCATGCCCATCACAATTACCATCATCAAGATCATCATCATCATCATCATCATCATCATCATCATCATCATCATCATCATCATCATCATCATCATCGTCGTCGTCATCGTCGTCAACATCATCATCATCATATCATCATCCTCATCATCATATCATCATCCTCATCATCATCATCATCATCATCATCATCATCATCATCATCATCATCATCTTCATCATCGTCATCATCATCATCATCATTACAAGAGTATTCTTCATAATATCATAATACCAATATTTAGTTTTACATTGCTGTCATATATCACGTTGTTCTAAAGTATTAGTTTTAGCAATTCAACGAGACGATGTGAGCTCTCTATTATCCAATCAAAATAAATTGAGATAATGTTGACGTGCGCTTGGTTCAACCTGTGATATTTGACCTTGCCGATGCCCATGCCACGTGTTGAAAATACCACAACTTTTTCGCGATCACGATTAGGATGATTAGGCTAGTATAAGCCTATCATCATTAATTTTGACAGCAAATCAAACCACTCAAATATTAAATTATGATATTCTTTTCACAAGATTTCGACAATTATCCTGATTGTTATAGATGTATACTTAATCAATTATATAGGCCAGTGGTTTAACGACCAATACGTATTGTTAAAAATCGTGGGAACATTATAGTATTTGCATAATTATTCAATATAAATCCATTTACAAATTGATCACGTTCATAATATATATACATGACTTTGTATACACGCGTTGTGCAAGGACATGTTTAACCACAAGACAGTCATACAATGTTGGGAAAATTCCATTTTTAATATAAATGTAATTTGGAAATGTCACGTTTATGAAATAGTGTAGAAAAACCTTGTAAAGATGTTTTATGCGCCCATAATTTAGTTTTGTCATAAGCCAAACATAATTATGATTATCTTTATTAACATAATTCTTTAAACAAAATGAAATGTAAAGTCGTCTGTTGTCCAGGAATTATCAATTGGAATAAAAACAAAATTAATACACCAAATATGAATGCTAATGCTATATAGGCCAGCAAATAATGCAAACCAATCAATATGATAAGCCATATCAGATCATATTTTACCTTAATTGTTCTTTCTATTATTCAATAAACTAAAAATGAACAAAATAATTATAAACTTTTCCACACGTTATCATTTTTTATTGACGGTGATAATTATGCTAATGGTCGGTGCGAGCGATTTGAGTGCTTTTAAAATCATATTACCTTCTCACTACACGTGCGATTAAGTGATTAAGACGCCATCTCGTTTACCATTCCCACGGCAACGGTATTTTGTCCCTCATCGACTTAATAGTCCTATGGTCTCCACTGCCATTGAGGGCAATTTGATATCAAACATCTTCAATTTGGAAATTGGCCGCAACAGAGCGTATAGCATACTACCACCACCAACCGTTTAAAGAGCGCGACGCATGGTACCCAGCGAAGCGTTTCACCGCCCGTCCCCCGAAACTCTGGCGGTGTTCGGTGTCAGATCGACGTATAGTTGATGACAGAATGGAGTTCGTTCCCACCATCAATGGCCATGTTATAGCATGTTTAGATTTATAATAGTGGTATTTACCCCAAAAAAGTATATTGCGGGAACTGCGTTCCAGTTCATTTTTGTAAAAGACTCATGCCCCGGAAAATTACTGTCGGACATATGGGCATTCTGTGAAAATACTCAAACATTTTCCCACGCGTAAATATTATAGAATTTCATTACTTTTGTCATTGTTGCTATTCTATCGCATATCGTTATTTTGACATCAACACGTTTATTTACCTCCGTTAGACAATGGCGTTATAAAGCAAACCATCTTTCCCACACTCTTTGGGGGAGAGGGGGTGGGGGTGGGGGTTGGGGTGGGGGGGGGGGGGGGGTTAGTGACGAGTTGAGGCGCTAAGCGACCGAGAGGAGTGGGTGGTGTGGGATGCGTGCACTGTTTGGAAAGTTGTTTACAATTCATGACAACTTCAATTCTATTTTTGTATTATTAAAATGTATCAATGATTTTAAGCCGATATTTAGGTTATATTTGGGTGATAATATATGTAAATTCATGAAAAGGCTTATAAATAATTTAATTCAAGCGTGTTTATATTTTAATTCAAATCAAGTATAGGCTTATTTGAGTGTTATAATTCATTTTGACACTACAATGATAAGTTACACTACTCAAACCTGCTATAGCGACCACCTGACTATAAAACCTCCCGTCTATAAAGAATATACTATAACTTTGAACGTAAATGAAACTGTCTATAAACTTTATGATAATGACCACGTGTTCCTTCTCCCTCGAGTGGTCGTTAAAGACAGGCTTTAATGTATTATAATCGTCTTTATAGACGGGTTTGATGTATAATAATCGTATTTTCGTCAGTACCCCCATCAAATTCCCCAAATAATCTATAATCGGACGTTAGAACATCAGATGGTTAAGTAACTAAAATATTTCAAATTAATTAAAACATAAAGAAAACTGACTAGAAATATTTTCAATCATTTAAAATATTTCAAAATACATTTTTTGTTATGACAATCGTTTTCCCCCCTCTAATCAAGTGATCTCTTTGTTTATATTCGTAGGCTATCGCGGGGGACTGACCGATACAGACTCACAAGGTATTTAAAACTAAACAATCACTAATTATTATTTCTTTACAAAAGAAAAAGAAAATGTTACTCTTTCACGCGGCACTATTTTATATTCCCTATATACTGTATATATCCCAATCTCTTATACCTGGTTCACAATGTAAACGTATTATACTCACACTGCACGCACGTAATCTAATCATAATTTGTTACACACGATATGCCATGGATGTTGCGATGATACAACGATTCGCAAAAATAAGCCTTAGTGAAATTTAAAGCTAAAGAAGGTATGATCACCAAATTACCAGATTCTCAATGTGCATGTTTTTGTATTAATTTGTATTAATCTTTATTATTATTTATACGTGACATTGATTTATGTTCATATAATTAAATTCAACATGACGGAAAGCTATTGGTTTAAAAGGGAAACGTTATGATTCACCTGCTGTAGGCCTAAATCATTTAACAAGGGTTAACGTCACTCCATAATGCTATTTCTATTATAATAGTAGAATGAGATTAGGAGGGTTTTCTAAACAAAACAGTAAAATTTCGGTCAGGCGCGCGGACGTAACAGGTTGTAATCGGGCGAACTTGGAGTTTTATTCACGAACTTAATTACGACATATGTCAGCCAGTGATCGATACATACATAGATTAACACGTACAAATAATGCGGTGACACGCCTGCCCATTTTCCGTGGCGCGCCCCATCAAATATTTATCGCGGGAAAACTGAACCCTCATAAAAGAATCATCATCATCACCATCATCATCACTATCATTATCACCATCATCATCATCACCATCATCACTATCATTATCACCATCATCATCATCATCATCATCATCACCATCATCATCGTCATCATCGTCATCATCATCATCATCATCACCATCATCACCATCATCATCATCATCATCATCATCATCATCATCATCATCATCATCATCATCATCATCACCATCATCACCATCATCATCATCATCATCGTCATCATCATCATCATCATCATCATCATCATCATCATCATCATCATCATCGTCATCATCGTCATCACCATCATTCTCTATCCCTGAAATGAGAGAGCACGCAAAGAAAGTAAAAGTGGGTGAAGGAAAGCGAGGTCATGGACATGCACGTAGGATGAGAGAGAACCAGATAGAACAAGAGAGAGGGAGGGGGAGGGGGAGGGGGAGATAGAGAAGAAGACGAAAGGGGGTATAGGGGGGAGTTGGAGAGAGAGGGAGGGGGAGGGGGAGATAGAGAAGAAGACGAAAAGGGGTATATAGGGGGGAGTTGGATAGAGAGGGAGGGAGAGGGGGAGAAAGAGAAGAAGACGAAAAGGGGGAATATAAGAGAAGAAGACGAAAAGGGGGTATATAGGGGGGAGTTGGAGAGAGAGGGAGGGAGAGGGGAAGAGAGGAGTGGGGAAGGTGGGCATCGTCAGTGTTGCGTGTCCGATGATGTTAATGCTTTCTATTCTATGTTGTCTGTAAAAACAGAGAGAGATAGACACAGAATAGCAAGGATTACACTATACAAAAGAAATAGAGAGATATAGAGATGAATATTATATAAATATATAACGATATTTTTGGGGGGTGAATTTCTATACAAATTGTATGCAGTCATAAACAAAATTCCATCTATACTCCCGCTCTTAGAGTTATTTTCTCACCATCAATGACGAACCGCGCGCTCCCCATCCATATGCGATCTATTTGGTCCCGACCATCAACTACTATCAAAATCACGAGCTATGAAGCGGATCGTTTTAACTCCTGCTCCCATTCTCATCTTTGCTCTCGGCACTACTCCGTCTTGCCTGTTGCGTTTACATCATGAGGAGCAGTATTTTCCTTTTAAAATAATTGGTCAAAACCATTAACAGTCTCGGCAAAATTGATGCCCCAAATGCCGTTTTCTATACCAGGGACTATAAAAAAAAAAAAAAAACATAACATGATTATATTACGTCTTAGTTCAGTGATCTTGCACTCTTGAAAATCCTTGTGAATTACTTTTCGCCTCTCACCTTAAAAATAACTGAAGCTTTCGACCGAACAACGCAATCTGCGATATTGACATTGGTACGCACCAATCGGTTACAATAGAGAGGAAACCCACGTAGTAAAATTAATAGACCGCAACTTCAGTGAATAACATGGGTGTCCTTTGTATATTACACTTGTTGCTTCATAATAGCCCGCGGCAAAATAATTGCTGCGAAAAATATGATAATAAAAAACTGCATTTGCAAAAAATTGAAGAAGAAATAATCATGATTATAATTGCCGCAATCTGTTGCGTGTTCGTATGGCTCTATATGAATTATGAATAATGGACCATCAGTGGTCATGAAATTTTAATAGATATCGACATTCGCCGAATCTGTCATTTTTTCGGAGACCTGAAAAGTGCAGTGAAATCTGTTGGCTCGGTATTATGTGCTTTTTTTAATGACTCTATTTACGCTGTTGCGCTACTCTTTGGATAAAGGTAGTTTTTTTGTGTAGGTTTTTGTTTGTATTAATTGACTTGCAACGTCTGCCCGAAAAGAAACACATACACAACAAGAACAACTGATATAATTGCATGCACTTTAAAGCTCACATACATGAATTAAAAAAAGTATTTTACAGGTTAACCCATTGAACATAGTTATCATGAATAATTATGTTACTCTGACAGTTTGGAGTAGATGGGTGACGAACGCTTATTTTACGATAATGATGCACCAGTGCAACCTTATGCCTTTATTGCAATTGTTAAACATTTATTTATTTATTTATTTATTTATTTTTGTGTCTTTTCCTTTTGTTTCATTTTCTGCAGAGATGGAGTTGGACAACAGTAACAAGCGTCCACGGACCACGATCACAGCCAAGCAGCTGGAGACACTCAAGACTGCCTACACCAACAGCCCCAAACCAGCCCGCCACGTCAGGGAACAACTTGCCCAGGAAACGGGACTCGATATGCGAGTCGTACAGGTAAGGGTCTAAATGATTGCTCCTCCTTCTCCATCTCCTCCTCCTCCTCCTCCTCCTCCTCCTCCTCCTCCTCCTCCTCCTCCTCCTCATCCTCATCCCCATCTTCATTATACGAATATGAGGAGGGGAGACATTGGAAGAGGACTTCCAATGTCTCCCCTCCACATATTCGTCCTCCTTCTCTTCCTCCTCTTTTTCCTCCCTCTCTTCATACTTCTCCTACTACTACTCCTCCTTCTCCTCCTCCTCCTCCACCTCCTCCTCCTCCTCATCGTCCTCCTCCTCCTCCTTCTCTTCCTCCTCCTCCTCCTCTCCTCCTCCTTCCCTCCCCTCCTCCTTCCCCTCCTTCTCTTCCTCTTCCTCCTCCTCCTCCTCCTCTTCTCCATCCCTCCCCTCCTCCTTCCCATCCTTCTCTTCCTCTTCCTCCTCCTCCTCCTCCTCTCCTCCTTCCCTCCCCTCCTCCTTCCCCTCCTTCTCTTCCTCTTCCTCCTCCTCCTCTCCTCCTTCCCTCCCCTCCTCCTTCCCCTCCTTCTCTTCCTCTTCCTCCTACTCCTCCTCCTCTCCTCCTCCCCCTCCTCCTTCCCCTCCTTCTCTTCCTCTTCCTCCTCCTCCTCCTCCTCTCCTCCTTCCCTCCCCTCCTCCTTCCCCTCCTTCTCTTCCTCCTCCTCCTCATTCTCCTCTTCATTCTCCTCCTTCTCTATTCCTCCACCCCTCCTCCTGATCGTCGTTTTCTTTCTAATCCTTCTCCCCTCCTCGAATCACTCTTCACCTCCTCTTCTTGATCATCTACTAACATGAAAACGTCATTGTCATTATTGGTTGCAACGTATGTGATAACTTAAATCATCATCTTTTGCAAAACAAAATAAAAATAATACCGAGCACTTCAGAAGTAACCTGTAAAATTATTGAATGTTTCTGATGAACAATAATCAATTATTGAATACAGTCAGATCGAATAATCTTTCTTTAAAAAATCATAAGCAATCTACAATCATTATATTTGTAATAAAATGTCTGAAGATATTCGACAAAACATTAATTGTGTTTATCAACGATTGTTTTTCAAACAGGTTTGGTTCCAAAACCGTCGCGCCAAAGAAAAGCGCTTGAAGAAGGACGCCAACAGGCAGCGTTGGGGTCATTACTTCAGGAACATCAAGCGTGTGAACGAGGATAGTAGCCCTGCCAGTGGTCCGGAGCCCCTTGCCTCACCGGTCAAGCTTGAGCCATCGGAACTGGACGATACGGAAGTCTATCATGGTGAGTTAGTTAACTTTTGTTAACCCTTCTTTGATTCTTACTTTAATATCAACGGTACTACCGCGAGTCCCACCCCCCCCCCCCGTACTTTCGATCCCCTCCTCCTCCCCCTCCCCTTCTCATCATGATCATTATCATCGTCATCATCATCTCCATCATCGTCATCGTCGTCATCATTGTCATCATCATCATCATCGTCATCATCATCATCATCATCATCATCATCATCATCATCATCAATCCTCGTCATTCCTCCTCATTATAATGTTAATAATTATTCCTTTGTCCTCATCTTGTCAGGACTCCTCTTCCTATCTTTCTCATCAAGAGATGATAAATAGTAGTCTTTTATAGAAAATATTACAATTTTGCAGATCGATCATACATATTTTGGTTTCATTATAATCGATTCAGAATGTTGGGGTTAATAAAACATGATAATAATGTAAATGACTAATGACTCATTAACAAAATTATATATTATTCTGAAAATATACCTATTAACTTTTTTGTTTTATCTTTTTGTCATTTTCAGATCATTCCCCGAGCATGCCGGACCACAACCTCTCCTACCAGAACGAGCTGATTCAGGGTCCCCCGACTGTCAACGTCACGAGCTCCTACATGAACCCGTGCGATTCCTTCCTCTCCCCTCCGCCCACCGCACCGGCAGTGTCCAACGGCTACCCGGTCAACAATCCCTCCCCGACGCTGCCCGTGCAGCACTCGCCGGGAACCGGTATGGGTGGTGGCAACCCGTTCACGGAGGCTGCCGGCGGTATGCCGGGCGGGATTATGAGCGCGGCTGGCCACGGGCTGGGCGAGGCGATGCGAGCCGTAGTCAACCCGGGCGGGGAGCAGCTTCTAGGCGTGGTCACACCTCCCCCTCCTCCTCATCCGCACCACCACATGCACCATCAGCCGCTAATCAGTTTCCATGACGACTTTCCGCATCAACATCCGGGAGCTTGGTTTGACCACCATCCGCACGTACACCCGCACGCGCACGCACACCCGCATCTGCCGCTGCCGCACCAGTATTAACCGGTTCAATATCAGCCCATCCAAAGCGCTATCGAGTCACCATAAAAACACAGACTGTAGGGTTATACGCCCGTGGCAATGGAAATGTGAATTGGGAGTGCGCCTGTAATCGAACAATGAAAACGGTGATGATTATGATGATGATGATGCAACGAAATTTTGATGGAATTCGACACGTTGTGAGACTTTTTATGCAAACATATGCAAATTGGAAAAGGGTGGATTTGGAGAAGAAATTTGAAATTGTGAGAATCGAAGTAAAATGAATGACATAGGAGAACACAAATCGTTTGTAAATGGCAGAATATTGTGCAATCGTTATTTTTCTCAAGTTGTTCGTCTGTACAATTATTGCAGGATACACAAATTATTATTGAATGTTACAGAACATTATCGAGCAGTTTGTTTTTATATGTTATCTTCACCGTGCAATTTAATCAGAATATCGTTCGTCGTATTCCGTATGTGATAGATATATACCCTATTATGAACAAATACGTTGTTATTTTTTCATTTTTATTCTCATTTTTCTTCATTGTTTACCCTTTATAATTAATGTTAAATTATGTCATGTTGACCGATTCGTGTTCTTTTTTTTTTGTAGGTTCATTTGTAAAAATTAATTTTCAGAATCTATAATGACAAAATATACACTATATCGTCTAACTCCATTTTTGCGAGTAACAATTTACACAAATGCCATAGAGCATTAAAATCCCTGGCAAAAATGCTAAAAATGCAAAATTAAAAAACAATCCATTTAAATATATGTAGAAGAAATAGAATTGAACTTTTGTTAATGTTATCATGTAAACTGGTCAAAGTTTGCAATGTATGCTCACTGAAGATATCTGCTCTCAAGCTGATTACATTAATTTTGTAAGCATTTGTGATGCAATTAAAATTTTCATACAATTTTCGTTGTTTAATTATTTTGTTCGCATTATGTGAAAGATGGGAAACTATCATTTTGTTTTTTGATGAAATTAATCAGAAAGTCTAAAGTAAATAATCTTTAGGAAAAATATGGAAAAAAGTGTTGTCAGTACAGCTTTTCAGCCAAATCTTGTATTCATTTATTTGTAATGTTTTTGTTTTTTATTTGGAGATTGACTTATCATGTTTGATGGTATTCATACTTTTGTTACATTCCAATATTTCTTTTATAAAGATCGTATGTGCAATATTATGTCCGCATTCATTCCACCTCATGATTTAAATTCAACTGATTTTAAATAATGATAAAAAACAAATGTTGTTATATTCTTGTGGACAGAACCACGTCAAATCCACGTTGATTTAAAATAAAAAATCTGTCTGCGATTCTGTATTTATGCTCACTAAAAAACCCCATTAAATTGTATTTGTACTGTGTACATTTCGAGGCTGATAGCTTTCATGTGTCATCTATTTTATTGATACAACTGCAATGTTATTTATGTATAGTACTCTATAAAAATTGTAAAAAACACTACACGCTCATGACATTCCAAATCAAATCTTACGTGTACATGTATTCAGAGCACAATTTTAAATCGTCTCTTCGTAGATTCATTCCGTATTCTTGCCGCGTCTTAAACATTTCGGGATATGTGCAAACATTAATTAGCTGCAATATTGTTTTGTCTTATTATAATGTTTATTGGCATTTTCAAAATTGTTACGTCACTGTTTATGATATTTATTATGATTGTTTACATTTTAGTAAGCTCGTTTTGTATATTAATTTGTATGATATTATAGTTGCCTGGTGATGCAATATCAAACAAAAACCCACATAAATCACTTTTATTTTAAATTTGTTGTCCTTACATACGGTAGTTCATGATTTTGTAAGCACGGATAGGTCAATATTATCATGTTTGCCATATAATGAACACCATTTAATGCTGTGCGTTCTGATTGGAAATTAGCCACGTTTGCACGAAAGCTTCACTTGATAGTTTGAAGACCCGAATCTAATTGGATTATTGATGTCGTTGCTATGGTAACAGGAATTTCATATAATTTGTTGATTAAAGATAGGAACAACTTCACCTAATATAACGTTCTCAAAATATGTTTTTAAAAAACAATTGTGTATTCAATTCATTACATAATATGACCCTGTCACGTGACTGATTTGTTTCATTATGTTCGCTATTCATGTTCAGCTGCAATTTGTATATGTTAATTTTTCTCACTGCCAAATAAACACAGCCATGTAAAACACCCGTGTTTACTATTTATTAAGAATAACATTCGATTTACTATTATATTTCTATATATTTTGTCCAATTTTGTCATTATGTATGTGAATTTTCTTGCCACGGTTATACCACGTTTTTATCCTGCAACTGTGTATAGATTTCATTATAACAGTTTCTTTTTTGTTCAATTCGTTCTTATTTATGATGTTCTGAAAGTGTATTATTGACGATTGTAAAAATGTGTAATATTATTAATTTATTGATCGACTTAATAAAATCGTGAAAATTAAACAATTGTGTAATGTCTGATTTTAATCATATTATCATGTTGATTAGTAATGAGACATGTATGGATGTGATGGTAATGGTGATATTATTTACGAAAGTGACTGGTGGTGGTGGTGGTGGAGGTGATGATGATACTGATGATGATGATGATGATGATGATGATGATGATGATGATGATGGGGGTGGTGATGATGATGATGATGATGATGATTATGATGATGTTAATGATGATGACGATGATGATGATGACGATGATGATGAATATGATGATGATGATTATGATGATAATAATGATAATGATAATGATAATGTTGCTGCTGCTGCTGATGCTGATAATGGTTGTGGCGGTGATTATGATGAATACCACACCCAATAAAAGGTAGACAAATAAAAAAAAAAGTAAAGACACATTCTCGTTCTATCTTTATTGTCCACATGATTGTAACACACACAATATAAAGCAGAATACTAATTTTGCAAAGATACATTCTGTTCTATAGGGGAAGGAAAGTAGAAGACACGTGCGATAAATTTTAAAAATTGAACCAGAGATCCGAGAAAATTCATCTAAATTTGTCTAATATTGTAATTTCGATTCGTGATTATATCTACTCAAAACTCTAATCATCATATATCATCGTCTCCATAATTGTGTAAAGACTATGATAGTCCTTCTAATATATACCTAAGGTATGCATACTCGTTTTTGCGTTTTTTAAATATTTTTATTTAGCTAACATATCGATTGATTTGTTGTTTCTTTTTTGTTAACTCTTCTCAGCGAATCTATCCTCCTAATCAGTCGAGGGATTTTTAAAAATTTTGACCACGAGTTTAGATCAGTCCGAGAAATGCCGCGACCAAGTTGATTTTGTCATTCTCAAAGTTGTCCTCCCGAATTTTGGCCGAAGCTGCCCAAGCGGTCCTAGTTCTTCTTCTTCTTGGTCCGTCTCTTGGACTTCTTGGCGTTCATTAGGTTCAGTCCCTGTCGTTTGATGTCCACGTTCGTCATCATCTCCTCGTTGTCCTGGCTGTCGTACCCGAACTCGTCTGACGTCGAAAAGGAGACCGACATAGAGAGAATGTTATTAGAACCAAAATAAGATAACGATTGTTTACGAGACAATTTAATCACCTTTTGTGATTTCTTCTTCTTCTTCCTTAATTTGTAACGGGCTTTTTTTGTATAGTTCATCAGGTTCTGCACCTGGCGTAATGACTTGTCATTGACGAACTTGTCCAATATCATGAATATAGGGAAACCAATGATAATGGAAAAATAAACATACATACATACAAGTACAATACCCACATGTTTCAGCTTAATATCTTAATGCGATGCAACATAGGACTGATGTGAAATCCACGGGTGGGCGATTAAAACTTAATCTTTGAACTATATATATACACGTACGTATATGAAGTCATTGCATACATCATCATCATTTACGCAGCCAATAGTGCTCAACGTTTGTCGAGTGGTGGCGCTAGACCTCTTTTGTGCCCGTGGTACATTTAGTAAAATAAGAACCAACCACGTAGAATAGAGGCACAGTTTTTTTTTTTAAACCCTGATAAATACGATAGTTTGTTCAAAATTATAACGCTACTGTAGTTAAATATCTTTTTCAAATAAGCTACAAAGATACGTTAGTACGGTTAGACTTTTTTGTTTGTTTACATACTATCCACGGCTTTAAGATTAGTATCTCCTACGTACCTGAGTCATACGCATCCGGTTCATCCATCCTCACTCGAAGGTTCTCCGACGGCAAGTGAGTCTCCATGAATTCTTGAAACTGTATAAAAAGGGACATGGATTTCACTTTTGTAAATACATTTTATAATACAAAATGCCTCTTTTCGAACAAGCAAAGTTAAAGCCGTCGTAAATCACACACAAAACTCGAGAACGTAAAACAAAAACAAAGTCCTGAGTAAACCCTTTTTGGAATCGTCATTTGTAAATGACGCTGTATCAGCGCTGTATTTGAGCTACCGGAAGGCGGCGCTGTCGTTGATGTGGACATGATTCATCATTACAACATGTATGCTGTAAGACACTCCATCCAAAGCGGAAAAAATATATATTGCTTGACATTAATTAATCATGTTAATCCCATAATTTAAAATTAAGGCGGCGCTGTCCTTAACTTGGACTTATTTATTATCATAAGGACGGATATGTTGCCTGATATTTATTCAATTTTTAATTAAAAAACAACGTTCTGAATACACTAAACGACGTCCAAAAATGACGCTCTCCCCCGGCTCCTCGGCGCTGTTGTTGACCTTCTAGAAGGCGGCGCTGTCCTTAACTTGGCATTATTTATCATCATAAGGACAGATATGTTGCCTGATATTTTTGTTTTAATTATTATTTTTAAAAAACGACGTTCTGAATAAAAAAAAAAAAACGAAGTCCCCGAAATGACGCTCACCTCGGCGCTGTTTTTGACCTTCCAGAAGGTGGCGCTGTCCTTGACGTTCACCTGCTGCATCATGTGTAGCAGCTTTATCTCGCAGATGTTGAGCTGGTCGATCGGGTCGTCACTCATCGCCGGCAGGTTTCGCAACGACTGCGTTTTGGACAGCAATGTTATGAGAAAAATCATTACTACTTTTGTTCCTATATACTGTATATAAGACCCAGCCCCCGTTGCAGATAGAGTTTGAATCGATTGTAGAATTTGCAATTAATTGCAAGTCAGAAACTAATCATACACGTTTGAACAAATCAGATTTGGGCATTTAGTCCCATGTGCCGACTTGCAATTAATTACCACTTTACAATCGATCGCAGGTCTTTCTACAACGGGGTCAATACCTTTTACAGATCTACAATACAGATAAAAATGGCCCAGTAAAAAATACGATTTTCAAAATGTTTAATATAATAATCAACTTCAATCGATGAGAGGCAGTGCCGAAACATTGATAAACGATAAGCGAGTTTTAATCATGAACCACATGTTGCATTTTATGTGAATTGCGAAACATAAAACAGCACTATACAAGTGTATCATAAATTTGTCTTGACTGAGCAGTATCAGTCTGATCTTGATGTCCTTTAGGTTGTCCAAAAGCCAAGAGGCGTTTTGATGAAGGCCTTTAGATTGGTCATCAGATTGAACAAAGTTTCAAGATCAGACAATCATCATGTTAATAAGTTAATGTAGTTTCATATCGCACTCCGTCAGCTGGTAGATCATAATTTACCGGTCGAAACTTGACATCCTTGAGAGTGTCCAGAATATGTTTGATGCCGCTCTTGAGGTTTGTCATCAGCTTGTACGAGTTCTCCAGGTTCCTCTTCGCCCCGTCCCGCCGATTTGTCTCCTTCTCCAGGTGATCCTGCATCTGCTCCAGGAGCTGTTGACCTCTGCAATAAAGAAAGAGAGAAACACACAAACAATCAAAAATACATTTAAACAACTGCTGAAAACTGATTATCCGCTATAAAGGCAAATGTAATTTTAAAAGACAACAACAGAAAGACTAGCAAACAAACAAGTAAATTAATGAGCAAACAAGAAACACAGATGTAAAGTAAATGTACCTATGAACAAATCAACAAAAAGCAAAAATTATCTTAGACAACATTTCGCTGAGAACTTACCAATCGATCTGGAAAAGTGGGACAAATGAATGATGTGGCATGATACAATGACAATCCACGCCATGGAACTTACCGATGGCAGCGGTGGGAGCAATATCGATATTTCATATCTAATGAAGTGTAGACAAAATAGCTCTAATTGCGTTGTCTTCTAACAAGTACAAGTAGCCACGCACATCTTTCCGCTCACATTCTACTACCTCAACCCTCTAATTCTTAAATTATATGACCGTGTACAAACAAATTGTTTGTTTTCATGAAGAGGTGCATACATTAAGGAAGGAGGCTTACTGTGACATCTTGCTTTCGCCGCTGTACTTGAGAGCCTCGTACTGCTCCATCAGCTGTCTGTTCTGTTCCTCAAGCCACTTCCGTTGCTTCTCCCCGCTCTGCTTCTGCTTCTCCAGATGCTCGTACGTGCTGTTCTGACTCAGGAATCGAGCCTCGATCTCCTGGAAAGTAAATTTTTAAAAATCAGATCCAACTCTGAGTGAAATAATAGACAAAAGTGTAACCAATCTGTTGATATACTGTCCCTCAATCTACTTTCGACGGATGACTTGCAAGCTGGTTCAATCAATCAAAATTGATAACCATTACTGGATTACAAGATTGAAGATATGCTGTTTACATTTGAAACGATGTAACTGAGGTATGGTTAGGATACTTAATAAAAGAGAACCCTCTCCTTTTGTCCTCGAAAAAGATTTCCCCTTTTCTGCTAGCTGCCTCTGGTCATGTGATAAAACTATCACGTCACGTTAATGAACTTACGTTGATATCTGAAACTCCTGTCGCATTCTTGATCCTCTGGAAGGCCTCTTCGTACGTGGTGACCTTCACCCAGTTATCCTCGTCCATCTGAGACTGCACGCGTTTTGTGTCTGTAAAATAGTCGACAGAAACGTTAAAGGGATCTAGTAACTTTGTTGACATGTGCAAAAAGTGATGAAGGGTTGATGCAGTGTATATTGTTGTTATCTCATATGTCCACATGGTATTGTGTGAACATTTCAAGTCAAATGGACATTGCATGGCCAAGTAATGAGCGAAAATGCAAAGTGATAGTCACTAACTCACTGCACTCACTTTGTACACGGTTTCAAAACTCCGGGAGAGCTTTTCTTATCTGAATACTTCGATCGTACATATCTTTGTAACGAAAGGGAAATTTGAAAAACCGAAACCGGTCCCATGATTTTGAGGATTTTGACAATGTTACTAAGTCCCTTTAAAACTAGTATATCACCGTACTTTTTGTGAATGTTTTGTTTTCGTAGCAGTTATCAGATAAAATATTTATGGGTTACTCTGTCTTTCAGAATAAAGTTGATATCCTGCTTCCATTGTTTAATTCATGTTGATAACTTTGTGGGTATAAAATGTGACACTATCTCTACTCATGCTTGACTTCAGTAACGGGTGTACTAAGTAATGTCTATTCTTGTTACTTTGATTTCCAAATAGGGTCAGTTATTCATGACATCTCATCTGAAGAAATATCAATATTATGTAAAACAATAAATAAAATTATCACTGACGATAAACAAAATTATTGTTTTGACAATAGTTACTTCGGACCAAATAATTATAATGACATAATCTTGTGTCGCGTCGTCGCGGTTTGTAGCATTGCGCGTGCGCGTCGCTCTATCTTGATTTCAATAACTATAGTATACATGTATATTTCATATTTTCTTGTTTATCTCTTTGATTTCACTAAATACCAACTCTCCATTGTAATTCATATATGTCCTGATTTCAACATAATAAACAACAATATAATAGAGTACCCATAATTATCACTGATGATAAACAAAATTACTTCGGACCACATACCTTGTGTCGCGTCGTCGGTCTGCAGCGTTGCGCGTGCGCGTCGCTCTATCTTATCCGCCATCTCCTTCTGCCGTTCCGCCTGCTTCTTCATCCGGGTCAGTGTCTGGTCACGTGACCTCTTGGCTTCGATCATCTTCTGCTCTAGCTGCGTGAGTTCTGCCTTTAATTTACACAATTCAAAGCAAAAACAAGAAATGAAAGCGTAAATTAATTTGGAGCTATAGCCCTCATAAAACTTTTAGAGGTGTGTTTAATAAATGACGCCTAAATGTTTGTTTTTTAAATGATTCCTTTAATACTGATAAACATAGGCGTACCCGGGGGGGGGGGGGGTTTGGGGGGTTCAAACCCCCCCCCCCCCTTGACCAAAAAATGGCTGTTTTGGGGGGTTTGAACCCCCCCCCCCCCCCTTTTAAAATTTTTGCCGGTCTCGAGACTACTTTTAAACGGCCTCGACCGTCTAAAACCTGGTCTCGACCGACTAAAACCTGATCTCGACCGGCTAAACCCTGGTCTCGGCCCCAAATTTTGTTGAAGATCTCCGGTCTCGGGCTTGGAAATTTAGAAAATACTTGGTCTCGGCTTAGATTTTTTTTACGGACACCCCCCCCCCCCCCCCCTTTCAACTTTGAAGGTACTTGGTCTCGGTCTCGAAAATGTTGAAAGTACTTGGTCTCGGCTTCGAAAATTTTCTATGTCCACCCCCCCCCCCCCCCCCCCCCCCCCCCCACTGAGAGAGGTTTTCAACTTTGAAGGTACTTGGTCTCGGTCTCGAAAATTTTGAAGGTACTTGGTCTCGGCTTGGAATTTTTTTTACAAAATAACCCCCCCCCCCCCCCTTAAAAAAATCCTGGGTACGCCGATGCTGATAAATACTGATTAATTGTTTCTTCCGTACATGATCATAAATTTGCCATTATGTTTATCTTCCTAGAATATTGGCGTAGACTTCCATAGTACTCACAATACCTTTATTGCATTTCACTGTAATTCAGTTGTAATTTCTTCTTTCAACTTTAGACCAACTGTTCATCAACATTATAAACTCAAACACATTTCATACAATTGACTTTCACTTTTGACATCACTTATTTTTCGCAGGACATGACAAACTATATTTTCATACCTTCGCTAAATCCTTCTTTACGTGTGCGTCCTTGTTGATGTCCTTCAGTTCAGCTAGTTCTCTTCGCTGCTCATCCAAGGTGCCCTCCAGACAGCGTAGCTTCTTTGGGAGAGTGAGACGTTCCTGTGGGTGCAGCGAAATCATAACAAAATATACAATTTACTACGAGATCCCGGCGATATATGAATTCTTTTCGAATATTAATATCTTAAAAATAGGTTGATGGAATTCTAAGTTACTTGACTTTGTAGCTGGAATTGAGAATGAACAAAACTATTCACGACAAATTTTGTTTTAATTATTTCAATTTATAGTAATAGTATCAATGTAGACTTTTGATACGTTAACACATTTTCTCGAATGAATTTAAACACTCTGACAAGTCGTAATAATATTTCCTTTCAATGGAAATGGTCTTATAATATGTGTGTATTTATTAGTTTACAGTGAATTTTCCATGCATAATTATGTAATTACATAGGTCTACAAGTCTGATAACAAATTCAAATCATATCGTATGAAACATCAAAGCGCAAGAATCAGCATATCTATATAATATCAACATGAATACAAAATGTAAAAACATTTATTGTTAATAAAGGAGAGTTCAATAAACTTTCCACTTACCTCTTCCAAACATTGAATGATCTCCAGATAATTACGCTGGATTTTCATCGCCATATCGTCCTTGATCTTGGCTTTGTCAAGGTTGTTTTCTATCATTCGAATTGTCTGTAATAAAGAATACAACAATTATCCTTGTGATTAACTGATTTCACAGATAAATATCGTATTTAATTAGTGGTTTCGCATGTATATATTATAGACATGATATAATGTGTTGTGTGGAGCTTCTGATGAACGAATATATCAAGTGGTCACAACTGCAATGTCTATCTAAAATAATATGATTTCATTTTAAGAATACGGAAAAGAATTAAAGACACACACAAATTAATGAAGTATTATATTGAATGATTTTTCCATCTTTACTGTGTCTTTAGTTTTATTTATTTAATTTTTTAAGAGGGAAAAGGGTACGATGTTTGGGATAGCGAGTGTAGTCAAGTTCAAGTTCAAGCTCAGTTTATTTACCATAATACAGATAAAATCTTCACCAAGTACAAGACATACGGTACCGGTATTCAAATTATAAATATACAAAATAGTATTTACAAGATATAATGTATAAGCAGGACAGAGAAGGAGGAAGAAGATGTATAGTATATAGTCATGCATCTGGAAGGTATATCAAAACAAAGCAAGCCCTAACAGAAAAAAAAACATTATTACACATTACATGGTCGTGATCGAAGCAGTTCACATAAATACTACGGTGTATAGTTTAAAATAAGCCAATTTGATATCAGTAAATACCAGGGAGGGTGATGTTAAGCCCTCCGCACACAGAGCCGACTCGACCCGATCCGACTGGTTTTCCGTCGGTTCAGCTCAGTATACGTTGTCTCAGAACTCCTGTTTCACCGGTCGGAGATCATTCGAGACCGATTCAACATGTTGAATCGGCTACGACTGAGCGAAACCGACTCTAGCCTGACTGAAGACCAGTCGGATCGGATCGAGTCGGCTCTGTGTGCGGTGGGCATTAGTCTGACCTGTTCGTCGTATTTGGCTAGCTTGTTGTGTTTCTTCTGTCCGGATTTATCGCGCAAGGTGTGTGCTTCCAGGTCGGCGATGCGCTGCATCTTCTGCATCCTCTCGTAGCGGAGCAAATTAAGCTGCTTCGCCTTCTCGCAGACTTTCTGGTCCAACTCTTGGATCGCATTCTAAATCGGTCATTGGGAATTGGGGGTAGAAACGAAACATGTTTAATAATTTAATTGTTTTAAATAGTGGTACTAATATGTTGGCAGTGTATCTTTTGCATTATCTCGCCAGTGTGGAGAGTAAAACTAGTTCGCTTTGACACGAACATGTTTATCCAAATCACGGTTTGCGCTCTATGTACTTTTAATAGGCGAAAGGACTTTAAAAATATGGAAAGCCATTAGTTTCTCTGAAAAATTGTTGTAAAAGTCCTTTTTCAAAGGCATAAAATGTTGATTCAAACCATTAATAATTTCTATTATCAAGAAGATTTCATGTTCCTGATGTCAAATGTATTTAAGTCTAAAATACTTGCATTCTTGCTTTTGACTATATTGTATATTCCAAGGCTACAAATGGCTTTCCATAATAGTTATACGTCCAACTTAGAGTTAAGTTCAATTTAGAATCTTTGTGAAACAGTACCCCCTGGTCCGTGACATTTTCTGCAGTGTTCTCTCGTAGCGGAGCATATTGAGCTGCTTCGCCTTCTCGCAGACATTTTAGTCCAATTCTTGGATCGCATTCTAAAGAGCTAGGTTTAGTCAAAGAAGACATATCAGAAAGTATACTTAATTTGTTTCTCATAACAGTGCTAGTCAAGCTTTTAGTCATGTTAGTCTGATGGTTTTTTTTTAATGGATAGGATCCTAGATTAACATTAAAGTTGATTAGGATTGTATATATTCATTTAAATGTGTAGGTGAATACATCCTTGACATAGACGTCTAAAGCCCTCCGCACACAGAGCCGACTCGACCCGATCCGACTGGTATTCAGTCAGCCTAGATTCGGATTTGCTCAGTCGGAGCCGATTCAACATGTTGAATCGGCCTCGAATGATCTCCGACTGGCACTAGACCGGCAAAACAGGAGTCCTGAGGCAACGTATAACTGAGCTGAACCAACTGAACACCAGTCGGATCAGGTCGAGTCGGCTCTGTGTGCGGAGGGCTTTAGATTAGCATTATAAACAAATCACGAATTAGAACCCGAGCAATTCATAACCATTCATGACAATAAACTATTTTGATCGGGAGTGAAAATGAAACATGTTTTCTACTGCTTATGTCATCATGATGGTGGTCGTATCTTCATTAAGATAAATGTTAAAATAATATAGTTGTCCGAATAAGGATTTAAATTTGATTTAGCGGTATGTGATCTCAGAGAGAAAACATTATCAAATACAAAATAAAACGAAATATCATTTTCCAGAATGTACACCCCGATATCAAGTGATTAAACAATGAAACAATTCCAATATAATGTTGATTGATAATATCGAGGAGGTCCAACAAACAGGTAATTACACAGTTTCATAATCAAGGTTTAGATTTGTTTTAATGATTATTTCAAACACACCTCTGCCGTTTTCCTCTGAAGAGCAAGTTGCTCTTCCTTGCGACCCGAGAGAGCCTGGGTAATCACTCGCGCATCGCCCTGTGAAATGAAACAAAATATAAAGTTGTTAATTTACCTGGAATGATGCCTTTAAAAAGAAGGTTATGACTTATCGGAAAATTACAAATGATATTCGTAAATACTAATCAATGTACATCAATGCGAAAAGATGGTGGATACGACTAAACAAAATATAGGGGGTCTTTTCCACGTCTCTGCCCACTTATCTTTCTTTCGTACTTGTTCATACCTTTAACAATCTTGTTCATCATTTATCATTATATCCTCTATAGGTTTATGAACGTGTCTTTCTCTTTAATCAAATCACTAATCTCCCCCTTCTCTGTCTTCTCCCTCCTTCTTCATCAAATATTTATCTTTTTCTTTATGCAAGAATTATGTTTTCAGATCTATAGTGTAACTCTCGCTCATTTTGTTCTCCCTCAATAAGGCGACCTTCTCTTTTAATACTCCTTTTGTCGTTTGCCCTTTTTATCCCTCATCTCTCTCCTTTTCGGGCTCCTCCCTTAATTCTTTCTTCATTCCATATCAATCTCTTTGTTCATGGAAGACATTGTTTTGTTATTGTTAATTCTGTCTAAGCTAGTGCGACCCTAGTTTCCAGTATTTCTCTTCAAGATGGCTTTTCCCACATCATGTTGTCATTTCTTGCATTTTCTCTCTTCGTATACTAATTTCCTCATCCCCTTTCATACCTCTCATCATCTTTCCTCCTATTCTCTATCTACATTAATTTTCTTCTCCCTTTTTTCTTGATCCACTACTAGCTATTTCTTTATGCAATATCTCGTTTCGTTTATACATCCAATGTTTTCTGAGCTAGTGTAACCCTGGGGTGTTTCACAAAGATTCAAAGTTAAAATGAACTCTTAGTTGGAACCTAACTATTATGGAAGGCCCTTAGTTTCTTTGTAAAATTGTTGGAACAGTTCTTTTGAAAGGCATACATGTTGATTGGATCAGTCATCTTTGTTATTATCAAGGAGCCTTGAAGTTATTGATATACATTTTAGTTGGAAGTCTCAAATACTTACTTTTGTTTTTTTCTGTTTGAATATGTTTTTATTTGTTCCATAGCAACAAATGGCTTTCCATAATTGTTAGGTCCAACTTAGAATACAGTTTAACTATCTTTGTGACACCCCCCCCCCCACCCCCCCCCCCTCCCCCCCCCCCCTTGGTTAATTTGTTGTCCCTCCTCAAGATGGCTATCCCCTCATCATGTTCTCGTTCCTTGCATTTTCTATCTCCTTATTCGTGTTATTATTTTACTCATTTCTTCCTATTAAAACTTCCCTTTTTTTTTTATAGAACACATCTCTCTCCTTCTCTGTCTCCTCCCTTCAATCTTTGTCAAATATCTATTTATCTCTGTTTTCATGAAATAAATGGTTGTATTAATACCTTTAATGTTTTCTGGGCCAGTGTAACCCTTGTGTCTCTGTTGTCCCTCTTCAATACAGCGATCTCCTCCTCGTGCTGTCGTTTCTTGAACTGAGAGCTCTCGTAATATGCCCGATGGTCACGCTCTAAAAAATTGTTTGAATATAATATTTTTAAAATGACATAGGGATAAAGGTAGGAATTTAAAAGCATCAAATAATCACTGTATTAATAAAATTTCACAAGGAATTGGTTCGTGCCCCTCTCCCTCTTTTCGTTGTGGGGGAGGGGTGGGTGGGGGGGGGGGGGGGGGTAGACATGGTGAAAGGAGGAAGTGTTTGCTGTGATCTACATTCTTTACAAAGCAACGAATCTTACAGTACTCCATGATGTAACTCTTCTCAACATTATTATGTGAATATCCTCAAAAATTAGAAATGTATTGTTTGTACTTTGCCTTTGCCAAGGAATATTGCTAACATAATCCTTTCAAAGGGGATGGACATAGAATTTGACTTGTTTTAAGTTGACGTGACTGCAGTTTTTGTATTCTATTGTAAGGCATAATTTAAGTACATTGGTAGGGAACTGTATTATTGGAAATTAAACGTTCCGGGATTCGTATAACATAAAGAGAAGACAAATATTATCCCAATAACGGAGGAAAAGGTTGTAACATATCTCTTCGATGTCAAAAGTCGTGAAGCCATTCTCAAAAATTAGTTTCACCTTTGAGGGCCACCTTGCCACGGTACTGTTCGATGTTATCGTAGATGGTCCACGCATTCGACATCGACTCCTGGTACTTTCCCGGCCCCATGGTTGAAGCCCTGGGTGAACTCTACGATGATGACGAGAAACGACGTGGAACGTTGACGGAGATCATCTATAGTAGATCTCCAGTCAATTTATAATTCCTACCCGCGCGCGTTCGACGATGCTGAAAACAACAAGAGGGAATGAAAAATCATGGAAAGATCATTAACAATCTTACTTATCTTGCTTCAGTTTTACCACTGTGGTATGAAAGTGTTCACTCGGTGCAGAAATATTGAAGAAGAAAAAAGAGAACAAAGGGACAGAACACTGATGTAATTTACCCCAAGAATGTCACTTTGGGTTAGGACACTTTACTCGGACGGAAGTTGTTCACTTTCTGTAAGTTTCCGACGCCCCTCTTTTGTCTCGAAATTTCGATCGGGGGTTCACATTTATCACGATTAATTACATTAATTGCTAGTGTCAAAATGGTTCATTACGTCAGAATTAAAGCATACATTAACAGAAAACTTACTTTGACGGACAGGCAGGACGCTAACCAGAAACTCCTATTGGCATCGGATGGTGATGAAAATGTAAAAAAAAATTAGTTCAAAGGGAATTTGGCGCGTTTTAAAACTAAATGAAGAGAGTGCGCCACCATTGTGCGCATTTATTAAATATTGCGCACATTGCAAATTGCCATCTACGCGCATCCTGGAAAGTTCATTTTTGAACATTTAAAAAACAATGACCCTTTATTTAATCGTCACGTTTTGATCGAGATAAATCGTGCGTTCGTTTATGGTATTAATTTACGGTATAACAGTAACGCTTTCCCGCGTTCTGATTTAGATCCATACAAAATCAAAATTATATCCCAAATATATAAGTATAAATTGCACTCTCATTTGTTCTCTATTCTCCCTTTTTAAAGTCTAGCTTAAAACGCAAACACTGTCGCGTAATAAAGTGCGCAATTGGATGGAAAGCGCAAAGCGCTAATTAGTATGCAAAATTCTGTTAAATCTAAATTTGACGTCATGAAACAAGACAATCATCTTCAATCGAGTCAATTTTTAAGAAACACCACTATATCAATTAATTAATTAATCAGTCAATTTACTAATAAATTAAACCATTCAAAGCGATATATTGATTTATTAAATCATTAATTCATTAAATTCATACATTAATTTGATATTTATGAAATAATTTAATCATCACCTTATCAATTTTTCAACCATTTATTATTCAATCAATTAATCAATCGATTACAATCAATCAATCAATCAATCAATCAATCAATCAATCAATCAATCAATCAATCAAACAAACAAACATCAATTAATCAATCAATCGACCAATCAACAAATCAAATCAATGAATGAATGCTTATTCATTCATTCATTTATACATTCTTTCATGCATTCATTCAACCAACCAACCATACAAAACTATCCGTCCATCCATCCATCCATCCATCCACCCATCCATCCATCCATCCATCCATCCATCCATCCATCCATCCATCCATCCATCCATCCATCCATCCATCCATCCATCCATCCATCCATCCATCCATCCATCCATCCATCCATCCATCCATCCATCCATCCATCCATCCATCCATCCATCCATCCATCCATCCATCCATCCATCCATCCATCCATCCATCCATCCATCCATCCATCCATCCATCCATCCATCCATCCATCCATCCATCCATGACAATTTATTCACATACAGGAGAACACAATCATCTCACATTCCACTATCAAAATGTAGGACAAACGTATTCAAGGAGGTAAGCAGTACACAAGGATATGGGTTTGATGTAAAATATTGATTACATTTATTACAGATACCTGCTCATATCATTTGTCTTGAACTTTAAAGTGACAGGTACATGATTATATAATACAGCTACAACCTTGTTTGCACCAGCTACAAATAACAAGAGTTTTTACTCAACTACAATAAAAAATAATCATTTTAATGTCTATTTAATATGCAGGGTGGGAACATGTCATTACGGTGTATTGATTTAATTCTATTTCCTACTCCCGTTTTACTTTGAGGGGTACCTCACCCGTTATTCATAGTTTGTACAAACTTTAACAGAGTATTTCTCATCTACTCCCTCGATGTCATGTACGGTGAGAAAAACGTAGTTGTACAATCTACATCTCCAGAAATCCCTTCTATGTAGAAAGACCTTTCCCCTTAAATAATGAAATAATTACAATTTCAGAATTTGTTGCATTACACAGTAGTTTTTACGAACAAAAACCCGTATAATAGCTTTAAACAAACTCTGAGCACAGATTTACCATTATAGAATGGGCCTTTAAACAATTACGCCCGTTATTCTCTTCACGGGGTTAATACCCTTAAGATGAATTTAAACAGTGTTGATGTTATCAAATATATATCCCCTGGGTTAATTTAGCCCATGGGCTGCTAAAATGATGCAAAAATGATAGGACTTAATCACTTAACCCAAGGTTTAATTAAACCCCTGAATAAGAATTTGAGCCTTAATTGTTGATTCATATATTGGTCATGTGACCTTGTACAACAGACTCTCTCTTTCTACTGAACAGAGATATAAACCCCAAAAACTCTGTCAAATGTTTGAAAATAAAATTAAAAACTTGTCTTCTTTTAAGACAAATTTACAGTGACTTTTCTGTATGAAAGATACATAATTATACAGAAATGTCACCATCAATGTAATGTTTATTCAATAGGAGTTTGTTATAAACAAGTGGAGAGACTGCTATACAAGATTGCACCCTGCAACCAAGTATTACTAAACATTTGGATACCCCACTACGATGGTATCCTAATTAGTTAAATCTAATCAACGCTAAACGTGTCATGTGCTTGGGTATGAATCTTGATTTGAGTTGTCTCCTGATCACTGGGAGAGAAACACATGTGAATGATAATAATATTAAACATATATATAAAACATCCATCAAATGTATTTGCACATATGCGACATAAAATATATAGACAATAAAACAAAAATCAAATAACGATGAAGTTTGCATGAATGAACACAGATAAAATATGTTGGTAACATAATAGTGGATGTTCACAAGTGTACGTACACGATAGACTTTTCAAATACAAATACTTTGTTCAGTAAAACGTTAATAGAAAAAAAGATCTTCAATATCTTGCAATAAATCAAAATCACTGCCCTCGTCTAATATAACTTAAACTTTGTACACAGTAATTCAACATCAGAACCTTGTGGCTAAAATACGCTGTATTGTATACTTTGCAATAGTTTCTTTTATAGCAAATCTAAGGTTTAAATGATCTAAAAGAAATGAAAAAGAATACAACTACAGTTACTAGACAACAAGCACCATTTTTGTATCATTTATATCTACAGGATTTTACTGGCAACATTGTGAAAATAAGCAAGAGAGACAGAAATTAAAACTAGCATATAAATCTCAGTCAAAAACAAATTTTGGGGAATCAAAACAAATGATTGGTTACCATGAAGAAAGCATAGATAAAACAGTGGTTGAAAATAAGTAGTCAAATATAATACCCTGGCAGAAACATACAGAAAGTGAAATTAGTTTTTTTGAAATGTGGAGACAGAAAAATTCAATTTGTAGAAGCAATAAGATGAACTGGATCCATACAGGAACAGTTGTTCAGATTTCATCATGTTTTAAATTAACATCTTGATTTGTAAACACACATTATCTCTGATTATGACACCCGATTCAAGTAGACTTAACTATTAAAACAATGTTTTTTGTAGATTTTGTGTGTGATCAATTTCTTAAATCATCACATTAGCTAGATAATAATTGTAACAACATTTATAAATTATAAAAAAAAAAAACCTTATCTCATCGTTAATCATTACATACCAGTATGTAATGATTTTGAAATGTACGCACTTTGCAAAAGTATGTTTTATTCAAGTGTGTTTAACCAATTAGAGACTATTTAATGTTGGAATGTAATGCGTTTTCCACGCACCACATCCAGAGTATTTATTTTAAAAACCAGTCCTGAATAGGTTAACTAAAAAGTTGGATTTATCGTGATGTGCTTTTCCTGTTAGAATTAATAATAATGGAAATTAATCTATAACAGAGTGATCTAATTGAAGATGGAAGACCGAACTAAAGCTATCAACTAAAAATGCCGCCATCGGAATACCTAGAGATACACGTCTAATTTGGGGTTATAAATATACATAAATATGGTACGCAGCTAACGGATAATATACTATCGATAATGTGAAAATAAAAAGGCTACTGGTAACTAACCGGAAATAATAATTTTATCTTTACAGTCATTAAAATATTGCAGTGATTGGTTTAAGATTTTATGTTGAGAACAAAGGAAATTAAGAAGAAAGAATTCAAATGATGAAGTGCTAGTATATAGTATGTGTACATAATGAAAGTATCTACATGAAATATCCGATCATTGTAATCCACAATATTATTCCCATAGATATGAAATAACATGGATATAATACATATATCTACAATCACCCGAGAGGGGGGTTTTTTTACACTTCCGTTTTCTTAAATAAAAAGATGAATATAATAACAATTCATTTTTGTGGAATGATACAACATTCATAATTAATCAAAATACTTTATAATTTACAATACAACATTCAAATCTTTTCCGCCACAGTCCCACACATACAAAGAACTGCTGGTAGTTATGTCCCACACAACTAGCTTGTTAATAATATCATTGTGAATTCATCTGGCCTTGGTAATTGCATATTCACCTTTTCTTGGCAATATCACATGAAGTTCTACACAAAACTTTGTTCTCCTCTTGCCCGTTTGGGCAAGTAAATGCATACATTATGACTTGCCCCGGGCAAATCAGGCAAGCAAGATACGAGCCCTGCTGAACCAGCTATGATTAACAAACATTTTCCACAACTGCCCTTCATACATACAAAGGACGCGTTTGTACAAAGTATGATCGTATACCTCTCACCAATCCGCAATCTTCACATCACAAAGGGGGGAAAAAATAATTTACATTTGTTCACTTCATCTCATACAACATGCGCACAGATCCGACATGAAAATCATTCACGGCAACTTTAATAATAATAGTCCAAAGAAAAATGTTGCAGCAACTAATTAAGGAGAGCCAGAACGTGTAGTAGACTTGATATTAAAGGGGTTTATAGTCAGAACACATGTGTTCTCTAGCTACAAATATGTCACGCATATCACTGGTTGAAAATCATAAGTTTTCGGGGGGTTTTTTTGCAACATTTAGTCAAAATGTTACATGGTTCATTATTAGATGTATCTGAATGTATATTTCATGTTTTGCAATATTGATTAATAATACTACATAATCAAATTACAAAACTGTTTTTCAATATTTGTTTCTTTTTTTTTCAACATATAACCAAATAACATAATGATTCTCAATATTTGAAACGATATGTTTGAATTTTGTTTAAATTCAACACATACCGAATACTTGAATACATTAATTTTGTACACCATAAAGTACAAATATAATGATTTTTTGCTTCTTTGAATCAAATTTAGTGCCAATCAAACCACAATGATGTAGGTTTTTTTTAGGTTTGGAAAGTATCAATGAATTTTCTTCGCCAATTTTCAAGTTTGGAAAGTATCATATAATATTCATAGGCAAGGGAGCGGGGGTGGGGTAAGGGGGGGAGGGAGTGTCTAAATTCTAAAAGGGCAAGAATCATTTACAACATTCTCTAGAACAAAACTGTTGAAAGCCAAAGGGGTACTCGTACACTTTCAAAATTATGAGAAGAGGACAAGAGAAAAGTATGAGTAGCCGAAACAAGAGAAAAGTATGAGTAGCCGAAACAAGAGAAAAGTATGAGTAGCCGAAACAAGAGAAGGAAAACGGACAAAAATTAGTAAGTGTTCATCCGGACTCTCTGGTGAAAAAAAAACAAACCAACTATCACAAAATTTGACTAAAAATTATTCTGCACTAACACACTGGCAAGATATTAATGCAAGCAATAACACTGAAATCATATATATATCTGTGAATCGTATCCAATCTCTACAATGAATGAGTATCACGCTGTTTGAAGTTATCAACAGCACGTGGCATACCGGTACTAGCTCTTAGAACGTTGCCCCTACTGAAATTTCAAAATTACTCCAGCTGTCATAGGTATCAATCAAAGAAATAAAAATCAAAATTCGCATACAATAATAATAAATGTCATTCACATTACATTCCAAACGACGAGACCGTTGCTAAAACAAAATTTCTGCTGCAATGAAATACACAAAATGAAAGACGATTTCATAATTTAAAATGTACATTTTGGCATTGCCGTAATGCGGACACTGCAAAGCTAGCATTGCATTGCTTGCGTAACTGAAATTTCCTGTAAAAAAAGTGTAATTTTAAGGATTTGCTCCCACGGAAACAAAGAGGCTAACAAAAATTCATACAAATTGTACTTCATTTTCTTCCATATCTGACAAATAATATTGTCAACATTCTTTGGAAATCTGTTAATCTTTTACATTTTTACCAATGTTCCTAGACAAGCATTTTCCACATTGAAAAAAAAATTAAAAATCTGAGTGAATTAAATACTTCACAATAACAATTATAATCTTAGAAAAGAAAGAAGAGATTTTAAAAAAAAGCTCTCCTCATTCAAAATGCAAGCTTTTTCATGAAGACCTGTTTGTACCCTTCCCCAGTGGTGGTTAAAATTAGTCTTCTTCCGTCTCAAGCTGAAGCTTTTATCCTTTCCGCATTCCATCTGTTACATCATATAAATCCAAGTAAATCATCCATAAATGTTGCACGACGCAAGCAGCATCGCCACAATTAAAAGGGCGGTGCACAACTCGTGAATCGACAATTTCTCCTCCGTTTCTTCCACACCCGGACGTTTGTTCTTCCGTTCCACAAAATAATCTCAGTCGATGATAAATTTCTAAAATGCTTCTGGCAATATCTGCACCATCTCACCAACCATCTCTCAATGTTATACAATTTGTTTTCAATAGTCCCACAGCTTCGAAACCACGTCGGGTAAATGAGATCTAGTCCCACACCTTCACATCCATGTCGGTGAAAACGTGACATGTAGTCCAACACACTGCAATTTGTGTCGGTGATGACAAGTGCTCATTATGAGGACTCAAAAGGATCATGTTGGAGAAGACGTGACATCAAGTCCAACACATTACAATTTGTGTCGGTGATAACACGTGTTCAACGTAGAGGACGCAACATGAGCACTTCTAGTCCCACAAGTTCACATCCACGTTAGTAGTGAAAAACGTGAGATCTAGTCCCAAACCATGGAATTGGTGTCGGTGATTACAGGTGTTCGATGTAGGACGTTGGAACGTAGCCCTCCTCGTCCCCTCGACGCACCCGAGTCCAGCCGTCCCCGCTATCCTTCTCAATCACGTCCAGCTCCTCGAACTGTTTCATCCCGAGTAGATTGTCGTCGTCAGCTGTAACAAATTAAAGCAAAAGAGATTTCATCAGTTGATATAAACTTTTATTGAAATGAAAGGGACAAATATTGAATGTAATTAAAGCTCATCTAATCCATCTTTGACTTAATACCCATTTTTCCTTCCACCATAATCCTTCCTTATCTACTCATTTCTCAATTTTACTTCTAAACATCACCGTGTTTCAAACCCCTTCGGAAATAACATAACATGAGACATTTGGACTGGAGGTTTGATGATCCAATTTGATATTCGTCGGAAAAATCAAACAATCAATTGAAATACGAATGAAAGTCTTTAGTTGACATCACAGAAGTTTAATTTGGTAAAAACCTTGAAAAGAGACTCTGATTTATTTTTGGGAACACTAATTATTTATCAATGCCCTTGTGATTAGCGTAAACTTTAATTTAAAAAATAAAATTTCACTTTATAAAGAGCTTGACAATGGCTGATGGCCTCATGCAATGCAAAGAAACTCAAAACTGGAACTGTTGTTGTTGTTGTTGTTATTATTTTATGGCAATCAGTCAACCTTGACTATTGTTGCCAATTTAAACTCTCTTCAATGTTTTTGTTTTTGTTTTTGTTGTCTATTCATCTTTATTTATTTATTTTTCTTCAAAACTATACTTCATATTTAATCAAATTAAAACCATACATAGGGCACCACTCTGAATATGATGACACACGCGGAACCCCGGGGTACCGTTGTACCCCGGGGTACCGCGTTGTGTAGCGCCATCTTGTGTCCACTCGAAGCACAACCGTATTGCGTTGTGTATGCAGTGCAGCGTGCGCTTGTATGAACGCTATACCCTGGTACAGCATTAAAAAATAAATAAATAATTAAACAAAATGGCGGATATTCGTTTGGTACCCCAGGGTACCATTTATGTCATCATATCACGATATCATTATATATATTTTTGAGGGTTGGTTGGTTTTAGGGTTGGTTTTAATACTCACGTTTGAATTCGTAGAGAGCTCGACACTTGCCGATGGGTTCTTCCGTCTCGTCAAAGCTGTTCTGTCCCCCCCAGCCAGGACTGCTTATAATACAAAAAAAAAAAAAAGAGATAGCAAAGAATATAAATCATATATTTCATTTTCAAAAGGAGTTAATCATTTAAGTGGAGGATGTCAAAGCTAGCAATCAAAAAACTAAAAAATGAATACAACATTTCTAATAGGAAATCACAAGTGTGTCCAAAAATTAAAGTTTTGTGGTGACTTGATATTGAAGGGAAATAAACATAATGAGCAATGATAGGATGGCCAAACCTAGAGAGCTCCCAGAGTTAGGGTTAGGGTTAGGGTTAGGCACAAGTCTGTATTTAAAAGTATTAAAGTGTACCAGTATTCCTAAGGGTCAAATCTGTACCAAAAAACTTTTTGGATGGGAATGAGTGAGTTGATTAAGTAAAAACATTTACTAAAAAAATGTTTCCCTTCTTCACTTTATCACCCATTAGTAGAAATTATCCTTCTTTCCTTTGAGGCCCATACCATCAACAAGTCAAATCAAACAATTTTAAATTCTCGCGACTCAACCTGACTCGGATAAACCAGATCAAAGACCAAAATCGGAAAGTCTTGTCACATGTGGTTGCCAGCTTGAGCAGCAATTAAGCATACATAAGTATTTGTTGGCCTAAAGAGATAAATTTTACCGGCCCTGGCCTTGTTGGCAAGTGCATGTTTTGAGTCAGGCCTCACCTAGTAGGTTCCCCTGCCGACAATATCCCGTCGTGCTCCGTCACCGTCTGTGGCGTCTCGGCCCCGCTGGGCGGTAGTCTCTCCGATTCCGATTTGTTGTTGGACGGCGACTTGGCCTTTGGCTGGGGGGTGCTGTGGGGGGTGCCCTGGGGCGTGCCGCCCCCCTTGCCCTCCGCGTGCGATAGGTAGTTCTGCAGAAAGAAGAAGAAAAAAAGGATACAGAATTGCAATTTAATATATTACACGTTAGCAAATATTTTGCCCTTGTAATAGAAAGAACAGTTGTTGTTAGGTGGACACCATGGACAAACTAAAGAGTTATTTGCATAAAACATTGAGTTGCGATCAAACACAACTTTGCAATCAAACGCAAGTACCCATTGCATAAAGTGAGAGTTGCATTTGATCGCATGTTGCCAGTCAAACGCAACTTTTATGCAGTGATTTTGAGTTTAAACACAAAGTTGCATTTAATTGTAGCTGCGTTTAAACGCAACACTTTATTAAGCAACACACCGCCGGGACCATAAATATTCATCAAACCTCACTAACTTAGTGCCATTCTAAGTCTGCTTAGATGAGAGGGCTTAGTAAACAACAAGTGTGTGCGGTAAACTATGCCTTCTGTTTGTGATAGGTACATAGTTTAGCAGGACAGTGCATTAAAAAAAACTCATACGCACAGGAAAGACATTGACATGCAACATTGTTGCTATGCTTGTTGCTATGCTACACAATGATCGTGTCAACTATTGAGTTAACGGAAAAATGATAGAATAATAGTTGAAAGGAAAAATAATAGAACAAATTATCCTTCGGTCGTGCCATGGGCAAACCACATGAACTTTCTATCCTACTGTATGCTAGATCACCAAACAATAGATCTTATCGGATCACATGATGTAAGTTGACATTTACGAGTGTGCCAAGTCACGGCTTTGCGGCAGGCATCGTGAAGTCTCCATAGACTACTGGTTGACTGCTTCAAAGTTATCCATTCTAGGCTTTGATGGAAGTTAAAGTGATCCATTAACTTTATATTTTCCCCCTAAAAGTAATGTTTTTAGACTTCAATCATATTATACCAATTTCATTGTAAGATTCTTGAGAATGATATGTGAGAATTTCATAGAATGAGTCTGAAATTTAACTAGTGAAAACAGAGAAAATGATTTGATTCCGATCGTTCACGTAAAGTATCCGAATTTGGATACTATGGACGATTGATTGTGTATCCAAATTCAGATACTCTCGACTACGGTCGGAAACCGTCTACAGACGTTCTCAAATTTGGTCTGAAATATATCCATGATCATGGAGACATTTGAAAAATCAAAACCCATTTCATTCTTCCGATATCATAAGCCAAACAAGGTACAAGAGAATTGGGAAAGCTCCTAGTGGATTTGGTTGAAATTGTACAAAGTTAATGGATCACTTTAAGGTTGGACTTGCAAGGTGCCTATTAGATTAGACCGCAGAACAAACAAAGGAATCGAGTACAGCAGAAAGTTTGCTCTTTCTGCTGCCAATTTTAGTTCACTACATCAAACTTTTTTGTTCTCAAAGTGTGCCAGTGCAATGGCATGCTATCAGCTATCAAGCAATTAAAATAAACTTATGTTGTACGATGGGCTACCTTTATTGTGTGGACCCTCTGTTCGATTTAATTGTCCCAGATATTAAACAAATTTCAATTTTCAATTAAACTAACAATTCAATAATATGTATGATATTTGTATGCTTTGACATGCAGCAATGTATGTTGATGTTTCTCTAGTCCTTTCAATGACCAGGGGGGATGTTTCACAAAGATCCCTAGTTGAACTTAACACTAAGTTTGACTTAAAAATTATGGAAAGCCAATAGTTTCTTTGTAAAATTGCCAAAAAACTTCTTTAAACAGGCGTACAATTTTGATGAAAATCATAGCCATTTTCTTTTATTATTGATGTGAAATTTTGTGGATAGTTTCAAATATTTGCATTTGGGCTCCAGAATATGTTTGATTCTGAAGCTACAAATGGCTTTTCATAAGTCCAACTTAGTGTTAAGTTCGACTTAGGTTCTTTGTCAAACACTCCCAATTGTGATCATGCAGGTGCACCTTTTTCTTGCGTAATAAAAAAAACTTCTAGACATTTGTTACAATGAGTTAAAAACTTAAGTTGCTCCACATAATTTTTAAGGGTTAGTTTTAAACAAAATTAACAGAATTGTGACATCCTTAAATTTCATTCATGTTAGAAGAAAACTTGTTTGTTTGCCCGTCTGTGATAGAAATCAAAATGGGCATACATGCATGCGAACTAAGGGTGCCTGTTTTACCAATGTCTTGTAATACAAGTAACGGTTAAAGGACAATGAAATCCAGACAAATTGTTGTATGCACTATAAGACACTAAATATAATGAATAGTCTCTGAAAATTTGAGCACAATCGGTCAAGAAATAAGAAAACTATGGCTCTTTGAAAAGAGCCATGTATTTCTTCGAGTGACCCAAATTGGCAACGCACTCTGGCAAAGTTGTGGACAACTCCCCATACATTTTGTACACAAAAATTCAGTTTTGTTAAATTTTCTCAAAATGTATGTTTACCCTTCGTTCGAGTTCAACATATGTTTTGTAGAATGCTTTTATACATAACATATCATGAGTTGGGGGAATGGAAAAATGTGACTATGAAGAAAACTGTAAAAATGGGAACATTTGTGTACAAAACATATGGGGAGTTGTCCACACACTTATCAGAGTGCGTTGCCAATTTGTGTTCCCCATAGGAATAAATGAACATCTTCAAAGAGCCGTAGTTTTCTTGTTTCTTACCCGATTATGCTCTAACCTTCAGAGATTATTCTTCTTAATCTCTTCAAGACTATGAAAGCAACATTTTGCTTGGGTTTCATTGCCCTTTAATAACTTAGCAGTGAGTTAAAGTGAGGCCTGTAAAGTGTCTAACTCCACGAAAATTACTTGGGAGCTTCCTCGTTTCTCTTCTACCGTGTTGTTTAACTTATGGTAAGAGAAGAATAAAATAGGGTTAGAGTTTTTTTAAATGCCCCTTTAGTATGACGATATCTATCATTCAGCTCAAGAGCGTTAACAAACGGTCATAAACCTCATAAACGTCCGTTGTAAAAGCTGACGCATATTTTCGCTTTTTTTAACCAGGAAAGCAGTGTTCTTTTTCAATGAAACTTTCACACATCATTCGGACATATCTTACAATGATTTTGGTACAGGATTGAAGTCTCAAATGTCATTTTGGGCAATATCTGACATTTTGCAGGCCTCACTTTAAGGTTTAAAATTATATCAGTTGTATCCAATCTGTGTTCCAATAGTAGATGTCTTCAGGATGTCAAAGAATATCTTTTGTTCAAATTACATCTCGTGGCATGCACATCATGCAGAAACTCCTTGCAATTCTAATGTTTATACTAATGCTAATTTAATTTTTTTATTCTTCTGTATTATTACTTGTCTTTATTATATTTTATTTCATTTCATTCATTCTTTTTTCTTCTTTTTTTTAAAAGGAAAACATGAGAGTACCTTCAGACCCAAAATAAAGACTTGGGAGTATAGGATAAAAGCTTTTCTCAACATTACAATGAAATAATCATTATCATTATAAAGTCAGAGAAAGTAAAGTCCTAGCATCTTTTAATACACAAACTGCAGGCTGTGAATGCCCATCACTTGTGATACGTACACTGCCACAATTACAGTGGTTTTCATCAAACTTGGAAAAAATACCTTGATGCTTCTGTTAAAATTCGCAATTTTGTTCATAGATTTGAGAAAAAATAAATAAATGGGCATTCACAAAGACGTTGGCATCTCCTCGGGCCTTCAAACCAATGCTCCATAGAAACATTCCATCTCTAACATGCGATTCGTGCTTCATCTATAAGACCTTTATCTCCGCGAGAACGCTTTGTCGCTGGCACGGCTTCTCTACAAAGTTATTTTTGATTTCTTCCACTTCGGCGAGGTCGTCGTCATTGTCCAGACTGCAGCCCTGTATCATGTTTGGTACGTTAGCATATATATAACGGTAGATTAATAACAAGAAAGTACTACATGTGTGTGGTTATGAACTGCAGTACCACCAGAAGGTGCAGGAGTGCCACCATACCATACCATGCCATGCCACATTTCTGGTACACCGTGTCAAGCTGACCAGTATTACGCTGTACAGTATTTGCCGGTGTATTAACTGCACCCCCAACCCAACTTTGGGGGTTGTCATTTGAGGAAAAAAACGGAACATTTTCTAAATGATTAAACCGTGCTGTGGAGCAGTGAAACATCGTTAAAACTAAATATTACAGCCTCTTCTCTCTAACTTTCGTAATCATTTAGTACACAAAAGTATACTTGTTTCTGATTGGAGCAAAACATTTAACAGAAAATCCTATCAAGCTTTTCCTGGAAATAACTCCATCTCCATGTATTAACCGCACCCCCTATTTTGTGGGTACTTCTGTCAGGAAAAAAGTGCAGTTGGTAATACACCAGGAAATACGGGTAGTCGAATTCACATGGCGCCATAGTCATGCTGTCATGACAGTTGATGACCGACCAGTAAACCAACTTTGTAGAAGAGTGCAGCAATGCAACATACTCGATTAACCAGTTCAAGACAAATGGATGTTGGTATGAGAGGACCCAAGAGCTTGTAAAGCTTCTCAATTGACATAAAACTTTCTCCTAATGCCAAAAAACAAATTAAATAAATGTCATACCTTTCTATCTAATCTATTAGAATGTATGAGCTGGGGAAAATGGAAGCGAACAAATAATAAAGCAGACAAACTGCCAAATTGTAACTTTAAAAAAAACCTGTTCTTGAAGTGATTCCATGGATTTCCAAAAGCAATTCAATCATCTCCTTTCTATAACTTTGTAAACAAAATTTAGTACTGTCCCATCATATCTGCTTGCGTATAAAAGCGTAAAATCATGCAGAATTAATTAATTACCAATCCAGGTTCCAGGCTTTTGTAAATGTATAAAACTACCCCAAACTCAATACAGCTTTATGGAGCATTCACTTCTTTAAGAAACCAAAATCATTCCATAAAATGCATATTCTGAAGGCCACAAGGATGGAACTCTGATGGAACGTAGATCCTTGGAACTGTGTGCGCCCACACGGTTGCCTGGCTGGAATGCTCCCCAGAGAGTGGAAAACGTGCACTTTGTGTGCTGGATTGATTGCAGAATGTATCCGATGACCAGGGCAATAATGTAATTTGTAAAGCGCTTAAATAGAGATGATTATCAATCGTGGTAGGCGCTAAATAAATCAAAAACATTATAGTATTAATTATAAACCTTTGTTACTTGCATTTCAGAGGTCTAACAATTGAATTCACATGCTAATGTCTTCAGTCAAAGCCCCCTCCTAAGGGAGAGACCTGTGAAATGATTCCAAGAAATTGGATTCAAACCTTTATCGTTGTCCCTACCCCCATCTGTCAAAATAAATCTTATCCTGAATGATCAAACACTAATTCTTCTTGCTGTATGTATGGAAACCCTGATTTACAGCACAATAATATAATATGAAAAACGTCCTTGACAAACATACATTGAGCATACATCAAATCATGCTACAAATAATGCATGTATACAGTAACAGGTACATATCACAGTCACATTAAAATTAAAAAAACGTGGATTGACAGGCAAACTAAAAATGAAACAAAAACATAGCATGGAATATCACAAAACTGAGCCTCACAATGCAATAAAAAGACAAAAAAAGTTTCAATTTTGTATAACTATTTTATAACTACTTCACACAAATTCCCCTGCAGTATAACTTTCAATACAGCATGCAAATATCAATTCACAACACATTATTAACCTTTTTATTCAACTACATACATATACATAAACACACCGATGCATTCTTCTATGTTCTTGAAATATTCAGGACCAATTCCAGGCAAATCATAAGCTGGGGTGACTTTGGATAACATTCTGTTTCAATGTTACTTTGCTCATTCAATACTTAATACGTTTTAAGAGATTAGGACTTCTAGAATATTTAAATTATGACCCAAAAAGTACAGCAAATGTTGTCCCAAGTCACCTGCATTTAAGGTACATAGCAAGATACTACTAAACATATCATGGCTCAAGTATGTTTCATCCCTTCCTTTCACTATCCAAATACAAACATTGAACATATCCATGCAATTATTCACTTATTTCCAAAAGGCAGTCAAATATATGGTGATATACATGTATATCCCATAAGGTATATAAATTCCAATAAACATATTATAGGTAGTCAAATATGTATTCTAGTGATAATGCGCTATATAAGTGTCAATTATTATTATTATTATCAAACACCCTTTCTATATATAACAATTCTCTCAAATGAACTCCAAAATTAAACATACCCGTGGGTATACATGTTTTTATATCAGTTTTGGTGACAATATAATTATAATATTAACCTTCTCTTTTCATTAACTTTATCTTTAATCAATTAAATTTCGATTTATTTATTGAATTCATATTTTGTTAATTATTGGCACCTATTAACTTTCTTTCTATATTCCAAATCAATGTTTCTTTTTTGAAATGTGCATGTTTCATATCATTTCACGATGTAATAAAGAAAAAAAGCTTTTGTGAAAGAAAGTTCTGATCAATTAGTAAATTCATGTTTAAAAAAACAGATCTAGTCAGTAATTTTGAATGACTTAAATGCAATGTTAGACATGCATGCAGTGCAAGTCATCTTTAAAAAACAGTAAATCTTTGGTTAATGCCAACATAAACAAAAACAAATCATACCAAAGATGAGAAAAAGAATACAAAATCATGATTGAATAAAAAAAAAAAAGAAGCATTTTTCTTCTGTGATGAAAGTAAACAAAATCAGCTCAAGCTGCGACGCAAATGCAAAGTCTCATTCAGAACGGAAACTAAGGAAAACAAAATAAACTAAACCAAAAGAAAATGAAAACTCAAATCAAAATCCAAGACACGTACGTCATGCTAGCAGGCTGGTAGGCATGGCCATGCAATTTCAATTTCTCTGGAAAGGGTGAAGGGTTAGGGAAGGTACCTCATGTCACACGTGATCAAATCATATTCTCAATTTTAGAAATTATTTTCAATGGTTTTTTGTTTGCTTATTATTTGATCAGATAGTTTATATCGAAATGTGTGTTTTTGTTATTGTAATTATAAATATACCCATTGATGAAGGCATTATGTGAATTTGTGAAAATCAAACTTGTATTAGAACAACAAAAATCTTTGACGTTCATTTGAGTTGGAAACTCACTATACTTATTCAAAAAAAAGATAAATAAAACAAATTGATTCGCCAGAAAGTTATTATGATAATAAATAAATAGGTACATGTATATCTGCTATTCTGCACAGTTCATGGGTTACCTAACTGTTGTATACCAATTTACAGACCGTGATTTTTCCTATATCATAATTTACCAACTTATTGGTGCACAATTAAATTTCATTCAAGCTTAAGCTTTGCAGCCTTCCCATACTTCCAATTGAATTGATTGTACGATTCATAATGATATTACTCCATCATATCTACCTAAGAATTTAAAATTTAATTTGCAAATTCATTTTGTACTTGAAACTTGAATATTTTGTAATTTTGATGTTGTTGTTTTATATATTGGAAATTAAATTGAATTGAATTAAATTTAATAAATAATTGATCACATGTGTCATGAGGTAATTAGGTAGAGATTCAAACCCACATCCAAACCTGAATTCTGATTAAGTTAATAAAACTTTCAGCTCAAGAATTCAAGGCCTGGAAGTAACTGGGTTTCAGCGACTGCATCATTACTTCTAGAGGACAGAGAGGGCGCCATATATTCAGGACCAGGCAGAATCGTGTGCGGGCTTCACTCCATAGCACATTCAAATGGGGACCAAACACTGGCATTTTTTAATCGCCGTTACTGATAAGTGGATAATATCTATTTCTTCTAGTTGTGTATTTCCTTTTTTGTATCACTAAAAATGGAAATAATATTTGTTTTCTTTCAAAATCCACAACATCTGTTTTGACCGACCATTGTAGGCTGCCATGTTTTCCAACAGTACCCTGCACAACATCATTTGAGCGGGCATTAACAAAAAGCAGGATAGCTAACCACTGCTGCCGAGTCTGGTGCTATGTCAGGTGGTTACGTAACTCACTTTTTTAATTAGTGCACGCTCAGATGACGTTTCACGCGGTACTGTTGGATACCATGTCAGCTGAAAACAGATGTTAATGGTCTCAAAACATTGATTATTTCCATTATTCGTGGTACCCAAAGGAAGATATACGACTAGAAGTAACAAGAATTATATACTTATCAGTGACGGTACGCAAAAATTCAGCGTTGGTTCCCCTTTAAGCTACATAGTGAGCAGCCTGTGCTCCTCGGTGGTGTTTCACAAAGATTCTAAGTTGAACTTAACACGAAGTTGGGCCTAACAATTATGGAAAGCCATTTGTAACCTTGGAATAAAACATATTCAAAAGCGGTAAACAAAAAAAACAAGTATTTTGACACTTCCACCCCAAAAATATAATCAGATATTTCAAGGCTCCTGGGTAAAAACAAAATAATATAACTGGTTTGATCAAACTTTGTGCCTTTTCAAAAGAACTGCTTTTAACAGTTTTTAGAAAGAAACTTGCAGCTTTCCATACTTTTTATGTCCAAGTTAGTGTTAAGTTTAAATTGGGAACTTTACGAAACACACCCCATGGCTGAAAAGCATCCTCTAGAACAACGATGCAGTCCCTTAAAGCTAAGATTGACATGAGAAAGAGGGAGAGAAGATACTTTTTTTTTTGGGGGGGGGGGGGGGAAGATTCGGTTGCAGAGTGGGTCACAATGAAGGGAAAAAAATAGAGAGATATGGTTTGAATTCGGAGAGTACTTACACTTGGAAGAGAATTATTTTTGTAAGGCGAGAGCCCCATGAATCTCTACAGTCGGAAAGGGGTGGAAAACACAGTACGTCAAAGGTGGGCTGGAACGTCAGCGCTCAATTCAATAAACGGGCTTGAGCTAAGACTACCAAGCACACAGCTATGATATATATGTATATATGATGGCGGGTAGTCCAACGGGGCTTGAGCTAAGACTACCAAAGCATACATTCATCTACATGTATCATGATGTTGTGTTTTTCATTCTTGAATAAAACAAATATATTACATCTTTCTGGGATCAATCATATTGGATTCAGTACAATAAAAATAGCTGGAGCAAAGACTACCAAGCATATTCAAACATGTATGTATGGGCAGGTTAAACTGGATACATCGGGTTCAACTTAACTGGGTCTGCAAAAATTCCACTGAAAATACATTCAAAATTCTAGTCTACATCATAATGTGTTCTCTTGGCTGTCAAAATAGTACAATATGAATGCAAGGAACGATTTTTAAAATGTGGCATGCATAAAACTGTTTGATCAATATCACACAGAACACAGCACTGAACTCATAATTGACCTCAATTAAACAGAAAGAGCATAATTATTTCATTATAAAGTCTGCCATCCTATTAAAAAGTTTGTGTTTTTCAATAAATTTCTTGTTTTTTATTTTCAGTTGTAATCAAATAGATGTATCGGGGAATTCTAATTTAGCAACACTTTTGTAATATATTCCTTAATATTATTCAAAAGACTTCACACTATTATGAGCACATTTGTAACTTACTGTTTTCCAACAATTATACTTTCATCAATAAAACAAGAAAATATATTCATCCACTCATATTACGCAACCATCTAGTGAATGTAAATCTATCCATGTAAAAGCAAAATTGTAAAGATTACCGGTAGCTAATTTACTTTTTTACAACTAAAATCTTGTTTATAACAGAAGAACAGTGAACAATCCTTTCTCTAAAGCCCGACCAGCAAATTTCATGTAGGTACAAACACACAAATGCACAGAAACAAAGAGCAAGCCCCTTTGAAACAACATGTAGACTTTCTTTGTATAAATATTATCTTATCATGCAAGTACTATTAAACACCGCCGTAGATCTGCAACCTCTTTTTTTATTAATTGATCCCCCAAAAGGGATTGCAGCAAAACTACCCAGAGCTACTAGACAAGTTTCCACACTAACTTATCTTATACTTGCCCATTTGGGGACAAGTAAATCATGAATATTCATATTTACTTGTCCAAAATCACATTAGGTCCACTAATATATTTAAATTTCAGATCAATTATAATTTTTTTTTTTTAATGTTTGTACATTTTTTTTCTCTCGTAGGATAACAGAAATGTTGCCCGATTGGACAAGCAAACTTGACCATTAATTAATGAAATTTTACTTGCCTAACATCCACTTTTACTTGCCCCGGGCAAGCGGGCAAGTGGTAGTGTCGAGCCCATGTATGACAAGTCACTTTATGACTCTGCACCCACTGCCCAAAACGCACAACACTTCTAAACATTTATTTTTGTTGCAATATTGCAAAATGCAACGTAAAGAAAAGCACATGCACAGCAAAGCCCTTCAAAAACTTTTTTTTCCTAGTTGAATTATTCAGCAACAAACAGAAAATCTATCCCACAACTATGTTAAATGTTGTCAACAGCTTCCTCATCATTTCATATTTCATATTCACTCAAACCTAAGAGGGTAACTTTACTCAAAGCCAAATAGCGGTATTGTGAAATGCCTCACGCCCGAAAAAATTAAATATACGGTTTTATCACCGACCATGTGAAAGAATATAACATTACTTATCTGTGAATGTAATAAGTTGGACAAAAACCGTTTTGAAATTGTCCATCTGAGCCAAATTTTTTTTGAAATGACAACAGTCTGCTAACTGTGTGCAGATTCAATTCATCTGCAAACAACACCGTATGCAAATTTCAACAGCTATCTACAAGTACTCCCAAGCCAGCAAAGATGGGCGGAACAAGCTCTGAAAGGTTGTCCCGATCTCTGACAGCGGCGCGCATGGAACTTTACTTACATTTCTGCATTTAACAATGTTATGGTTCAGATTTTACCACAAAAACCCTCTTTTATACTGTTCCAACCGTGTCAATCAATTAGTTTAGCAAATAGAGTTGAACTTGATTTCCATAACTTTCCCAATACTGCTTTTTGGCTTTAATCATACTTTGAACAGTTCAAGACTTGCATTCAATTTTAGAAGGGTATAGCATGCATTCTCCATACACAACAGCCCACAAGTATTTTAGGGTTTAGTCCCAATTTTTGTCCAATTTCCTGCTATAGGCATGCAATCACACTTACATGTATAAAGCATAACTGTATTGACATATTATATCTATGCATCTTTTATTTATATAAATGACAGATAGTATCTTTCTATTAAACTGGTTTCAGTTTTGATCTTGCTGGTTTAATCGAAGCATATAAAAGTTTCTTCTAGTAAACTTTTGTTTATTTCGCATTTAACTTAAAGTACCAAATCATTGCAGTGCCAAGACACGTAGAATACAGTCTAAAGTGCAATTCCTGACCGACATACACATAATCACTGATTTTTCTAGTGCAATGCAAAATAATTGTGTTTCAACATAGTTGCAATTTCGCAATGGCTTTCTTCATGAATATAATTTCTACAAACTCAAGATTGATATTTGTGACCGGCCCTGGCAATATCATGTACTTGACATCAAGAGTTTTGCAAATAAAATGGCTTTTAAAGGGATCTAGTAACTTTGTTGACATGTGCAACAATTGATGAGTGGTTGATACAATGTATATTGTTGTTATCTGATATATCCACTGGGTGTTGTGTGAAAATTTCAAGTTAAATGGACATTATATGGCCGAGTAATGAGCAAAAATGCAAAGTGATATTCAGTAATAAACTCATTGCACTCACTTTGTACATGGTTTTCGCAGTCCAGTGGATAATTTAACATCTGAACACTTCAATCGTAAATATCTTATTAACGAAAGGGACATTTGAAAAACCAAAACCTGTCCCATGCTTTTATTGTTTATACTGTTTAAATATTCCAATTGGATTTTGAGGATATGGACAATGTTACTTAGTCCCTTTAAAATGAAAAGTATGTTATCACATGTCACACATTTTACACATTGAAGTGACCATAATTTTAACAATTATCTAATACCATTTTGACTATTTTCAATCAAATGATACCTAATAATGAGTAGGCCGTTTCTAAAAGTATAACAAACCTCAATTTGCATTTTGGCTGACTAGAGCCAGATTTAGACAGAATTTGTAACATTTATTGCAAATGTGATATTAAAAGCTCTGAATGTTTGTGTATTTTTTTCTTCTTTTCTGCAAGTATGGTGATGAAACATTTACATCAATCTATGTTTGGAGTTTATAAGTGGACCTACACTAGAAGATTAGCATGTGCAACATTATTTACTTCAGTAAACATAAACTAAATCAAATAAATAAAAGCTCTGATTGTTTGTTTGTTTTTTTACTGCAAGTATGCTGATGACACATGTTTGGAGTTGTACAAGTGCACCTAAACTAGTAGATTATCATGTGCAACATCATCTAGTAAAATAAACACAAACTATTTGTGGCAGTTTTTGCTAATTTGGCAAGCCCAACACTCTAATAACCCCTTGTCTATGGGAACCGGGTGGTCTATGTGCAAAGTCTATTAGAATTTCTGAATCTCAAAGGGAACGGGTTAAGTTTTTAAACTTGTCACAGTACCAATTTTAAAAAAACTAACGATATACGTAGAACTTGAGATATTTCATGACATTCCCATTTTACAGACGGGGAAACAGAAGACAAACAGAAGGAGGGAAAAAGAAAGAGCAAAATTTGTTTAAAATTTAAAAGTGAGGCAGCGTGCATTTGTTGATACATATAATTATTATTAAAAGCAGGCAATAGCAAGGATATGTTACCTTCTTTATATCAAAGCAGGTATTAAAAGGGTTATAAGAAATGAAACAAGACACGTTACAAGACGAGCATTACATACATGTATCGATAACGAGCAATGTGAGGGGTAATAACTATGCCCTACTGACAGTTATTGCGCTTCACAGACTTGTCAAAATAATAGGAAAAAAATACACAAAATAGGAAACAAAACATGCTTTATGGTCAGGTACTGGCTGATCTAGAGTAAAGAACATGTAATTGTAAACCTAGCCCCCCCCCCCCCCCAAAAAAAAAATAAAAATAAAAAATAAATAAATAAATAAATACATTTTTTTTTAAAATAATAATACTAATACTAATTTAATTAATTAATTAATTAATACAAATAAATTAATAAATTAATAAATTTAAAAAAAAAAATTTAAACATAAAATCTATATAAAAAAATACAATTTGTTGTTGTATAGTTGGCTTTTGCTGGAATAGAAATGATACTATTTTATCAGAACCTCATGAAGTACAAAGTACTGTAGTTAAGCTGAACAGGGGAGGGGAGGTCGAAGAGAAATAAACTAATAAGTACTGACAAAACATTTTGTTATACAAATGGATGCAAAAACCAAAGCAAATCAACAACAAAAATCACGTAAATCAAAGGGAAAAACCATCAATGCATCAAAAAAAAAAATAAAATAAAAAATAAAACATAAAGTGTATAAAAAACACAAAATGACAGCACAATGTCAAGCTCCAATCAAACACAAACATGTACATGTTGTAAGATCCATTGTATCGTCACTTTTTCTACAAACTTGCTCTTTGCCCTCTCTGACGTTTACCCGATTGTTTTAAGTGGATCCATGAAAACAACAGATGCTGCTCTGACCTGGCTAACAAACTTAAGACTTGACATGATAGAATGTGCCTATATGTCATACAGAAACAAACATCTACAAACTGGGTATATAGACCAAATGGCAATGTGGGCGAATCCGGGCCAATTTGAGTAAAGTCCGACCACTAGACCAAAAGCACCTAGTATCCTCTTCCTATTGTTGCATAACCTGGTATTTACCGAGATCCACCCTTGGACCCTACGTCTAGTTGCTTTCTGAACTCAAGTTAGCTATAAGATCTGGATAACCCGACAAACAAACTCCCTTGCCCTTGCACTAATAGCTATGCTAGTGATCCTAACCTTACACTAATACTGATCCTAGTTAGTATCACTTGGTGGATGTTTCACAAAAATTCTACGTTGAGCTTAACTCTTAGTTAGACTTAACAATTATGGAAAGCCGTGTGTAGCCCCAAACATATTCAAAAGCAAAAAAATGTGTGCATTTGAAAATTCCAACAAAAATATATATCAATTATTTCAAGGCTCCTTGATTATAACAATAGTGACTGATTTGATCAAACTTTATGCCTTTACAAAACTGTAACAATTTTACAAAGAAGTTAAAGGCTTTCCATAATAGTTAGGTCCAACTTTAAGAGTTAAGTTCAACTTTGATTCTTTGCGAAACACCCCCAAGGTTTGTTGGTAATTTGGCTTTTAAAGATGTGTTCAATGATTTTTTTTAAATTGTATGTTTGGATCTCCCTTTCTCGTCAACAACAGACAGAGAGACCCAGCTAAGGGTTTCGAAACCTGGAGGGCAATTTATGCCAAGGGCAATTCCAAGCAAAGTGTCACGGTGTTACCAAATATTAAACCCCTTTGCCATGTGAATCCTGCCAATATTGTTTGTGGATACTGGAAGCATTTCAGCAGTTTTATAATAAAGAAATCATTAAAGGAACTAAAGAATACAACATATTTTGGCACTATTCCATAGTTGATGTCTTGTAAACTAGGTCTGCAGAAAAAAACCTCCATGAATATAAACACAGTAGTGATTTTAGGCTAATTTTCTGATGCCAAATCTCACTTAGCAGCCAGTTTACACCCCGCCCACATTTAGGGTCCAAAATCAGCAGCGGGATTGACACTTACTTCGACAATTGACGGCTTACGTCATCTAGAGAATTTAGAGAGGCGTCGTGTACAGAGACTATGGGGCAAAGTTCTTTAGATGACGTCACACCAATAGAGGGCAGCATAATCAATTTTGGCGATTTAAAAGGGGCGTTCCCAGGACAATTAGATATTTACTAATTACCCAAAAATTGATTGATTTCATAGAGAGCCGAATTATGAAAATTAGGCCATCTAGACGCTGTAGTTCCTTTAATATTTAAAGGATTAAAAAGCCAAAAGGCTTATTTTATGGCAGCACCGTGACATTTTGTCACCGCTTGGAATTACTCTTATGAATAGAAGCATGGGATAGGTTTTTTGGTTTTGCAAATTTCCCTTTTGTTAAAAAGATAATTACAAATTAAAGTGTTTGTTACTAGATCCCTTTAAGTCCCACCATTAGACCAATTTAAGCATCTCTCCTCCTACTCCTAGATGTTGTTGTTGTTATTATTGACTTGACTATTGTTGCCAATTTAAATTCTCTTCATATTTCTTCTTCTTTTTAAAAAAAATATGATTGTCTTACCTCGTATTTATTGAGATCCATCCGCAGAGCATCCAGTTTCTTGCCGATCTCGGTCAGCTGTCGGTCCACACTGCCCACATCACCCAGGCTAGGGGTGTTGGTGTACACCACTCTCATACGCATCAGGCCCTCTCTGTCAGATGATGGACATGATGAGGTAAGGAAAGAGGGGGGTAGATTGGGTGGATGAAAAGGGGTGAAGAAGAAAATGGAAAGGATTGAGGAGGGGATTAGGCAAAAAAGAAGATGAATTGAAAATGAGATAAAAAAGATAGGGCAATTGTGCCATTTGTATACCAAGCCCAAATTGTCTTGCAATTTTCCTAATTTCATTCTGATAGTATCGGTTAGCCGGTTCTCACTATATCATGATTACGATTTTTAAAAATATTTTTATATATGACCTCATGACCTCAAAATCTAACCAGTTCATTGGCTAATCAAGATACATACAAGTACATGTACCAAGTTTGATGCATTGTATAGACAGGTTCTTGAGATAAAGCCATTTCTAGTTAATTTTCACTTATAATGAGCCTTATGACCTTTGACCTCATGACTTCCAAAAACATTGTTTCATGAATATACAAGTACATACAAGTTTGGTGATGATCCGTTCATTGGTTCTTGAGATACTATGATGACGATCTATGCCCCGTCACCTTTGCCCTCATAACCTCGAAATCGTGTCAGTTCATTGGCTCAATAAGGTTCATACTTGAATTAGGTTTGGAGATAATCTGTTCATTGGTTCTCGAGATACAACGATAACGAGCTAATTTTGCATAAATAAAAAGCCCTGTGACACTGCCTCAAATATTGGCACACCACCAAAGATGTTTAATCAACCTCTCTTTCATGTGTATGCATTATGTAATGGTATGGAATAAATGAAAGAAATAAGCCCCGAGACTAACTTTGACTTGACTTCCGACTCGATTTGACTGTTGAGCTCGTCGATCTTTTCTTTGAGTTTCTTTGATTGCTGGTTGGGTGGCAAGTGGCTAAAATCTTCTTTTGGCTCCTCCTAGAAAAACGTAGACGAGATTGAAAATAAAACAAAAATAGGAATTAAAGACACGCATTCAAGAAGAACGAAAGATAAATCTAAAATTGGACACATTGCATAGTACTTTCTACTGATTGTAACTTCGATGACGGTAAGAAATCTTGAATATGATTGTCCAAAAATACTTATTGTCGAGGTATTTCGCTGTTACAATCAGTTCAAAAGTTCTGTGCAACAATGCCATTACAGTCAAACCTGACATAGCGGCCACCTTTCTCTAGCAGCCAACCTGCCTACAGTGGCCACCGAAAGTTATCCCCTGGTAGAAAAAAAGTATTTGATAGTACTTGTCTATAGTGGTCACCTGTCTACAGTGGCCAGTTTTCTTGTTTCCCTTAGGTGGTCACTATACACAGATTTGACTGTGCTGGAACCTGTCTATAGTGGTCACCTGTCTACAGTGGCCAGTTTTCTGGTTTCCCTTAGGTGGTCACTATACACAGGTTTGACTGTATATTGCATTCAGCAAACCACTGGCATACATCATGCACTAATGTGGCAGAAAGAGATAAAAAATAAATACACAGCACGTAACCAAGACAACTTGTAAAGAAGGAAAAATATGGAATTGATTCTTCTGAAATTGACCTGTAAGAATATTAGTTACAAATCAACTCCTGCATGTTTTGTTAACGTATTGGTATTACAACTTTTTTGTTCATATAAATTACGAGATATTTATCTATGAATTCCACGTGTGATAACCTCTGTTTCCGTGTTGTTCTCTTGTTTCGATATTAAATGTATATCTAATATCTAGTTTGATATCAAAATGAAGATCAAATATTCAATCTTACCCAAGGAGCTGAAGTAGTTGAAAAAAAAATGCACAAAGGAATTTATTCTTTGGTTCACTTTATGTTTTACAAGCATCCATGCTCGAATAACGTGTGCATTTACATTTATTTTTGCTATTCTTGATGCTTTTTTTACAAGTTTTGATATGGTTGTGCAGTGAAATTTTGCAAGGATATGCAATAGACACCAAGCACTTTTCTCCATTAACGTTGTACCAAATGCAAGTGTATTACAAATTGGCAAAATCTAATATACAATTATGATATTAAATGAAAAATATTCAAAGTCATACAAAATTACCAGCATAGCAGTCCCTTGCCGTGCAATGCACACCACCTCTTCATCCCATGCAATATTGAACGTACAGCATTTAATACAATTAATGTCAAACATTTGTAACATACATGTACACATTTACAATCACATGCAACACATACAGACCATCGATGCAACTAATTTAACATGAGTAATAACTTACAATACCAATATGCAAGTGAAGTTGTGAACGTTACAAATTTCTATAATCGTTTCCATGCACGGACTAACTTTGTGATTATTGATTACGTTGTATTGTCTTCTCTGCTTCAAAGGGTTATCTACATTCTCGTGTGCATGCTAAAGATTTGTTATTTTTTATTCTCTAATGTTTTTGCCGTTGTTTTCCGAGACCAGATGACATGAAATAACAACAGACGAGTTGACTGCCCCACTAGAAATAATCTCCCTCTGAATACTTAAGTTTGAAAATGTTGTTCTAATCAATAATCAATTCATCTTCAAATTAAAATTACATAATAAAAGACAAAAGGCAAATGGAAATCGAGGACAATTTTATTTTGCCTAACAATGCCTTCAATTTTCCTTTTGAATATTTCATCTCAATTTGTTTGTTTCACCTTGTTACTAACTCGACCTTTCAGACAAACGGCCGAGGATAAATGTCTTTCGTTTGAACACATGTTAAAATGTTTCTTGTTTTTATTTAAATGATCTTTTCAGATTGATATATTTACTTTACTTTCTAAGGTAGATTATTCCAAATGAGGCAGAACTTCAAATTATCAACAGGACATGCCAGGGGCTGTTTCACAAAGATCCTAAGCTGAACTTAAATTCTAAGTTGGATTTAAAATCATGGAAAGTCATTCGTTGCTATGTAAAATGCATACATTATTTTTAAATACAACATATGATTTGGTTTAAAAGCATAAATATTTTTCTATTATCAATGAGATGTTTATATTCTCGATGTAAAATTAATTAAAAGTCTCAAATATAATGCACTTTTGCTCTTTAATATTTGTTTATATTACAAGGCTACAAAAGCCTTGCCAAAATTTTTAATCTAACTTTGATTTCATTACAAGGCTACAACAGCCTTTCCATCATTTTAAATCTAACTCTGATTTCATTACAAGGCTACACAAGCCTTTTTATAATTTTAAATCTAACTCTGATTTCATTACAAGGCTACAAAAGCCTTTCCATCATTTTAAATCTAACTTTGATTTCATTACAAGGCTACAAAAGCCTTGCCATAATTTTTAATCTAACTCTGATTTCATTACAAGGCTACAACAGCCTTTCCATCATTTTAAATCTAACTCTGATTTCATTACAAGGCTACACAAGCCTTTTTATAATTTTAAATCTAACTCTGATTTCATTACAAGGCTACAAAAGCCTTTCCATCATTTTAAATCTAACTTTGATTTCATTACAAGGCTACAAAAGCCTTGCCATAATTTTTAATCTAACTCTGATTTCATTACAAGGCTACAAAAGCCTTTCCATCATTTTAAATCTAACTTTGATTTTATTACAAGGCTACAAAAGCCTGCCCAAAATTTTAAATCTAACTTTGATTTCATTACAAGGCTCTAAAAGCCTTTCCATCATTTCAAATCTAACTTTGATTTAGGTTCAACTTTAAATCTTTGTGAAAACATCCTCCGGAAGGCAACAGGCTATATTAGGGGCATTGGCAGCATACCAGCCAGTATCGATGGATAGGGAGGCAATATGACTAGTGGGCGGTTGGTGGCATCATGTTGGGTTGGTTGCATTATGTTGGGTTGGTTGTAGTTGGATGCAATTGGTTGGGTTGTGTGCATTGTGGTAATGGTGGTGGTGGTTGCATTAAATGTATGTTTAGATGGCTGGGGGTGTTGGTGGTTGGTGGATGGTTGGTGCTAGGTAGGGGAGCTATGTTTGTGCGAGGGATGTGTGAGTATGCCTACTCTCCTACGTTCATAGCGGAGATCTACAAGTAGGTATTGCATGCAGATGTGAGATGTAATCCAATTGTGTAAATAAATGTCATTATTGAAAATGTTGCATCAACGTTTCCCTTCCTTTAAAGATATATTTACTCTTCGAGGTCATGACGATATGAACTAGAGATGTATTTCCTTCATCTTCAACAATATTGAACTAACGTAAAAAATATTGCTCTACGAAATATATATGATTTGGTAAATTGGTAGGAATTCAATTCATATGATGGTTGGGTGGGGTAGTGTGAAAGTATTGGGGGAGGGGAGAGTTAGTGTTGGGGGTATGATTAGTATGAAAATGGAAGATAAAAGATTGGAATCAGTACCCCCCCGTACTCAATCTATCAACAAACTACCAACAAACGCTGTGAAATATCTGGATAGGTAAATCTCCTTTTTCCTGAATGGAATATAATATCCACTAACTCAAGATTTACTATATTCTATTGAAACTTAATCACATCTTAAGTCTATGGTACATGTACATAACATTTCTGAGAAGAACAAAAACTGATTGCAAACGATTTACTTTTTTTCTTTTTACACTTAATTTCATCGGTGATACAAAACTTTTCTGGAAAAAAAATATTGCAAATGTTTGTTCGTCAAATATTTTATGTCCACAACATATCAGTTGTTTGAAAATAAAGAATATATATATACTGTACACAAGAAGTGATAGATATATCATGCTCAACACATCACTTGGTCATAGAATTGGTAGATGCTTGTGTCAGGAAAACAATATTGTTGAACAGTAACAAAGTCTGTACAAACATAAGTTAGTAAATAAGTGTTCATTCTTGAAAATAAATACAAAAAGTGAAGTAAAACACTACTAGAACTGCATTATCAAGAACTTCACAAATATAATTGAAAGTCTCACTTGAATTTACAACCTTTATTCAATTTTGTTCAAGTAGATGTATGTTTGATGACATAACTTTTGCTAATTTTCAAATCAATATTTCTAGTCAAGTTGTGATCAAAAGTTTTGGGATGAAAATATAACAAGTTGCAGAAAAATTCCCTCGTAAAAAATTTTGAATCATGAAAATGGTTGAAGCCATTCCAATGATCGCAATCGCCGATATATCAGTGAAATTGTTCTTTCTTCACAATCGGCAACGAAATGACGTGATGTTGGGGAGGCACAGGCAAAAAACATATTATGATCAGACATGTATGACAAATATAAAAAATCAAAGTAAACTGATTTCAAATATGCAAATATCGATGGAAAAATATGAAAAAATAGATACAGTATATCCATATGCACAGACTGCAAAAGAAGGCGGAGCCAACTCTACAAACTACTTCAAGAATAAACACCGGCTTGCCATACTGTCAGACTTAAAGACAATATTGAGTTCTGGTAGGCTGATTTTTAAACAAATTTAACATTCAAACCAATTAAATATGTACCAAATGTTCAGAATAACATCTGCAAAACAAATTTGATAAAAAGTGTTGACCCATATTTGACTTTGGTATCACATGCATTCTCCTTGGATAGTGACCCAAGTATTCTTAGGACCAGCCTTGCATGGGTTGACAGAGAGTAATTTTCAGAATCATAACAATATTGGGGACCTTGAAGAGGCAAAAAAACATTGCTTAGTCCCACAAAATATTATCCCTGTCAGAGATTGTTTGTGCATATGACTTGTAGCAATTGCTCATTTTCTTATCTAAGAATTGACTGGCAAAGACTTCTAAATTACCCAGAAAAATAGTATAAACATATTAATTTTCCAAAAAACAAATGTTACCACCAGTACTCAATATCATCTTTCATTAAAAAAATCATAAGGCACTTCAAAGAGGAAGCTATTGTATTTGCTTCGATGCAAAACATACCTGGAAAAAGGAAAGGGGTCTCTGAAAGAGGGATAAAAAAATACAATAAATGAATAAATAAATTGAAGGAATTGAAAATATTTCTAGAAGGAATTTAGAAGGGTCAGTAGACCGAGGCGTTCCTCAGATGTAAGACAGGGGCCACTTTCATGAAAGGCTCTTTTAGCTTAGACCATCTTAACTGTCACATGACATTGATCTACGGACATACGGATGGCATTTGTTCTGATCACAAAGGACACGGTTGGACGTGTGACAGCAAAGACGCTTTCATGCAACACGTGTTGCCGTAAATGTCAATGTTATACCAAGGTTGCGTGCGAACATAGTTGAGAGCCTTTCATGAAACGGGCCCCATGCAAGTCTACTTTTACAAATATAGGGTTGGGAAAAATTATGAAAAAGGAGATTATTTCAGGTCGGTAAAACAAGGGTTTTTTAAGGAGTAGGACTGGTCTACTTCTACAAATATGGCACATCTGCGGAAAGTCTGCTTCGCATTGGATTCTACAGAGAAAAGGCATTTTCTGGGCACATTTGTCCAAATTCCTACCAGTTGGTTAAGTTATTTGTCCAAATTCCTACCAGTTGGTTAAGTTTAACCTCAGGTTAAATGGTGTCATTTGACATCATTCTGAGCAGTCCATTGGCTACTTTTAACCAGTGAGTTATAAAAACATATTTGATATTTACATCCAACCAGCTGATGAGTATTGAAACCTACAAATAGTTTGTAAAAAGTTAGAATTATATTCTTGTCATCTCTAATTTTCTAAATACTACTCCTATACGTTTGTCAATGTATAGCCTACTCTAAGGAGCTAACACTGTGCAAGTATTGACTTCGTTCCCACAGCTGCAGTAATTGTTAATTAAGGAAAGCTTATACACAACATTTTGAATGCATAAACTACTAAATAACAATCAAAATTCACAAGGACTGTATGGAAGAGGTCTAATAGCGTTAAGACAATGTTACAACTATGATTAGTGCATCATGTTTGGATTGAAGATAGTAGGGGAAAGTTTTACTTCTTGAATGAGCAATTTATCGTTAACTAACCTAAATATGGTTGACTACAAGTTTTCAAAGTTTTACACAATTATGCTATCAAATTACAACTAATGTAGCCGGGGGGCATCATATTCCGTCTCATGTAGTGTTCCACTATTATATAATAATGCTGATCATTTCGCTTATCTAACCTGTTAGAGACAATTCGATTTTGGTATAACATGCATCTCCAATCAAACCCTGTCTCGGTATATTCAAAGACCAGTCCTGAACAAGATTAAGTTGCTCTCACATAAACCCTTTGCAAAGTGAAGTTGCATGATATACGACCGATTAATACCCAAGTGATGTTGCGCAAACAATTTATTAATTGAGCATGCAATCCTTTATTCCTAAACATTTACTCCGATTAATTGTGATCAGACATTCAAATGTGATTACATAATCCTCATTCCTCCCTGTGCAGTGGCTATGAGAGAAAAGATTGCAATTATATAGCGCCTAAAACAGGGTTTCTAAGTGCTGTAGCATAAGTACATTTGTATAACCCTTGGTCATCAGGTACAGTTCAAACCTGCACATTTATTACCTTGTGCACCATCTCAACTTCATTGAGAGCAAACTAGCCCGAGCTGCTCAAAGCACTATAGGCTAATTAACGGCCGAACAAGTATAGTATTATTTATACTCCTGGGTAAAGACTAGCAATGTAGATTAAATGTCTTGCTGATAGACATAAGTGCCGGAGCATTGATCGGTTTCAAACCTGGCTCCCGTGATTGGAAGTCAAGTGCTTTTTCGATCATGCCGCAACACCTCCACTTTAAATTTAACCTTGCCTAAAACTTAAAACTTAAAACCTAAGTGCTTTATGTCATAGGTATTTGAACCAGTTAAACCCATTGTGGCATCGATGAATCAGTTCTGAGAGAATAAGTGAGGTTGGAGCTTGATAGTTATTTGGTATATTCTACTAAAGTAAGCAGACCAACATACAAAATCATGTACTGTGACTAAAAATCTTGATCAAACCATATCTTCTGAATATTCGACTCAAATTTGGCTCATATTTGATTTACAAAAAATCCGATGATATTAACCAGATGATATTTCGTTAGCACAAATTTGTGAGGTACGGCTTGCAAGGAACTGAAATTAGTTAAATACACAATTATTTCAGTGTAATTTAGCCGTAATTAAAATATTGCACAAGATTATTAAACATTATAGCGAGAAACAATTTAACATTTGGTCAATAACTACATGTATGCATAAGAGATTCGTAGGTTTAATACTCAAAAACTATCAAGCTCAAACTCCTAGAGAGTGTGAAGAGATTAAAGGCAAAGGGAAATTTTGGGAAAGTGTTAAAGATATGTGTACAAATATTAGGGCATGCTACCTGCCTTTGTATCTGTATCTGTATAAATGGAAGTGTTATCTAGGTATTTTGTCTGCAGTAAGTGCTATTATTTTGAGAAGCAGTTTTTTTTTTAAATAAAACAAAAAAATGGGGAACACACCTTTCTTCTGAATGTTCTAAAATACTGTTTCACAAACAACACAAACATAAAATAAAAAGAAAACAATACAACAAAATGATAAAAAACAACAAAATGAAATAAGAATAGAATAGATAATTTACAAATGGAGAAAACTCAAAAAGAGGTGACTCATTTTTGTTTTTTTAGTGAGGGGGAAACTGGGCAATATATAATACAATGAAATAAGAAAAGAAATGATATTTAAAAAATTAAACTGAAAAGGAAGTGGTACAGGTTTTTTCTGTTTTTTTTAAAATACAGTTGGAGCAACTCGGCACTAGAAAATAAAATGAAATAAGAAAAAGTTAGGATAATTAACAAATAAACACAACTTTAAAAGATGTGGCCCAGCTTTGCTTTTTTTTAAATTTATGGTGGAGGTAACTTGGCAACAGACACTAAAAGAATAACAAACAAATTACAAAAAAGACTAAGAAAATAGGTGGCTCAGCTTTTCTTTGTTTGATTTCTTCTTTTTTTTTGGTGGGGGCATAACACAGCAACTATGTGTTAAACATTAAAGCTTCACTTTGGAGAAAAATCAAGGTCGCAAACAGTCTTCAAATAAATGGCATAAAACTAGACATATAAATGTAACGAAAACATATAATTTGGAGAAAAAAGCACAAGGGTGGACGGCACAGCTTTTCACAGCTCGGGTACACCTAAAGGCAAATGACAATATTCACATAATCGTTTGATTGAAAGGAAGTAGCAAAGATTGTAACAAATGTTCAAACATAAACGGGTAGAGGCAATGAAAGGAAAGAAATATATCAAGAAAACTTCAAAGGGGGGGGGATCAGCTTTTCAAAGACCCTTATTGCATAACATATCTGGGTATACGTCAGAGCCTTTACTTCATGGCAAAACTACATTACACTTTTAGGATGCTTTCATACATTATTTATTAAGTTTATTTTAAAGAAACTATCATATTTCTAAACCATTAAACCATTTATTCCCAAGCATAAAAGAATGCTAAAAAACAAAACAAAGCTGCAGCTTTGAGAATGAAGTACAGAATATAGAGATATGCAAACTAAATATAACTAAGTCATTCATATCAAATCTACTTCTGCTAATTATTCGTAAGCCATGCAAACAAACTACTGCGCACAACATAAAACGCCTCAAGCACAATCCGCGACAGAAGCGTGGTATATTATACCTAGTATTTCACCATTTTAACAAACATATTTTAATAAGCTATAGATAGACAGACAATTACTAAGCAGAAAATATGCAAAACCTTACCCCCATCTAAATATTCTGTACTGATCAGTTTGATAAAGTTCTTTATGAATTCAAGCAAAATTCAAGTCCCAAAATAGTATAAACCAATATTATGATTATGTGGCATCAGGACTGATCAGAAGGGGAAATAACTTCTTTGATTCATAATTTGTCTAAATAAAAGGGTAGAATATGTTAGAATTGGAAGGGTTATGTTATAAAATAGGAACAAGAAATTGGAAGGTTTCAATAATAATGTAGGTACATTCGTTTTAGATTTGTTCCATTAGTTAATAGTCGTAAAATGCAGTATATGCACCTAGAACATGCAAAAATACCTTAAAGTAAGAAATATAAACTCTTACAAATAGCTCCCGCAAAACATGTGTGTACCTTTAATACAACCCATATCTCCACACAAAAATGGGAAAAAAGGCAAAATGGATGACTAAAATATAATTTCATATTGAGTTTGATATTCCATAACTCCACCAAATAAGCCAAAATGATGGATAATCATGTATTTCAATACATATTTTGAAATGGTGATAACAAAAATGTTTAAATACATCAGCAATGACTTTTGAATCCCAAGTGATGAGTAATTTCTTCTAAATAATGTATGTCAAGGAACAAACTTATCTATAAATGGGGATTTCAGATGTTATGGATTATTTTCAATATAAAAATGTTAATCCAATGCATTTAAAATGCTAGTTCCATACAATACAGGGTCCCCATACTATCTGCTCGGTAGCAAGCTAAATTGCAGACAAATTATAAGCAAAGAAACCACTATGAAACAGAAAATATGAAAATCAACATAATCTTTCATACATTGCAGATAAAATAATAGCAGCATACCATCCTAAATATTAAAAAATGCAAATTATACTAGCATTCCAAATCTTGAAATCATATTTTTGCATTTTTTTTTTTTAATATGGAAACATGCAATTCATGCAGCAGCAAGCTTTCCAAAGATTGTTTTTATCTCTAATTATTGAATCATTCAATTTAATCAACTGGTTGTTGCTAACACCAAACAGGCACAGCTTATTTATCCACGTTTAAATGGTTATGAAATATATCATCTTACATTATACTAAGATTACTCTTATCATTATTACTACTCTATTATTATCAAATCATTATTACTAGATTTTTATTTTATAATCAAATTATTATTAAAATATTAATATTACATTTTTAAAATTTTCATATAGTTACATTTTACAGTTTAATACCATTACTTTTAATGGGAAAGTCATTATAACATGTACAGTTTTAAGAACTTATATAGTATTATAGGTAACAGTATTAATTATCAAAATCTGAGGAAACTGATTTCGAAAAAAATTAGTTTATGACTAAATTATATGTCCTATTCAAACGAAGCAGTGCCTAATAAAGTATCAAATTAAACTGTAAATATTAAAAAAGCCAACACTATAAAATAATTTAAAGAAAAGTTCAAGATACTCCATGTAAATGTTTAAGGTGCTTTTAAAATCTCTTTATTTCATTTAGCTGTGCCTGCTGCAAACATATTAGGGGGGGGGGGGGTGCTGAGCATGCATCTGTGAGAGGGTTAATATACTGGGACTTCCTACAACTATATCATATACAAGAAGAATCCTCATTCTAAACATCACCACCGAGAGAGACATGACCGTGTTGGATGGTTGCATGGTACCTTGCGTTTAAAGGATGGAGTGTGGGGGATTTTCATCTTGATGCTTGAAGTGGGGCGCGACACGCCAGACTCTTCCTGAGGGGAGGACAGTTTGGGGGTGAACAGGGGGGCAGATATAGGGTATAGGAGAGAAGTTTGGGGGTGAACAGGAGGGGGGGGGGCAGATTTGGGGAAAAGGAGGGGCACATTTAGGAAAGAAGGGGCGGTTTCACAGGTTATAACAGAGGGTTGGTAAAGGGTATGGAACCGATGGGTGTAGAAGGGGGTGAATTGGAGGGGTAGATCAGAGTAGGGGCGGATTGATGGTAGGAGGGCGAGAATGTTAGGTGCAACGGGGGCGGATGGGGCAGAGGGGGAGGGGCAGAAACAGGTGAATTGTAGGGCAAGGAGGGGGTTAGGAAGCAATAGGGGATGGTGAAGAGTGGTTAATAACAAAGAATTAACGTTACAAACACAGAACAGTATTGTATGATTAGACAAGAGAGGTTAGAAAGCGAATCAGTGATTAATTACAAAGATTTAACGTTACAAAACACGGAACAGAATTTTATGGTTAGACAAGAGAGAAATTATGCGAAAGCGAATCAGTGATTAATTAAGAGACATTTAACGTTACAGAAACAGACAGAATGTTATTTTGTTATTAAGACAAAATGAGAGAAAATGAAGCAACAAAAGAAAGAAAGAAAGTAGCTTACATTCAGGAATTGAACGAGAACAAATTATTGAAGATTGAAGGATATTATGAACATACAGACACCAATGAAAATGATGTAACAAAAAAGTACACAATAAAGAAAAAAAGTTTACAGGGTAAAGATAAGATAGATTGGTAGGACAAGAAAATATTAAGTCAAGGTTTAGGAAATATGATAGGGGGCGGTATTTAGAGTCCATTTTTGTTAATATTAAATTTGTCACCACCACGAACACAAAACCGGGAAGAGAGTTAATTGAATAACCGTAGTCGATTAGTTGGAGTTGGGGGGGGGGGGGGGGGTGTGCAGAAATTTGGCAAGGATTAGTTAATAATAGAAGGTAAGCCACCGTAAACACCAAACAGGGATGAATAACAAATTAATGGGGGGAAGAAAAAAAATGAAATTAAAGATTAATAATGAAAACCCAAAGACATCCAGAAGAAAGGTGCTTTTTCAGAAATACAGATGTTGCATTTTAGAAAGGCGGAACTTACTTTCAAAATCTGGGCAAAAATTATTAATGGTTCATTCTGGAATATATTTGAAACACGTACAGTACATTCTATATATTGTTTCGTCTTATACCCCGAAGTACACATATCCATATTAAACATATTACACATACTGAGTAATGAAGATGATTTCACTAGTTAAAAGATCACCTTTAGTTATCATTATTTAAATAAGACAACCAAAAATAGTTTGTTAAACAAATTCACATCTTCAAATATATATGTATACATATTATATTATAAGTCAAATATGCAATATTAATTCAACAATAATCCACAACTTTATGATATTTCTGAATATAGGATATTTAAAGTCAAGTCATCACAGGAACCGAGTGTAATAGTCAATGCAACACCAAAAATAGTACACATGATTTTTCACCATCCAAAATATATAAAGAATCACTAATATATAATAATTAAGGAACATAATCAATATAAATCAAACTACAGAAACACATAATACAACCAACATAAATTACTGAACTAGAAGATTACAAAATAAATCTATCATATATCAGCTGTATAAAAAATAAATATGGGATATATGTTGACAGTGGTTGAATACTCGAACAAAAAATACTATATTTCAAGGTGAACAACGTTATGTGATTATATATTTTAATGAAGTGAATATATATATGTGTTGTGATTGCTAGATGTTTTCATGGACCAGTGTGTGCAATATTTTGGCAATCAAATTCTGGACAAAACGGTATAAGAGCAACAAAATCTCTGTCATTCACTCTGCTATATTGCTCAGACACTGCGTGCTGATATGGTTATATGATTTGTGTGTTCATGTGTGTAAAATGTAAATGAGTGTGGGTGTTAGAAATTGGTTCTTTTGAGTAAATACACATAATATATCAATTGATTTACTTTCTGTGTGAACTCTGTCTGTATAATGGCAAATCGACCAAATCAAGCAAAAAGGAAGATATGTGCTCAGCTCGGCTTGCTGTCACCTGCCAGATGTTGACACCTCTTGAAGTCCCCCACATTTTAGGAAGGGTAATGCAGGTCTCCTACTATTTACACCCGTTCAGGACTGACTCGATTTTGTTACATCATGAATTCTCCATGTGTTCTCCATAGACCCAAGCCCGATAATTTTCCGGACCAGTCCTGGGGGGTGTTTCACAAAGATCCTAAGTTGAACTTAACTCTAAGTTGGACTTAAAAAGTATGGAAAGCCATTAGTTTCTTTGAATTTTTTTTGTAAAAGTTCTTTTTAAAAGGCATAGAATGTTGATTCAAATCATTAATATTTTGTATTATCAAGGAGATTTCATGTTCTTGATGCAACATTTATGAAAAGTCTGAAATTATTATTTTTTTGCATTGAGTATATTGTATTCCAAGGCTACAAATGGCTTTCCATAATAGTTAAGTCCAACTTAGAGATAAGTTCAACTTAGGATCTTTGTGAAACACCCCCCTGAGCGGGTTAATGCTCTATTCATAATCACTACCTCAATACAAACAAAATCTCATATCTCACTCACAAACTCCTGTTAACACTACTGAAAGTCAATCTGACGCTAGAGAACTTTTATTACCTCTCGTTAAAAACAGTTCATTAGCGGCTACACAATCTTATCACCCAGACCATCGCGTATGCTATTAATGTTCACACACTAATCACACTTCTTTATGCTTCATCGGGCCTTTAAAGGGACTTAGGATTATTGTCCAAATCCTCAAAATCCAATTGAAATTCTAGCGGTTCCATCATACCTTGTTGTATTCTTATTAACAAAAAAAGCATGGGACAGGTTTCGTTTTTTTAAATTTCCCTTTCGTCAAAAGATATTTACAAAGTGTTCAGATATCAAATTATCCAATGGATCGTCAGAACCGTGTACAAAGTGAGTGCAACGAGTTAGTAAATGTCACTTTGCATTTTTGGTCATTACTCGGCCATATAAAGTCCATTTAATTTTCACACAACACCCATTGGACATATCAGATAACAACAATATACATTGTATTAACCACTCATCACTTTTTGCACATGTCAACAAAGTTACTAGATCCCTTTAAATCTGGACTGCTAAATTTTAGTTTTGGTGCATTAATATTAATAAAATCTTGATTAAGATTACTTAAATGATAAGGTTACCAGGAAAAGGTTAATTTGGGGACTTTTTTTATGATGATTTGTGCTTCAATTACCAACATGCTGAGTGTATAAGTACATCATATTCACATGTCAACAACTAACTTCCTTGTGAAGATAAAACAAGGTCATTTTCAGTTTCAGCAAAATTATTCTATACAAATTAATCTCTATCTGAAAGTGGAAATAATATCTGTACTCTCTGTTTGGAAGAGGGTGGGTCAAAAGAATTAACTTTTTATTTTAAGGGGCTACTTTTTCAATCTGATGGATATCACAAAATATTTAACATAATACCCTATGGTAATTTTAGGGGCTACCTACTGATTTTTGGGGGCTATTTGGAAATTTAGGGGGCAAAGTCGCCCTCAGCCCCCGTGTATTTCCTACCTGGGTGGGTGTTCAGGTCTGCTACATAACGACTGCATTGGTAAAAGCTTGCAGAACAAAATCATGGCTTTTGATATACTGTGAATTAATTCAATTATTTCTTGACTAATTAATATATATTATCAAAGAGTAAAGAAACCCTACAAAATAAAGTTGTTCTCAAATCAAAAATTAAGATCGATATGTTTAACAACCCATTTAAAAAAAAAATAAATCTTTCACTGAAGATTCTTCTCATTAATATTTCTTTTTGGCTTAGAACCTCCACTTTCCTAAGATTTCTCATCTCTGGTAGTCTCATTTGTTTTGTTTTTTTATAAGAAAATATATTTTCTAAGATTTCACTTAAAAAATTATTATTATGACATGACATTGAGACAAGTACATAATATATTGCTGCCTCGCAGCATTAGGTGTACATATTGCATAACCGACATTTAGTGCATTATCCGTAACTACCACAACCCGGAGCTGGCGGTTAGCCTACTACAATATTTATGAGCTAGTTAGTATAATTCTGAACTACCTTCACTAAATGTTAGTTGACCAACATATCCATTAACCCCATCACCATTCTCTGTTATATAATTCAGCAAATTCGATTACAAGTTTCAAGGAGTTACTAGATGTCTAAGCTTTAAACAGTTACCGTACTCCTCGGTCACTTGTATGTATAACTAATTATGTATTCTAACTTATTATGTGAAATAGCCATTTACTTAATAAATCTATTCTGTACCTCAGAACGGTTTACTAGCACATTATAATTGGTGGACAAGTAACAGTATAAGAATATAAATATGCAGTCAGATATTTGGTGCATACTAAATGTATATATGAATGCCATTGAAAATGTGGTTTTCCAAAAGATTCTGTTGATTGAATATGCATTTAAAAACATGTATCATGGAAATTAACATTTCACATATATGCGAATACCCACAATATTACATATACCAAGCTGTGAAACGCATTCAAGTTTTTATTACATATAATGCAACTGAAGCATCAGATACTGATTTGCTTTATATGCTAAAAAAAATAATAAATTGCATTATTTCTTTTCTTTTCCTGGTGCTGTCTTTTCCCAAGTTGCTACACAAATAATGCATATTGTATAATACTGTTTGATCTAAAAAGAAGAGTATGTTTTAACAGTCTCAATACACACAACACATCACACACACACACACAGTCTCTAATATTGGCATTTTGCTTTTTGTGCAAGGTGTCGAAACCAAAAGCTCATTTAGCATAGTCCTTCGTATCTACTCATTAAATAATTAATTGGCAATTAAGTGTCTGCGCACAACATTAAAAACAAAGAATTATTCACTTTCTTTGGCACATATATATATATACATGTAATAGATACTCTTATTCAGACAGATTCGATAAGGAAGAATATACACATTACAGTATGTTCATATGTATATTGTCTTATTTGAAACGCACGAAAGTGAAACATGATACTGTGAATAGCATGATTTGAAAAATGATCTATTTTATGGGTGTGCACTTTGCACTAAAAATAATAAAAATACATAATCTAAAGTTTGACAGTTTTGCAAGTGACTCTTTAACATTATTTTTAATCACAGCCAATTTTCTTTCCCATTTCTATATTAAACATGGCTACCATAGGCCCTCTGGATTTCAAATCCATATATATGCTTTCTATGAAATTACTTCACATATAGTTTAAAGAGAACCACATCGCCCCAAAAAATTATTCTTACAAATGAAAAATGTAATAGTTTTAGTAGTCCATTCCACCAACAAGTTCAGAAAAATTGGTTTCCAGACAAATTATATAATTTGAAAACCTATGAATAACACAACCCGTTTCAAAGTGTTAGGCATCTATTTATTATCAAACAACGGTACCAATACATACATGTATAACCCTGTGTTGTTCTTTGTGTGGTGGTCCCCTTTAAATCTAACTATCATGAGTTGCATAACTGTGTGTATGTTTTTTTCTTGTTGTTAGTGAATAGTTTTTTATGCTTGCTATGCAGATGTTATAGTCATATTTATTTTTTGGGTGCAAAAAACACAATGTCATGTACAGTACATGTACTGTGGGCAATATTTGATTGAGGACATTCAATATTTTATTCGTGTTTTTTGGCTACATTCAAGTTTGGAAACATGTTGGTCATTCAAAAGATACAAGAATTCACCAGCATCAGAAACAGGGAATCAAATTCATTGGGGCTCGAGGCGAATTAGCCCCTAAAATGCCAAAAAACAGCCCCCGAAAAATCATAAAAGAGCCCCCCAAAATTTGCTTAGAGTTCGATGCAATTCAAATTTTGGAGTGCTATTCTCATGCAGGCAAACTTGAAAAGTAGCACCTGAAAAATAAATTTTAAATTTGTTCCCTGATCAGAAACGCCCTTTTAACGATTAAAAAGATAGAATAGAACTTAGCATAGAGTGAGAGCAGAAAATTTGAGTCTAGAGATCCATGCATTCCATTTAAATATTTCACCATGCTGCAAACCTTGATAACATTTATCTTTCAAATTTCACAAATCATATCATTTTGACATTCAATTTCATCAGTTTTTTTCATGCCAACGAAACCCTTTAAAATTGCCTTTATTCTCTTTCTCTCTCTTTCACTTTCTCTCTTGTGTCTTACTATTATGCCATAATTTCTCCTTGAATTAAATATAGAGAATGCAATAGAGACAGCCTTCATATTTACCCAAAAATACATGCTGTACTTGACAAATCTAATCCTTAGATACTACAAGACAAACTACAGCTTTATATTGCACTTGTGCATATTTATATGCGCTCGCTTGGTTAGCTAAATTACTCTAAGCCCATAAATGCCGCCCACAGATGCATTGTACAGTCAAACTTCATTATAATGTTGAGAAAGAAAGTGTATAATCAAACTTGTGTATAGAGAAATGAGAAAAGTGGCCACTGTAGACAGATGAACTCTATAGAAAAGTTCTATATCATTCCGCAGGTGGCCACTAATACAAGTTTGACTGTCTATCTCGCTGTAAAATGAAAAGCAATTTGTTCTAACAAAAGTTACAGAGTGGTTGAGGCATCGGCCCAGCAGTCAGGTCTCGGGTCCGTTTTCCATTTTCCTTTTTTACTAATTTTGTATTGTTTTAAAAGTCATTTTCAATACATCACCGTTTCTGAAACATTGCTGTCATATCGAGACTTGACTGTACAATCTGCATTCGTGGTTATTTCCCACATTTACTTCCATTATTACCATCTTCGTGGAAATGGCAAAAGGTATTTAAATTGTACAAAATTTGCTGAGCATGGAGAGAGCAAAATCATTGACTACAGGATATAGATAAGAGATGTAGTGCACCTATGTACCAGTGTGTAGGATAACTAACCGCTAATGCGCCAGTCACACATACACGAGGCACGGCCCGCACACTGAAAATTAAGAAATTTTGGCCAGTGCGTTGTCGTTCGCTAGGTGTGCGTCACCATTCGTCGTCATCCGCTGTGTGCGTCAGGATTTTTGTGCATGCACAAAAGTTGGGCGCACGACGACGCACTGATTTTGAATGCGCGGGCTGTGCGTCGAGTACGTGTGACCGAGACATACAATCTAGTGCAATATGTAATGACAATGCTCACAGCTACTTAACAGGAAAACAAAGATATATATATATATTTATGAAATAAACATTTAAATAAACAAAATAAACAAATCTATAAATAAATAAATAAATCTCTTCTCACCTCCTTTCCCTGTCCCTGGTAAATAATAACATCAAAAACAAACAAACAAACAGAAAATAAGTACTTTTCTTCGCATCATGAAGAATATTCTTAATAAAGTAATCGTGCATTTCTATAAAGAAAGCAGTATTAAAATGGTTCAAGACATTTGCTCCGACGACAATCACTCCACTATTAATTTGTTCACAAACCAAAGTTTGTTTGCGCTAACCAAAACCCTAACCCTATCCTTATAAACATAACCATAACCCGAACTTTCAAGTTTCAGTAAGAACGAGCGTGGCGATACACCTTTGTAGCAGCTGTCGTCGGAGCAATGTCTGGTCACCATGGTAAAACCAACCAAAGATGAGGCATTCATTTTGGCATGGTCTTACTCTACTTACCGACCGTAAGGACGACATAATATACAATTATTACCATGAATGTTATTGTAAGAGTTAACATGCATATATACATAATACAGGTAAATATTATATAGATAAACAGTTAACAATCATGAAGTCATTAAAGTTAGCACTAGTATTTTGGTGCATTATGTGAATTTGTAAATTGTTAATATTTCAGCTATTTAAAAAGGATGTGCATATTTCAGAGGTGCGGTATTCAAAAAATAATCATATTTCATAGAGTGAAGTCTGCTGAAGTTGTTAGTCAGCGAAATGTGTAATAAAAATCAATAACGATATCTGTTAAAAAACATTAATTTTGATGAGTTTGTATAATGTATAATGTGTTTTGTGAATGTCAATACTATCTGCGTTAACTATGTCATTTGAATGGCAAATATATTTTTAAAATATTCATTCTAAAGTGTGTTATGTGTACATATAGATAAACTTCTCCCACAACAGAAATTACATATTTTGTATAACTAGGCTATTTACAATATTATATTAAGAATGATCTTTTCAACACCAATTCCATGTCAAACACTGCTGCCTTTGAACAGTCCCTGTCCCCCAAAACAAAATAATTTGATCTTTAATAATTGTTGCAACATTACAATTTGTTGTTCAAATACTTTTGAAAGACCATATATATCATGTATGATGAAGGTATGGTGTAGGTATTACACACAAAATGGTAATGAGGGATTAATATTGATATACACATAAACCCACGAACACCACGCAAGTGTATAATTACATGTATGTATGACAATGTGCCGCAGACAGATACCAACCAAATGAAATTCACGAACTATCCTGGAATATACAACATTTTCTTTTGTATCACCAAGTGCCCAATTAAACAAACATCAATGTTTTGTTTCACAAATGCAAAAAGAGAGACTTCCCCCATTACCTAGAACAAAATTTGGCAGAAAATTATTTGATTGTTCTTCAGTTTATGACTCAATGTTGACTAATATGCACAAAAAAACAGTTTGTGAGTGTGCAAATAATACTCTGTAGTAGAATAGCCATATTCTGTATGAAGCAAAACATTTCACTTCATCTAAAACTTTCAAAAACCGCATCATACAAACGTCAAAGAATCTTTCATGTTGTTTTGAATTGCCTGTAATTTGATTTTGAACTCCAATAGGACAGTCAATTTTTTTTTAATAAATACAAATAAATTAATACTTTTGCTATTTGTAATCCCTTGTTATTTTGTGTATACTGTGTCTGCCATGCATTTTACACAGAGTTATATAGGATTTGTCATGTTGGAATGAAGAAAAATGTGTCACAGCTTCAGAAATATCAGCCAGAACAATACAATACCCTAAAGCCAATACATACATGTTCATAGGGTCAAACCTAGCCTGTCTTTAGATAAAGACCCAAGGTAATTTTATGCAGGGCCAAACAAATTTGCCCTCTGGCCCTCTGGCCCTCTGGCCCTCTGGCCCTCTGGCCAGGTGCCACCAAAAGTGGGCTGCTGGCCACCAAAATGTTATCAATATCAAATTTTTTAATTTTTTTTTTGGGGGGGGGGGGGGGGGGGGAGTACCCAGTTCTGTTTTTGGGCAAGCACAATCTTGATAAGTTTCTACTAGCCCAACCGAACTACCACCAAAAAGGGTGAATTTCTAGCATTGTACATTCAAGACTCATGCAATTAAAATAGCATTTTTAGAGCAAAAATCTAGCGATTTTCTGGTGGGTTCGTTTACATTGAAAGTAGTTCCTTCCTAAGGTGGTCAAGAAGCCTAGTCTTTACAGACAGGTGGTCATTATAGACAGGTCACAGGTGGTTGCTAGCGCAGGTTTGACTGAACATGATGTGCCACGGTAAATGTAGTGTGATGGTCAATGCAGACTGTTAGTAGTTACAAAGTAGGAAGAGTGTTAACAATAGTTTGGTGATGTTCCCTTTCATTCGTGAGTGCACCCAAATACACAGTGGAACCTCGCTATAGATAAATAGCTGTTAAAACTAAACCCTCTATTAAAATAATAAGGTAATTTTGCTGATCCCTACTCTTTATCTTCTTTCCTTTTTTTAAAACCCTGATATAACGATACACCTGACATAATAAGGACCGAGCACGGTGGCTTTAATAGCGGTTAGAGTGTCCGCCTCATGCACATGAGGTAAAAAATGGTACCTTCTGTCTTCTAGCCAGGCGCTCAGCATTTATAGAATGGGGAAGGGAAAGTTAATCACACGAATTACCAGAGGACTGGCCCCCTTCTGTAGCTAAAGCTTTTGCTACGTTTAGTAGACGTGCGGCCTAGGGCTTTATCTTTTTTTTTAAAACTATGGTTAGGAGGTTAGGGACCTATAAACCTAGGTCATTTCTATGGTCTCAAGGTATTCATTATAATGAGGTTCCACTCTATCAACACTGTAATGTAGGTGACCTACGAATCTACATGGAAATTGTATATATATATATATATATATGTGTGTGACAGACAGACATGCAATGTTTCTTTCATTCACGAATTCGCCCAGAAAATATACATTATAAACACTGAGTGAAATACATGTAGGTGACATCAAACGTTATTTGAACATTGTGTTAGATTAAAATTCCATGTGGTCCCGAAAATACTTGGGTTTGTACTCTCGGGGAAAATATGTTTTTCTAACAAAATCAAAAAATCTTCCATGGGTTTTAGGTGATTTAATCTGTGTAGATGGAATCTAATGTAAATGAATGTAAATTTTGTTGGATGAGTCCAAGAATTCATTGTTTTTCTTGAGATTAAACGTGCGCTTAAAAAAACAGATCTCTTCTTATCTATTAAAAAGAAGCATTCTGAAAATGTTCATGATTCAAGAATCTCTCAAGACTCTTTGAATCAAATTCACACTAATAAACTAGAATCATGTTCCAAGTTTGAAAACAAAAAATATTTTTGAAAAACAAAATGTACATCTAAACATGTTCATAGTAAGTTTGATGGTGACAACTTCCAATGAAATATATATATATATATAACAATTTCATGAAATTAAAACAAAACAAAACTGAAAGAAAACAAGAATGAAAGCACAAATAAAAGGGAAAAGCAAGGCACAGTACAGAGGAGGGGTGTTAAGACATGACTCCCAATCTGAAAAGGACCATGGAGTGTCGATATATAATCGAGCATGGTTAAAACCCGGTGAGAGACGCAAACATTAATCGGAACTCAAAAGAAGAAAAAAAAACAAGAAATGCACTTCTGAAGCTGTGTCATGTGAAAAGATGTGTTGCAATAAAGCATTGATAAAAAAAAAAAATCAAAAAAATTATATGAAATAATAATAATAATCCGAAAAAATAAAAACCATCATCCATTTTAAAAATGAACCAATTAATGTCTTTTTGATAGGTTATATTGCCAAGGCAGCAGGTTTTAAAAGTGGTGCTTGATTAAATTAATTTGATTGGTTGGTTGGTTTAGAGAGAGAGAGAGAGAGAGGTCAAAGATAGAAGAATTTTCAGATTTATTGTTATGACACAAGTCTTCAAAAGTACTTACTTTCTTTCTAGCTATACCCAAGAGCCCGCGCTTTGTCTTTTTCTTATGGGCCATGGCCTGGACCCCGTTTGAGCTGCTGACGCTATTCAGCGACACAGTGTCCGCGTTGGGGTCGTTAGGGTTCATGTCGCCCTCATCCAAATCCTGCATGGGGAAATCGTCGGGCGGGATAAGGCCCGACTTGTACTTATCAAGAGTTGACGCGGAGTCCTGGGGGACGAAGGTCCAAGAAGGGGGAGGATAACGGTACAGGGGGGAAAGGAGGGAGGGAAGAGGAGGGGTGAATTAGAGGAGAGGGGGGGCAAAGGGATATTCAAGAAGTAGACGGAGAGTAAGGAGAAGAAAGGAGAAACGGCAGAGGAATTTGGGGTAGAAGGAAGAAGAGGAGAAAGAACAGGAAAAAAAAGGAAGAAACAAAAAAAAGAAACAAACGCACAGATAAGACAACACTCTTTAAACAACAAAAAAAATGGGGTCACGTAAGGTTGGCTGTACCTTATTGGCAAACATGTTAAAAATGTTGCCCTTCTTCTTGCGTTTCCGGGCAGCCAGCGATCCACCGCGCAACGTCCCGATTCCGATTCCGTTCGAGTCCGAGTCCTTAAGACTGTGCACCGAGGTGCGGTCGGCTTCGACGGGGGCCCGTGCCGGTTCGTCAAAATTAAGCTGCTGAATATCGTCCGGCGGGTTGAGTCCTGTTTTGAACTTTTCTATCACCATGTTGGCGTCCTACATATGAGAAGCGGGGCCATGTTAGTTGTGAATAAATGGACGAAAATCACCTGATGGAGTATTACGCTCCATCAGTTTATTGGTGAAAGAAGTAGGGGCTATCACGAAAGAGAGAAATATTGTATATTTATCTCATTAATTACCAAAACTTTCTACATACAAAATTCTGTTGTATATATGTGTACAAAATAACAATTTCTTATACCAAATATACACAATTTTACATCGGCCATTGCTTTAAATATCCCCCCAGATTATCAGCTTTACCAACATATTTTCAGAGATAGCAAAGAAACATATAATTTGTTACCAATATTTATCTCAAAATCATTGAAATATGTTTTGATCTTCAAATTATTAATCTATTCTTCAATCAAATTTTGTTTCCCTTTTCATTATAAAGTGTTTTAATTAATCATTTCAAGACAGAATATTTGGTTCAGAACGTAAAACAACCTCGGAAGTATGATGAAATTATGGGTCGTGAAAGGCAGTAGAAGAAGGAAGGTTCCTGAAAAGTAACATCAACTGATAGAAAAGGAGAAAAGGCATGTCAGACAATTTAATACATGGATGTTCAAATACGAAAATGTACTAAATAAACAAAACAAATATACTGAAACCCAAGACGGTAAACATGTCTTCAAACTAACTTGTAAGGAAATATCATGTAGTATTCTACAAAATGCTATTTTATTTGTTTTATTTGAAAAGAGCATGAGTTAATATCTTTGTACTATTTTAAAGCTTAACACTAAATAATCGCAAAGATCTCTTAATTAAGAAGGGGAAGTCATACCTCAGAGTAAGAAACGTACTTTTGAGGGATCAAATCTCTGCCTCACTGGTCATGGCGTCGAGACAGTTTATCAAGGAAAGAAAAGTCATACCTTACATAGCCGAAAACTTACTTTTGAGGGGTCAACCCTTTCGGCCTCACTGGTCATGGTGTCCAGACAGTTGCTGATGAGGGGGATGACCTGCCGGTGACCCTGGGCGTACGACTGGTAGAACTCGCCCAGACGCTGGGTCCGAGTCTCGTCCATCTCTTGGATTTTCTGGAGGAAAAGAAAGATAATAATAATAATTATTATTTAATAGCATTTTTCACGCGAGTAGCATCTATAGCAGTTTACAAAATGTGGTAGTGGCGGTGGTGATGATGATACTGATGATGATCAAAATTATTAAAATCATCATCAAAGTATAATTGCTACATATCATTTGTGCTACTACATCATCGCCATCGTCATTGTCATCATCAGCACCACCAACACTGTCATCAGTATTATCAACACAATGTCCCGCAAAGATTAATGTGTGTCCCTCGTAAGTAAATTAACTAGCAAGCCACTTACGAAATACTTGAAATTTATGTCTAAACTTGTATCTCTGTGACCCCCCCCCCCCCCCTACCCCTCCTCCGTTGGCAATTGATTCTCTAGTCAGACTCACAAACATATTTGTTCACGCAGGCCTTCCCATGAGTCTGTTTTAAAAAGGAGTTCTTTATAAGTGCAGTAGAGTACTGTAAATGTATATATTTATAGTAGCTGCGCTATACAAACGTTCATATTATTATTATTATTATTACTAACGTTAAATATTTGTGGTATCTTGGTGAAGTAGAAGTCCCTCTGCTCCTTGTTGGTGTTGTCCAGCTGCAGGATGTAGTTGTCTTTGCACTCGCACTTGATGGCGTTCTTCGTGTTCATCGTTGTCCGACACTTTATGAAAAAGGGGGGAGGGAATGAAAAAGAGGGATTGAATTAAGTAAAGGTAAGAGTTTCAAATTGTCAATGTTAGATACACAGTTGTTAAAATATTCTTTTGATCTATATAGTGCCTTATGTGATTGATAATCATCTCTAAGCACTTTACAATAATATTATTACCCCCCCGTCATCGGATGCATACTGCAATCAATCCAGCACACAAAGTGCACGTTTTCCACTCTCTGGGGAACATTCCAGCCAGGCAACCTTTCATATAAGTGCACACAATGCTAAGGAATGCTGCAATGATCGCAGTCACACCTAAATGTGTTCATTGTGTTCATCGTCATCTGACACTTAAAGGGCTCTAGTAACTTTGTTGACATGTGCAAAAAATGATGAATGGTTGATGCAATGTATATTATTGTTATCTCATATGTCCACAGGGTATTGTGTGAAAATTTCAAGTCAAATGGACATTGCATGGCCAAGTAATGAGCGAAAATGCAAAGTGATATTCAATAACTCACTGCACTCACTTTGTACACAGAAGAAAAACTCGCCCGAAGTTTTTCTTATCTTAATACTTCGATCGTACATATCTTTGTATCGAAAGGGAAATTTGAAAAACCGAAACCTGTCCCATGATTTTATTGTTAATACGAATACAACAAGGTATGAGGGAACCGCTAGAATGAAAAATGTATTTTTAGGATTTGGACAATGTTAATAAGTCCCTTTAATGAAAAAAAGGGGGTAAAACAGAGGGACAAGATTCAGGAAAGGTAAGAGGTTCTCCTCTTTATGACTTACATGTTTTCTTTTACATTCTTCAAACAGTTTTACAATTTTTTTTTTTTTAAACCTCTTTATCTCTAATCTTATTAGATCATTTCAGTATTTTTGAAGCACCATTTTACTCCAAAGGACATGATTTGAGGAGTTACTAGTTTCTATCATAACTGCTACTGTTGTTGTTTGTAATTCAGCTGTTATAGGCTGCAAGAGATTATTTCAATAAACATTTTCAATCTCAATTTCCACATGCAAAGTTACAAACGTTTTACAAATGATGCCTCTCATTTGGAACCGAGCATGGTGGCTTAGCGGTTAGAGTGTCCGCCTCATGCACCGGATGTACCATTTTACTCCAAAGGACATGATTTGAGGAGTTACTAGTTTCTATCATAACTGCTACTGTTGTTGTTTGTAATTCAGCTGTTATAGGCTGCAAGAGATTATTTCAATAAACATTTTCAATCTCAATTTCCACATGCAAAGTTACAAACGTTTTACAAATGATGCCTCTCATTTGGAACCGAGCATGGTGGCTTAGCGGTTAGAGTGTCCGCCTCATGCACCGGAGGTACCAGGTTCGAACCCTGACCGGGTCATTTAGGCACTTTAGGCCAGACTTATTTAGTAGAATACCGGCCACAGAGTTACCAGAGGACTAGACCCTTTCTGTAGCTTTCGCTACGTATCAGTAGATGTGTGGCTTAATAGGTCTAATGAATCGGGAGATAGGCGCCGCTTTATGTGCCAAATTGGCACGGGAAGGACTTAAAACTTTTACTCATTTGGAACTTACCTTCTCGACTTGGAGTTTCGTCTGGTTCATGTCATCATTAGCCTTCTCGTATGTAACCTTGGCCCCCACCCAGTTGTCATGTGCATGCTTGTAGGTGTTCTTTGTCTGGGGACACAAAATAGAAAAACAATTGACAGATTTGTTACAAATACAATGCTGTAATGTTTTCTCTTATCTCTATAGCAGAGCTACTAGCATTGAAATTCAACAATCAGGAAGATTTAGGAAAATTTCATCAGGAAATCAGGAAGATATCTATAAAATGCATACAACCTAATGACAATAATATTTTGATAATCAGGAAGATTGGCTATCCGATGCAGTAATCTTGGTCTATTTTCAGGAAGTCTTCTGCGAAATCAGGAAGACTTGGCAGCTCAGCTATCGATATGTCCCCTTTCATTATCCATAAGGGTTCTTACCAATACGATATCCTTGATAGATTCAACCAGGAAGTTGTCCTCTTGCTTGAAATCCTGAAGGTACTTCTATCACTCTACACGCCTCTCAGCAATCAACCTTTCCAGGACATCCATACCATGATTAACTTTTCTAGTTTGTGCCCCCTCCCTTTCCTCAACCCTAACCCTTAGAACCTTCTTCCTTGAATCCTTACCAAATACATTTACTTCTTGATGGATTTCTCTAGGTTGTTGTTCTCTTGCTTACAGTCCTGAAGGTACTTCTTTTGCTCCGCCCTCATCTCAGAGATCAAAGTCTGGGTGTCCTTGAGCACATTGCATTGGTTCCCCCAACATTATGTCTCTCTTTGATAGTATTAAGCCCTGCCTGCTATTTCTAAAACCCTCAGTCTTTAGAACCCACTGTAGTTGCTACAATTCTTAGCGATTCCATCTTCTTGATAGATTTCTCCAAGTTGTTGTCCTCTTGCTTGGAGTCCTGAAGATACTTCTTGCGTTCTCTCTGCTTACTTTGTTCTTTCGCATCTTTGAGAGCACCCCAAACGAATGCTGTCCTTTCTCCTTTTTTTCTCTTACGTCCATAACTCAAATCACCCCCAATTTTACTGTCGCTATCCTCATCCATTAGGGTACTTACCGATTCCATCTTCTTGATAGATTTCTCCAGATGGTTGTCCTCTTGCTTGAAGTCCTGAAGGTACTTCTTGCTCTTTCCCCCTCTTCTTTAGCATCTTTAGCTTCTTTGAGAGCAACCCCAAACCAACATTCCAATAACTCAAATCACCCCCAATTTTACTGTCGCTATCCTCCTCTCTTAGGGTACTTACTGATTCCATCTTCTTGATAGATTTCTCTAGGTTGTTGTCCTCTTGCTTGAAGTCCTGAAGGTACTTCTTTCGCTCTCCCTGTTTCTTTTGTTCTTTCGCATCTTTGAGAGCAACCCCAAAACAACATTCCAATAACTAAAATAACCCCCAATTTTACTGTCGCTATCCTCATCCATTAGGGTACTTACCGATTCCATCTTCTTGATAGATTTCTCCAAATTGTTGTCCTCTTGCTCCAAGTCCTGAAGGTACTTCTTTCGCTCTCCCTGTTTCTTTTGTTCTTTCGCATCTTTGAGAGCAACCCCAAAACAACATTCCAATAACTAAAATAACCCCCAATTTTACTGTCGCTATCCTCATCCATTAGGGTACTTACCGATTCCATCTTCTTGATAGATTTCTCCAAGTTGTTGTCCTCTTGCTTGAAGTCCTGAAGGTACTTCTTTCGCTCCGATCGCATCTCAGCGATCAAAGTCTGGACGTCCTTGAGCACATTGTTGATGAGGTACTCTCCTATCAGCTCGTGTTGGTTGGCAATGCTGTTCATCTCCGACAAGATGTTCTTGAATGCGTTTTGGGATGTGTAAATTCTGCAGACAAAGAGAGCATATTTAAAAAGAGAGTGAACATTTGGGTTACTTCAGATAATTGTTGATGGAAAATATTTTTGTTGGATGGCAATACTGTTCGTTCGTCCTTGACAAGATTTCCACGAAGCATTCTGTAATGTGCAGTCATCTATTATTGTACAACATGAAAATACAATATAATGAGCAAAGTTTTATCACACATCATGAATATTGTTTCTAGAATGCTATATTTACAAACTGATTTTTGTTTTCATACCAATTATTTTTTTCTTGGACAAGCGAATCTCTGATTAGCCAGGTTTCTTAGCAAAACGTTTCCTTTTCTTACATGCATTTGCTTCAACGGAAAATGTGAATTAATAATCATCTATTAAGGGCTATCAGGGAAATGACTGCCTTAAAGGGACTTGGTAACATTGTCAAAATACTCAAAATCCACTTGGAATTCTAGCGGTTCCTTCATACCTTGTTGTATTCGTATTAACAATAAAAGCATGGGACAGGTTTCGGTTTTTCAAATTTCCCTTTCGTTAAAAAGATATTTACGATTGAAGTGTTCAGATGATAATTTATCCAATGGATCGTCAAAACCGTGTACAAAGTGAGTGCAATGAGTTAGTGAATATCACTTTGCATTTTTGCTCATTACTCGACCATATAACGTCCATTTAACTTGAAATTTTCACACAACACCCTGTGGACATATCAGATAAAAACAATATACATTGTATCAACCACTCATCACTTTTTGCTCATGTCAACAAAGTTACTAGATCCCTTTAAACATGTTTTCCTAGACTCGAGGGACCCTTAACGTCCCGGTCACATATCACCTAATAGCGTAAACGGATGCCTGACGAATAGAAAAGTTGCAAAATCAAATTATCCGGTGGTGAATGTCGTCTCCATAATTGCTGCATGCACAAAACATTCCACCGGATAGAACAACGCACATCGCCCGACAAGGAACGGACAAGAAACGGATTGAAAACTTTTACTCTCCGCTGGGCATTTGTTTATAAATGCTTTTCGGTGATATGTGACCGGGCCTTAAATCAGATAGTACTATATTGGCATAGATGCCAACCTTCACAAACCAAAAAAAGTATTCTGAGAGGTAAAAAACAGTATTTTTAACCCCCAAAAAAGTATTTTAACAAAAAAAAAGTATTTTCAGAGCAGCCAACCTCCACGAAGACAATTGTGCAGCAAAAATACTCATTACATTTGCGTTAATATAAAAGTTGGTTTATTCAATCACACAGCATTTTTATGAGTTTGTTTTGTTTATTTGTGTTATATTTAAAACATGTTACTTAAGTTATTGTTTATGAGGGTTCAACATAATTCTGTTTGCCTTTTTCAGACCATTACTAAAGGGTGTTGGAAAAAAATGAAGAAAACAAATTAAGTTTTTCTTTCTTTCAAAAAAGGAATTTTTTCTTAGAAAACGTACTGCCGTATTTACATCAGAAAAACATAATAAATACGGCAACAACGTACTACTTGGCATCTCTGTATTGGCATTTTGGCTCCCTCTGCTTGTGTGGAAGTCATGTTCACTAGTTTTTACAGCCATGACTTCAGCTTAAACGAGATGACTTGATAAAAGACTACATTGTAGTTCACCTTAAGACAGGATATGCTCAAATGCTTCATGGGAGATCTGTAATGGAAGTAAGGAGCAACTTGGGACAAGCCCACCCGATTCTGAAAGAGGTCAGCATTTATGTACGATACCCAAGAAATTAATTCACCCTTTTACGGTTTCTCCTCAGAGGCAAATTTTGACAAAGATCATTTTCGCAGGATGCGCTACGAAGCATCACGGGACTTACACCGGTATGAACCACAGGAGTGATGACATCATACTCTTTTGTTCAAACACATTAATGGTACTACACGACATGTTCTTGTTTATGAACAATGCACCAGAAATTAATTCACCTTTACTCGTTTTCTCCGAGGCAAATTTTAACAAAAATCATTTTCGCAGGATATGAGCACTAAAAAGCATCACGGGGCTTACACCGGTATGAAATACAGGAGTGGTGTCTGACATCATACCTTTTTGTTCAAACGCTTTAAAGGGACCTAGTAACTATGTTGACATGTGCAAAATATGATGAATGGTTGATAAGTATTGTGTAAAAATTTCACATTAAAATGGACGTTACATCGCCGAGTAATGAGCAGAAATGCAAAGTGATATTCACCAAATCATTGCACTGACTTTGTACATGGTTATGACTATCCAGTAGATAGTTAAAAATCTGAACCCTTCAATCATAAATGTCTTCTTAACAATAAAGGAAATCCGAAGAAAAAAAACCTGTCCCATGCTTTGATTGTTAATACAAATACAAGTTATGGGATAACCCCAAGAGTTCCAAGAAAATGTTGAGGATTGGGACAATGTTACTAGATCCCTTTAATGGTACTACACAACTCGTTCTTCAGGTTTGAGCTTCTGATGGTGGATAAGAACTAGCTGCCTGCCTCCTTAGCAAGTTCCACTCCATGTACGTCATACATTTTGGGCCTACCTGACTTGTTTAAAACCATTTTGTCATCACGAGTCATTGGTTTGCAACGTCCTTCCTACCTAAATGTTAAATGTGAAATTGAATGCCTGCTTCTTTTAGAACTACATGTAGAAGCATTATCAACCTCTCCCTGGAACAAACATGGGGTCTCACGGGGAAAAAAATTAATATTTATTTTTCGGGGGCATTATGACACTATGGGATGAGAGATGTAGACGAAGAGATAAAGAGAGGGAAGTTGCCTTGATATACAGTATCCTCGTCAGGGGGTTAAAACAACCTTTTCACCTTCCTTGCAAGACTATTGTCTTACCATGTACAGTCCAAGACTCCACACTAACTTTTTTTTACTGTACTGGCCCATTCGGGCAAGTACAATCATACATTTTGAAGATTTACTTGCCCTCTTACTTCTAGATATAAAATTACATTGTTCTTTGCAGTTGAACAATTATTTAGTTTCCTGATCGGGCAAGCAAACTAGACAATTTATGAAAATTGTACTTGCCCGACACCAATTTGTACTTGCCCCGGGCAAGCGGGCAAGTGCTAGTGCCGAGCCCTGCATACACGCAGCTTTTATGCTCCATTTTTCTAGTACTATTTTGATAGGATGCATATCATAGAGGGGGGGGGGGAGAAGGTGTATTATTATTTTTTTTTTTCTTATTCAAATCAGTTGCCTCAGACTCTTCTTTTCAAAACGTCTTCTGCAAAACATTGCATCTTGGGCTGAACACTGACATTAAAGAGAGGGGGTGGGGTGTGGTGTGGTGTCAGTAAAGGGGGGTGGTTTTCCTTTGCCTAGAAAGTATAATGAATCGTCACAGAAAATATATCAAGTACCAGAACCTTTTTCAAATGTGAATCAATAGATCACATATGAAAATAGGAAAGGGATTAAAGGGGACCACCAGGCAAAGAACAACACATAATTATAAGTTTTGGTACCCTTTTGTGATATCAAATAGATACCCAACATTTTGCCTAAGGGTTGTGAAATTCATTAACAAAGCAATTCATTATCACCACTTACGGAACCACTATTATTTCCAGGTTCCGTACTCGGCAAACATTTTCGAGTGCGCCAATTCTATTCACGCGTACGTTTGGAGACAATAGAATCCCGGACGATTCGTTCGCTCTTGACAAAGGTAGTCTTCGTACATGTAGACCCATAAACACTTAATACGCGTGGTTTGCGGTTGCACCATGTGAAAGGGGAGGATTGGGGGGTCCTGAAAAGGACTGATTGTATTCTTTCTAGGATAGTCCTAAAAAGGACTGTGGTAGTCCTGAAAAGGACTGTTGGTATTCTTTCTAGGAGAGTCCTAAAAAGGATTGTTGGTAGTCCTAGAAAGGACTGTTGGTAGTCCTAGAAAGGACTGTTGGGATAGTCCTGAAAAGGACTGTTGGTATTCTTTCTAGGAGAGTCCTAAAAAGGACTGTTGGTAGTCCTAGAAAGGACTGTTGGGATAGTCCTGGAAAGGACTGTTGGTATTGCGAGGAGAGGGTGGATGGTAGGAGGGGCTCGACGTTTCAAATAGGTTGACTATCCGTCGTCAGGAGTTGTAAACACTTGTTGTAGTATGGTGATGCGTTTTTTTCTTTTTCTGGAAACATATTTTTCTGAACTTGTTGATGGAATGGACTACTAAAGACTACCCTTTAAATTGAATCAATAAATCTTAGAAGAAATAGGAAAAAAAGAAATGGGTTACATGTAGGAACTTAGGAAAACAGCTGATCATATCAAATACAAGGTTACTTTATTTCTATTTCCTTGTTCACTTTCATCACCATGTTACTCTATCCAACTACCTAGGTCAATCATATTGGAATAGATTAAAAATAATAGTACACTTTTTAAATGGTAAGCTAAAAAAAATACATTGCATACAAAGATGCGATAAGTACATGTATTCTAAAGCAAACTTGCATTAGTCGAAATGCTTCTACATGTACACTGTATGTACGTAGTTCCACAACTAAATAAACTAATGTTTACACAATTGAAGATAAACATAAGTTTCAAGTAGCCTTGGGAAGAATGTTCCAATACAAACAATTTCACAAGTGTGTAATCCAATACAACTACATGTATACACTGGCAAAATAGTTTTCACAATTCTGTGTCAAACTTCTGTCAAAGCATCTGCTGTAAAACAATCTGGATGAACTGGCAAAGGAAATGCAACATAATGTTCCTCCGAGTCCCTATAAATGTAGAATGTCATGTTGTTTTAAAAATACCCCTTTTTCAGTATTTAGCATTTCTAATCATGTATTAACTAATAAAATGCTACTGAAGATGTATTGTGCGTTTCAATATGAAATTAAGTTGTATATTAATTCCTTTAAAACATTTTTGGGGGGAATTTGCAGTTGCAAAATGATAGACAACTCCTTTTAAACTGGTCTCTTCACCAAGTTAAGCAATGATTTTCCTACTGGCTAGCGCCTAATTAAGAATCCTAATCAAGTTGTTGATACTGAATATGTATCTGTATGTTCAGAATAATCCTTCACAAACTTGTACAATTTGCAAAATTAGCAATAGGTGAGAAAATTGCCATATTAAAGCTCAAAAATCTTGGGGGCGGGGGTTAGTTTCTTCACCAAGTTGTGAAGGAAGCAATGGTTTTCCTACCTAATTAAGAATCCTAATAATTTGTTGATATATCTGTAAGTTGCAAAATCCTTCAAAAACTTGTGCAATTTGCAAAATTAGTAATGGGGGCTAAAATTGCCTTTAAGTTACATGTAGTTTCTTCACCTAGTTGTCACGGAAGCAATGGTTTTCCTATTGGCTAACGCCTCATCAAAAATCATAATAATTTGTTGATATATCTGTATGTTCAGAATGAAACTAAGTAGCATAATATATTCCTTCAAAAACTTGTATGATTTGCTAAATTTATTAATATTTTATTAATTTTGCATTTTTATATTTTGTAATTTGATGTAATGTTCTATATATTGGAAATAAATTTAAATTAAATTAAAGCAATTTAGGAGAGAAAATTGCCTTCAAATTAGTTTCTTCACCAAGTTGTCAAGGAAGCAATGGTTTTCCTTCTGGCTAGCGCATAATTAAGATTCCTCTTTTCAAGGAAAGAATTCAATCAACGCAACCACGGAGAGGTCATGTGACCAAAACTAAAACCAAAACTGTAGCATCACTCAAAATAGAGTTGACGCTCGCACATCATGTACATTGTAAAGCAGTTTATGCACAACCGCGAGTACAATGTACAAAAAGATAATTTCTGCACTGCTAACTCTCTTTACTTAATTCTACATTTGCATTTAGTACATTGTCTTTCTATTGTTTGTAATCAATTCTGATTTAAAATCAAATTTAAAATCACTGATCATGCTTTTTCAAATATTACTCTTACACTCTTACTTGTCACATATCACCAGATAGCATAAACGAATGCCTGACGGAGAGTACAAATTTTGAATCCGTTTGTCTCCGTTTGTATGCGTTTCTTGTCCGTTCCTTGTCAGGCTACGTACGTTGTTCTATCCTGCGGAATATTTCGTGCATGAAGCAATGGAGACGAATTTCACCACCGGATAATTTGATTTTGCAAATGTTCTATTCGTCGGGCATCCGTTGGGCATCCGTTTAGGCTTTCCAGTGATGTGTGACCGGGCCTTAAACTGTACTACCCCTTTAACTTATACTTACTTATAATCATCTTCCTCCTTCTTCTTGGGGTAAGAATTCTTGACCAGCTTTCTGCACGAAGGAAAGGGGAAAAAAAATGAAAGAAAGAAGAAAAAAAAAAGACTTCTTAGACGTGATTTCAATAATTAATTATCTATCTGAAGTTTACTTTCACTTGTGTTTGAATTAAACTTGCCATTTCCTTGTACTAGACATAATAAGCATGACAGCAGCATGTACTGTAACTCAGCGTCAAACACAGTGCAGTAGTACACACACATGTATACTTTGTACTATTTAAAGATTCAATCTTAACATTTTTAGCAGTATTTTTCTAAATTTCCTAACATTTCTCCATACACTGCACATGTATGACTATGTTGGCAATTTCAAATTACATAAATGTACATCATGTATTTAAAATTTACAAATTAGACTTTTCGTTGATCCATTTTAGTACCCCCAATTAACGAATTCTCCTGATTGGGGTTAAGAAAGAATGTTTATCTTTTCTATCTTCTACTCTCATCTCTTTTTGAAACAGTTATTTTCAGAAACTTTACCTGAAACCATGTCATCACAAATTCTACTTGGCCCTTTTTCTTAAAGGGGACCACCAGGCAAAGGACAACACATTATTATATGTTTTGGTACCGTTTTGTGATATCAAATAGATACCCAACATTTTGCAAAGGCTTGTGTAATTCATAAACAAAGCAATTAATGTCCACCACTTACGGAACCACGGCTATCTCGTGGTTCCACACGGGCCAGGCATTTGTGAGTGCGCCAATGCAATTCACGCGTACGTCAGTAGAATCCCGGATGATTCGTTTGCTCTGCATAGAGCGCCGCTGGCTCTGCTCGCATAGTAGTCTGCGCATTCAGACCGCATGACCGCATGGCTGAGAATGGTGATGCGTTTTCCAATTATATATTTTTTCTGAAAACATATTTTTGTGAACTTTTTGAAGGAATGGAATACTAAAGATGTTACCTTTCTATACAAAGATTATTATTTTCGGGTGGTGGTACCCTTTAAATTGCTTGAAGGGAGAAATGTGCTTGCTTGCTTGTGAAATCATTTCTCATTTGGTACTCTCTTCTACTTGTTCAAAAAGTGACAACATTTCTCAAAAATACTTAAATATAGTTTATTATACTGTCAATTTCTTTGAGGAATAAGATACAGAAATCATAAATCCCTCAACCACATATTTTTCTTTTAAATAATGTTTATTAATTAATATGTATTGAATAGCATTATGTTTTGTTTAGTTTGTTTTACATTTGAGAGCTCCCGCAGTATTGTATTCCATTCTCTGTATCTCCTTTAAAAGGGGGATTGACCTCTTCCACAAATACCTTCAAACATTTCTTCCCAAAAGATACAGAAATAAGAAAGTCTATCAATCAAACAATCTTTTTAAAATCTTGCAAAATATATCCACACGCTAAATGACGCGCTTAAAATCTGCTTCACGATCACAATTTCGGCAGAGATCGCTAAATCAAGTCTGCCACCAGCCAGCCGCTAGCTAGCTCGCCTAGCAACATGCAAGCCGCAAGCCAGCCGCTAGCATGCGGTACGCTTAAGATTTCTGTAGGGGTGTTTTTACTCACTTGAGTGCTCCCGCATAGTCGTTTTCTATTCTCTGCCTCTCCTTCAAAAAGTGACTAAATTTCTCCACAAAGTCGATCCCCTTCTCCGTGTGCTTCTCAAGATTGCTAATTTGATCCTAGGTGATGAAAAGAAATAAAGAGGAAAAAAAAGACAACAAATTTAGAAGGTTTGTTTATAACGGTAAGAATTTCATATATGCTGCAAAAATAACAAGCAACATTCCCAAATCTATCCTTTTTTATGTGAGATTGCAAAATAATATATGTACACATAATGAAACGAATTTCTCTTATGTTTCTTAGAGAGCTGTAAAAACAACAACAAATAACATGACTAAATGTTGGCAAATTGTTTATTCTCTTCCCTGCATGTAATGCTTCTCAAAATTGCCAATGTGATCACGGGATACAAAGAAAAAAAAAGGACCGACGTTAGAAGATTTTCTACTGAAGAGAATTACTCCATTATCCTCATTCCAAATAAATAAAACAAATGATTAGACCTACTGCGTGAGGCATTATGGCAATCCAGAATTCCAGATCTAATCCTGAATTATAATAAAATGTCTGCGGTGGTCACAATTTCTAAAAATCACTCGGATCAGACTGATGCAATCAAAATCACTCAAATGTAGGAACGACACATCCAGTTCATATCAACAATAACAACAAAAAGAAAGATATTACAGGTCCGCAACTTAAATCCAAATTCAATTGAAGAAATATATTTAGTCAATTAAAGAGTGAAGTCCTAACGGAGACACACGGTATCGCCCATAACATTCGAACAGTCCTATACGACAGCAATCTACGTGTATCCACTGAACGTTCAGATAAAAAATGGTGGTACTTTGATGATACCTGTTCGTGTTTTAACGCAAGGATAGCCAACATAAACTAGTATACCCACCCAGTTAAAAAGCTACACACCTTGCAATAGCAGTGAAAATGAAAGCAGCGCTTTTGCAAGTTTGTTGGCCCCTTTCCTACTAGATTTGTCAATACTCATAGAGTTCATACAGGGCCCACGAGTTTCTCATAGGCAATGGGTTTATTAAGTCACGCTCTAAAGAGTAAAGACTAAAGCTAAATCATTACTTGTTTATGATGATTTACCTGTAAGAATCCAAAGCGAAAGGATCATATAATTGTTTTGAATGCATTGTAATTTCTGGCCACCTGACACTATTTTATTGAGCACGCACCTAATTTCAAGTGATCGTTAATCTTTGGGGTTGACTTGTTTCCAAAGGAGTCAAGTTTCACATTATCACATTAACCAATGCTATAAAGTAACCTGGCTTTGTAGCCCAATCAGGCAGGTAAAAACAAGATGTTTTGAATTCTAGTGACCCGTAACCTGAATCTTGTGGCCCAGAACAAAGAAAAACATTAACAATCCCGTTTTAGCTCATTTTGAGCATTGCATTAACCCACAACATACTCGGTCTAGGGTACTACTTACCGTAAAACTCTGTGTATAAAACGCACTTTTTTTCCGTCGGAAAAAATTCAAAGTGGGGGGGTGCGTCTTATACACAGGTATATCAACAAAAAAAAAAAAAAAAAAAAAAAAAAAACATGGTTTAGGGCATGACAAGAGCTTGCTGTCAGTTGTAGCATTCAGCAAGATATACCTTTTTTTCACACAAAAAATATTGGTTACAGATGTGAAAATTGCAAGTTTATTGAGCAGTAATACTGCTGCTAATGAATATTCATACATTCGTGAGCAGCAGTACTAATTAAATATGCAATTTTCTAACCAGTGGTTATAAATTTTGCTCATAATTAAAAATAGTTATTAGTAAATTTAGAAAATTGCATTATATTTAGTGAGTATTGGTGCTCATGAATATTCATGAATATTCATATGAATATTTATGAGCACCAGTATTACTGCTCAATAAATGTGCAATTTGTGTACGAACCACTATTTTTATGTGAGAAAATGATTGATGAATGCTACATTCAACATTAAGCTATTGTCATGCCCTAGACCAGTGGTATAAGCATTCCAACAGCACTTCAGGGTCTTTTTTAAAAATACAGGGTGTCCAAAAAAAAAAACACTTATACACGGAGTTTTACGGTAAATCATGTGGGATTGAATGGGTTAATATTTAACCAATTGGCTATGGGAAACTGGCGAGTCATTTTATTTAAGATGGATATTGCAATATCAAGAAGGGACCTTTTATGTAACTTATTAACAATAGAGCATAGTGACAGATGCAGGAGTTTCAATACTTGATATATGATTTTTTATTTTTTTTTATTGATTTTTTTTGGGGGGGGGGGGGGGCGTGGGGGTTTTGCTCGTTAAATGCTCATTTATTGCTCAATAAAGAGAAAAATAATAATAATAATAATAATAACAATGGTTATTTATGATCATGGTGCTCATGAGAGTTCTATAGATAAGCAAAGAATATCCATTTCAGGGGAGAGAAAACTGTCATAAAATGAAGAACATGGGCATCCAACAACATCCAAATGTCAGGAATATTTTAATTCAAGAACCACTTGGCCAGTTAAAAAAGCGCTATAGATATGAAAATGAAATCAAACTCTGTGGAGTCTGGAAGATACAAAGATTAATGTGGACTGCATCTGCATGCATGGGGTTCATTACTGCAGTCTGCAACATTAGTTTTACTTCCAGACCATAACAATTGTTTTTCAATAAACCAATAAGGTACATGTAGTTCATGGAATGGACTATTACACAAAGTGATATTAAATGATATAGTTTATACTTTTTTGATATAATAAAGAGCATTCTCACTGCAGGGAACAAATTCTTTCTAAGTTGTCTGTAGACATAAAATTTAAACTCTGTAAATTGTTTTACATATATATTACGTCAAATTACCATTGCTCTTTTACGATTTTCTTGTGTTCTTTTTGGCATTTCGAGGGATAAATCGCGCCAAGCACCCATGTTATATTGCACTAGCGAATACTATTCAATTACTTGTAATCCATTTTGGTTTGCAAAACTACATTTAATTTGGCTTTTGAATTGACAATGCTGAAGTAAGAAAACAAATCATTCCACCAGCCTTGATCAAGCCTATCTAGATGCCAGCAATCGAATGAAACATGATCGGCTGCACACCTCCACATCACTCACCTCCTCCATTTTCATTTCATCAGCATCATAGATAATGCACATTGATTTTTCACAATTTTTTTCTTTTTTTCTTCTCTCACACAGCAAAATGCGTGTCACGATTCTTGACGATCGAGGGTTTTATAAATATACCATGGCATTGTACCATGTGTTCTATTCCTTGTATTGATTAATGTATTTGGCATACATGTACTATGTGCTGCGCGCAAACTGATAATATCACAAAACTTTCGCTATATATAATGGAACATTTTTGACAGGTTGAATTTGTTTTTTTCTCTAGTTGATTTTTGTGTAGTTTGTGTACATGTCAAATTGTATTTAAAATTGAACCAAAATCACTTAGAACATCCACATTTATCTTGTACCTTGTTGTTTGGCTTGACAGGAGAATGATGTGGGCTTTGTTTTTTTCAAATGTCTCTTGATTAAAGGGATCTAGTAACTTTGTTGAGATGTGCAAAAACTGATGAATGGTTGATGCAATGTATATTGTTGTTATCTCATATGTCCACAGGGTATTGTGTGAAAATTTCAAGTCAAATGGACAATGTATGGCCAAGTAATGAGCGAAAATGCAAAGTGATATTGGGTGATATTCACCAACTCACTGCATTCACTTTGTACAGGGATGAAAATCTCGCCCGGAGATTTTCTTATCTGAATACTTCAATCATACATATCTTTGTAATGAAAGGGAAATTTGAAAAACCGAAAGCTGTCCCATGATTTTATTGTTAATACGAATACAACAAGGTATAAAGGAACCACTAGAATTAAAATTTTATTTTGAGGATTTGGACAATGTTACTAAGTCCCTTTAAATTGAAAAGCGTTCCGCTTTTTTTTTTATTGTAGTCAATCAATGGCCAGTAGGTGATAAAATCTTGTAAACATCAATGTTCACTTTTTCACAAGATAAAACTACATGTATGAAATTATTACACGTCATTCAGAAGAATCTTACAATGGTATTGATTGGACTACGACTCAAGTATCAAATATCACTTTCAGAAAGACCTCGTGAAGTTCATGGATCACTTTAATGATTTCATTGGGCATTTTTGTGGAAGCAGGTACGTGAATCCACAAGATAGTGTGATGGAATGCCGTTCCACGATCGGGTTACATATTAAACATTAGCCTGTCATTGTGCGTTCACATCTATGAGTCATTTATGGCATTCGATCTAGGCATGACACAAGATTATCAGTACACAAAAAACCAAGTCAGATAAACTGGCCAATTCCTGTAGCTGATCTGTACGTGAACTACATGTACATACTATCGCATCTAGATTTTATGCGTCTGAAATTTATAGCAAGTGAAGTGAAGAATTGTTGCGCAATCGCTTGCTGGCAGATTAGTGGATTGGCAGTGCGAATTCCAAGGAAAGAGACAGAACATGGGTGCGATATCGACGATCGTGAAAAAAAAAAATCCACTATACTTTCAATAAATATGTTAGTGATCCGTTTTAAATATTGTTCAGTTCATCATTTGGTTATATAAATATATATTTTGTAATAAATATATTATTATAACGATGTACATGAATTATTATTGTTTAAATCTTTATATTCATGCAACATACAAGTAAAACGAATCAATTTATACGTAAACAAAACATCAACAACACGTGCACGATACTCGAGGTTCACTTTACACGAGTTAGCTATGCTGGCGCAGCATAATATTATCGCATGCCGTGTTCCGAAAAAAAAGCGCGCGTTAAGATAACGACCTTTGACCGTTTTCATCGGTGTTTTTCACCCGAACCATTTCATGCTGCCTGTTCTATCGGAGTGACACCGATAGAAAGAGAATTTCTCCTACTCTAAAGTAGGAGAATTTAATCGCCTTTTTCTCTTCTTTTCATCGCCTATTCTATCGGCTTTTTCACCTCTGTAGCATTCATGCTGGCCGTTTCATCGGATGCGTCCGGACGCATCCGATGAAAAGTCTGTAAGCTTGAAAGCAACATCAGATTGCAACAATTATACACATTTTATCAACCATACATCACTTTTTGCATGCGTCAACAAAGTTACTAGATCCCTTTAAGATAACCTGTGCAATTCCTGTACTTGAAAGTGAACTGCCTTAGTTCTCAAGATCTGACTGTAGTTTATTGCAAACTTAACCCTTAAACTCTCACAACATCAAGTTTCACCACACAACAAGTCTACAACTACTGTAGCCATCAATCAAGTAACATACTGTGTATTCTCTCTGCACAGATCCATGAACATGAACTTCACACACACATATGTACATGTACTGTATACACTGATCATGCATGTATTTTACAATACCACATTGGCAAGGAGAGGATTAAATGATCTTAAATTTAATTTGTACAGCAATGACGGATGATGTATCGCCCATCTGTGGGTGCCAAATGCCATGAACTCCGCACCAAAAGTCGGTGTCTGGGAGACGGGTTGTAGCTCCACTGCTTAAAAAAAACTCCTAGAAATCTTCACTGTCTTAAAATTGTGTATATATATATTTCAAAATGTTGTATTCCCTCATATAAAGATGGTTAAACTTATTGAATTCCACAATCAGTGGCTAACAAATGCCATAAACTCTGGGTTGAAAGTCCTTGTCAGGGGGAAGATTGCAGCTGACTAATACAAATCATCTAAATATCATCTAAATCATCTAAATATCATCTAAATCATCACTTCCTTGAAAATGTATATATATATATTTTCAGTCCTATACTCACAATTTACTGTACATAAACACACATAAATGCAAATGTAATGTAATTTAGCACCCTAGAAAGAGGGTCAATGTATTCCCCATTTTTCCCCAAAACCAGAATTAAATATCCATTTACCCTTCCTTGAAACTTCAAATTAAGTCAGCATACACATCATATGTTCCTCCATTTTAGATGAACCCATTAATAGAGTTCAGTAAATTAAATTTAGTTGCCGGCCTTACATACATGTCCATGGGCCTTTAATTGAGTTATGAATGTCATTTGGAAAAGTGGTGCGCCACTTCATAATGAATCGCGGGATATTACACATAGCAGTTACGCACATTCAAGTAAAGAATCAAATACTAAAAATAAGTAGGGACCCGTCAAATTGAGGAGGTACATCTCTGTATGAAATAAAATTCCACCTGTTGGCCTAACTGTACATGTCAGTATAAATCCCCTTTAGGCCTATGTCATTTCCATTCTTAAAGGGATCTAGTAACTTTGTTCGAACATGTGCAAAAGGTGATGAATGGTTGATACAATGTATATTTTGGTTTTCTGATATGTCCACTGGGTGTAATTTGTTGTGTGAACATTTCAAGTTAAATGGACTTTATATGGCCGAGTATCAAGCAAAAATGCAATGTGATATTCACCAACTCATTGCACTGACTTTGTACACGGTTACGACTATCCAGTGGATAGTTAAACATCTGAACACTTTAATCGTAAATATCCTATTAACGAAAGGTAAATTCGAAAAACAAAACCTGTCCCATGCTTCTATTGTTAATACGAATACAACAAGGTATGAGGGAACCGCTAGAATCCCAATTGGATTTTGAGGAACAATGTTAGTAATTTAGATCCCTTTAAAGACAGGTTCAAGTTATGACTCCTTACAACTTAAATCTTCTTTTTATTTTTAAACCTTTCGAAAATCCTTCTTTTTTTTAAAAGTCGACACGAAATTGAGTCAAATGACACAAAGCAGTAATGTTTTTGCACTAGAGTTGAGTACATATATTTCTCATTATACATTTAGCATATTTGTAAAGGCAATGCAATTTTCAGTTCTGTGAACTATTGTTGAAAGTTACAAAGTAAAAACCCACACTTTAATTAATTTAATTATGTTCTTAAAATGTATGAGTCACAGGGCATACTTTTATGAAAGGAACATATTTTTCGCAAACCACAAATTTAATGGGGAAGTACACATAAACTAAACTGTACAAGTGTAATGTACATGTCACATTTCACTCCATTGAATTATATATGTCAGATATTGTCAGGCCCAGCGTGTAAACAACAATGCAGGAATTGTCATTGTTTACTTTTCCAGATCTATCTCTGATCAGATGACAAACAATCCAATATTCAGACATTGCCACACAACGAATCTGTGCCTACACAATCCCTTTTTAGTATGACATGCATGAGCAGCACTGCAAAGTACCCTTTCCCACAGAAGGACCATATTTAGTATTCTTGGTGTCTATTTTGCACCGCTAGATTTTCTACAGTAAGTTTCAAATTTATGAATAAGATTAATGATTTATGGCAGGGCTCGACGACACTCACACTGGCCCGTGGCCCAGTTAAATTGCACTTCGGGCTAGCAAAAATCTGTATTCTTCCATATCCTGCTTCATCTATAATCACAGGTTTGATCAGGAAAGAGTGATATTTTGAACAGGCCTGATTTTGAATAGTAAAAAGTTTTTGGGGAAGTCAAATTTTTTTCGGGGACACCAGAAAAGGGGAAGAAATTCTATCACTGGCCCGACTGGGCCACTGACCAAAAAGGTAAGTGTGAAGCCCTGTTTTTGGAAAAGACTTGTTATTTGTAACTATATTATTTCACAGATCACAAAGGAAATAAAAAAAACAAAATACACACATTTTTATTTGACACGCTGTTTGCAATTATAGTGATTTATAAGGTTTTGTAGTCCTAATATTTTTAGCCATTACTCCATAATGAAAATCTAATGTAAGCGTACTCTTTGCAGAGCCTACAAAGATACGCACATTTTTATTAGACATGTTGTTTGCAATGGTTGTGATTCATAGGGTTGTGTAGTCCTGATATTTTTAGCCATTACCCCATAATGAAAATCTAATGTAAGCGTACAAGTTCTTATGGCTCATATTCTCTGCATTCTCTGCAGCTACATTCAACAGTCTCTTCAATGAAGACCACAATTCAAACAGTCTCTTCAATGAATACCACAATTTATAGTATACATACTTATGAATTTCATGTACAACACAATGTGTACACTAGTGTGGTCTAAATCAAGTAGGAAGATCCTGATTAAATCCGTCTAGCATTGTATTTAACTGGCCTCATTCCGACCCACACACACACACACACACAAAACATTGATTTCCTTCCTTCCGTCTGTCCTTCCAAACCCCCCAAAGAATGATAAGGACCAGAGAATTCATTGGGAGAATGTAGAGTACCTTTTTCTTTTTTTTTTACTAATCGTAGCAATTACAGATCATAAAACGGTGACACACACTCGTACAATCATATTATTTAAATAATTGACCTTATTATATTTGCACAACCTACATCTACACAATCTGCAGTGTATGGACGGACGGACGGATGTCCTTTCTGCCGACCTTCCCCCCAAGCATGACTAAGTAGGAGGGAATGTCTCAAGTTAGATATTTCTAATTTATTTTACCCACAATTAGTTGAAATAGGGTCAAGTCTTTGGTAATCGTACACATAAGTGACTATAGTTTGCCCTTGATATTCATGCAATCTGCTTTTAATAACTCCATTCAATTTACACTGTGTTGAATTGAACACATTTACGTACATTCAAGATGAGTTGATCAAACATTCTTGATTTATTTGGAAATAAATGGAAAATTTGTCACTGGTTGCTGATTTATGATTTTAATAGCTATAATCCATTTTGAAAATACTCTGTAAAAGCAAAGTATACATTGTAGATATTCTCTTCCACTTAAAAAAAAACAATTGATATTTATTTCCATCACAAAGGTACCTGGACCCATCACAAAAATTACCCTTTAGCAATTATGATTTCCTACAAATCATTGAAAATCAGGCATATATATAAACCAAAATCTTTCCTTCAACCTGTACCTATTTATCATTGCACTATGTTCTGTGCATTATTGAGTGAAACACAGAGGAACGCTGCAATTGATGCATGTCAACATATCATACTGTACCCAGAGGAAATAATGTCATCTACTTGGTCTATATCCATTTGATCTCTGTTTTTTTGGTCTCCTGCATGATCCCTGAAGCTTCCCCTTTCCCCCATCTCTGATTTGAACCCTCATTCCTCAATCCAACCTTTACCTTAATCCCAAAATCTAATCCATATCCTAATCTCTTAAATCCCAATCCTAATCCTCTAAATGCTGTTTCTGCTATGAGGTGAAATGGGATTACACCGAATGGGTATAGGCCATGCAGCAAGTTACAGAGTGGAAATATAGCCCGAAACAGAATACTGATTTTATTTACACGGCCAGCATTGGGCGATGCATTATTCATTCTCTGGATGAAATAACACCTCCCGTCGTCGGTTCGTTCGTAATGCATACAGACACTATCTCACACAGACATACAATGTATAGTATACAACGTGTAGATCTATTGAGTGCTGCGCTTCTGAATGCAAAATTACCTACATGTATTGTAGTTCTACCTCGCAATGAGCCAGCCACATACAGTTAAATGTAACCATGAATAGAGATATTGTAGACGACTTTCATTGTAAACCTCTGCCTAACCTGTTGTGCCTTGGAGGAGTGGGCACATATTCTAGGGATGACGCAGTGTTGAAAAGAAACGTTCAACTGAAAAGAAAAATACTTCAGGAGTGAGTGTGTGTGCACTTGGCCATGACAATTCCTAGATTCATTTCAATTCACTTTGCAGGCTTTCTGTACTTCTACGGAATCAAACTTTTGCAAATTTCTGTCATTTATGTATGGACCTGAATTTCCTGAAATCATCAAAATTTCAAGTTAATCTATCTTCTTCTACTTTCATTTCTTAATAATTTGTATTTTTTGTCCTCTTCATGAAAATGTGCATTTTACCTCTAATATTGAATTGACAGTTTCTTTTCAATTTTGTTTTTATTTACACAAAATACTTGTATAATATGCACACTTCACAGAAGAAATATGTCAGAGATCAAATTAAATTGTATTATTCTGTTATAATACATGTACTGTTCTTTAACTGACATGTAATGACCAATAAAGTGTCCACTACCCACACACCAAGACATGTGATAACAATAAAGTTTGATAGGTTTGTCCTCATTAAGCACATTGAACCCCCCGTTTTAATTAGTACCAATTCAATTGATAAAGAGAGAATTGAGAGTACATGCACTTTAAAATAAACAGTTGTCTTAGAATCGTTTGTTAAAGGGATGCCTGTAAAGTGTCTAACTCCACGAAAATTACTTGGAGCTTCGTCATTTCTCTTCTACCGTGTTGTTTAGCTATATGGTAAGAGAATAATAAAATAGGGTTAGATTTTTTCAAATGCCCCTTTAGTATGACGATATCTATCATTCAGCTCAAGAGCGTTAATGAACGGTCATAAACCTCATAAACGTCATACAATAATTTGTTGTAAAAGCTGACGCATATTTTCGCTTTTTTAACCAGGAAAGCAGTGTTCTTTTATTAATGAAACTTTCACACATCATTCGGACATATCTTACAATGATTTTGGTACAGGATTGAAGTCTCAAATGTCATTTTGGGTAATATCTGACACTTTACAGGTGCACCTTTAAGTAAGAGTAGTGTTCTATTCACTTTTGGTAGTACTTCAGAAATAGGTCGTCCACCAATATCTTGGACTGACGATATCAAGAGAGTGTCTCGACAAGGAATGAAAGGTGCAACACAAATGGCAGAAGATTGCATGGTGTGCTCTTGTGAAGACCACAGCAGCGCTCTACAGTGCCACCTGAAGTAGATGATGATGATGAATGTTTGGGAGCCTGGCCCCATATTCATGAAACCCCGCTAGCTTAGTTCCTTGCCAAGTGTATTTTAAATGTGCAGTTTATTGAGCAACAGACAGTTTTCCTAGTCCCCAACTAGGGTTAGCTGGGTAAGCTTTAGGTACCCACTATAAAGTTAAACCTAGTTAGCAACTAAAATATCTTGTGTTTAATTCGTAGCCACGCCATCCAAAATAGACTTAGCAAGGAACTAGACTTAGCAAGGAACTAAGCTAGCAGGCTTTCATGAATATGGGCCCTGGTAGAAAAACACTAAGGCGCTCTGTCATTTCTGACAAGTTTTCTAAAATTAGAAGGAATGGCAGTTTTGCATCATATCTATAGAGAAGGCTCTGACCTACAAGATGATAAAATATGTAGAACTCAATTTTGCAACACACACAAAAATATACTTGAAGCCCTTCTCATTTTCATCGAAAGTAATGTACTTGTAATCATTATTGAAAAAGGATATCAACTAATGTTTCATTCAATGACAAATGCCACATGTAACCAAGCATGTTGTGTGATATATAACGAGCTACATTGTATGAAACGATTGCCAGCAAATGTATTAATGGACTTCCTGATAGTAAATAGGAAGCAGAACTTTTTAATTGCATGCTAATTAAACAACAACAAAAAAAGTCTTTCATCTCAAGGATAAACCAATTGATACAATTCCAAACCATGTATCAGATCAATGACAGATAAGACAAATAATTGCCTTTTTACTTATACTTTGAACACAATTTAATGATTTATTGTATTTGTTCCCATTTCTGCAATGCCGAGCAATGTTGCAATGTGGGGAAATTTCAGTTGAGAGTCAATAGAGGGCCTGCTTGAGCTTCTGCGATCCTAGCAGAATGTTCTTTAGAGGCAAAAGGACCTTATTTCAGATGATCTACAAGATAGTTAATATCAGCAACACAATGGTCACAACCTATCAAAATGACAGTAAGTTGTTGTCCAACCTTCTTCTTTTTCATTATAATGCAAGGTTGTCAAGAAATTGGCTTAAACACATTTCGGGGGAAAGGGAAGCATTACGTTCATAAATCCAAACATCCCTGGGATATGTGCCTATTCTTTTTGTTCTTGTGAAGGGTTGTCAAGGTTTTGCCTTGGACATTTCGGAAAAAGTGAATCATCTAACTCTTTCAAAACTTTTTAAATTGTCATATTCAGGAAAAGTTCATGCCCAGGTCTATAGAGGGCAGTGCTCAACACAGTATAAAGGCTATTAATTGCCTCACTGTATGACACAGTGGGCTCTGAAGGACCCTGAGTTACTGTATGGACATTTTCTTCTTGAGCTTGTGGAGGGTTGTCAAGGTATTGCCTATTTCAGGCGCTCAGGTCGATAGGGGGCAGTGCTCACCAAGTAAAGGCTATCTATCACCTAACTGTACTACACAGTGGGCTCCAAAGGCCCCCTGGGACAATGGCCTATTCTTCTTGTTCTTGTGGAATATCATCAAGGTACTAACCCTTCGGAAACGGGTAATGTTTCGAGCATTAAATCTGATTTGTAGTCATGCAAATGTCATGCCCGGGACTATAGAGGGCATTGTTAACCAGATAAAGGCTATCAATTGCCTCCCTGTAAGACACAGTGGGTTCGAAAGGCCCCAGGGACAAGGACCTATTCTTCTTGTTCTTGTGGAGGGTTGTCAAGGTATTGCCTTAGCATTTAGCATTCATTTGATTGAACTTTTCATGCAAATTTCATGCTCAGGTTTATCTAGGGGGGTGCTTACCAAATACAGACTACTAAGGGCCTCCCTGTAGGACACGGTGGGCTCCAAAGGCCCCAGGGACAAGGGCCTATTCTTCTTGTTCTTGTGGAGGGTTGTCAAGGTAGACACAGACCCCGGTCTTTGGACCGTGGGCTTTTTCTTCACGTAGGCTACCTTGGGGGCTACCCTGGGTGCTACATTTGGTGGTGCTACCTTTGGTGCTGCCACTGAAGGCATGATGGAAACGTTCTCGTACATTTGGTACCCAACGAAAGAATTCTAAGTATGAGAATGGACAGTTCAAATGTGGAATATATACAGTTAGTTTCTTCACCCTAAACAGGGTGATAAGATTTCCTCCTTATTCAGTCTGCGGTAAGTCTGTGGCAATCTGCGGTCAAAGGTCTAACAAAATTAAACTTTAATGTTCCCTCTATTTTCCTGTATCCTCTGACTGTGGTCGGTTTCCTAGATCCTGGAACTTTGGTCAAATGTTTCCTATATGTTATTTAGTTCTGGTATCGGTCCAGTCAAAATTCCAGGATTCAGAAAGTGTGGATGAGCCACTAAAACAAGATCTAAAGAAGTTTCTAGAGAAAGTCCTTGAAAAACGGATCTTCACTCAAGCAAACTATTATACATTGTATGTTTGACATGGAGCCATGAAAACTAACATCCTCTTTATTCAGGCTGATATTCTCCAAGAATGTCCAGTTGACACATGACACGATCCAGACAGATTTTCAAAATGATCTCTGCAAAAGTAATTATATGAAATAACATCAACAACAATCCACTCCTGTAATCAAAATGACAAAGTTCTTTCCAGAAAGAAACAGCAAATAATCCAGAAACTCCAGAAAATAATCCCCTTGACCAGCGTCCACCTGAAAGCTGTGCTGCAATATGGTTGTAATTCAATGCAAGAAAACTTGCAAACTATCACAGGCTCACCACATCCCCAAAATGCAAGAAAAGATTGATCAAACTTTCCTTCAAGTAAAGCGTTACAAGTGTACATGAACAAATTGCACTTGCAAATTCAAAGTGTAGATATAATTCCAACAATTAAAAGCAAATCACAAGACAAAGAAAGATTCCAATCAAAACGGGATTCTGTCATACTTGTTTAGTAATCCAATGTTATAACTAGATGTTCAATTTTCTTGCACCTGTCGCGAAACAAACACGCGAAAATCGAGGCCTGGCGTCTCCAAATTGAAAAGTGAATTCATAGAAATTTATACCATGACTCTTTTCAAATCAAGTGAGAGTCAAGAATGAACATAGCTTTCAATCAGAGCAGAGTCTTTGTCAGATGACCAATAAGATGAATAATAAAGTGTACAAATCTAATATTTAGAAGTTTCGAGCACCTGTTGTGTGTCAACGACAACTCTAAACTTGGCAAGCGGCGCGTCCCCCAACGCTACAGAACCGATTCCGAGTCTGCACAATCCTTAATGAATGATATCTGTCCCCGAAAAGAACCGAGCTTGTTTATAGTACGAAGGGCCCCACTCCTGAGTAAGCGCCTTTTCCTTTTTAAATTTAACATTCCCTTTTTTAAAATTTAGCCTTTCCCTTTTCTGCTATTTGTCACAACAAAGTCGACCGCGTCACAGGGATTTCCTCCGAATCCTAGCCTCATCCGACAGGCTCCGTGGGCAGAAGAGTTGCTTACAAGTAACCAAAAAAAGAAACGCCGCTAAAATAAAAACGAACTCGAAAATCGAAATATGCAGCTGGAAGGCTGTCTGGCTTAAATTGCCTTAAAATTATCTTCTCTTTTAACAGAAAGTTTTATATAACGCGTAAGGGGGGAATAGGGAAAAGAGGGGAAAATCGTGATTAGCACGGGAAGGCATTCATATCCCTGCGTTAGTCTGGCAGGCACGTATCGTTGACAGGGCCCGGCCTGCTTTGCCTTCTATAATTACGCTTAAACAGATTAACAAAGATGTAACACAGTCATCATGGCGGATTAATTGCAGAATTTCTTTTGGGGAATGAGATACAGCAGAAAGACACCGAGTCATTCTTAGCCCTGGATTAATTAGAAATGTTTTCTTTCAAGGGCAAGATTGTCAAATATTTTAACTTTAAAGTAAACCCTCTTTAAATAGCTAGATGTACTGCAGGGCTCTACACGTACATTTTTTGTCAGTGGCCCAGTCGGGCCAGTGAAATAATTCATTCCCCTTTTCTGGTGGCCCGAAAGAAAAATCTACTGGCCCAATATTTTTATTTTATGGGTAAACTTTTTACTATTAAAAATATCGTTTCAGCACTGCTGCTGATCAGTTTGAAATGTATACCAAAATAAATAAATAAATAAATAAATAAATAAATAAATAAATAGATAAATAAATATCACTCTTTCCTGATCAAACCTGTGATTATTGATGAAGCATAACATGGAAGAAAACAAGATCTTTCTGATTTTGTCAATGTCGGGTTGAAAATCTGTTTGCCCAATCGGGCCACCAAAATATGACTTTTATACATTTTTGCTGGCCCAAAGTGCAATTTCACTGGCCCCGGGCCAGCTGACCAGTGCGAGTGTTGAGCCCTATTGGAGGGCATGCACAATACATTTTTTGAAAAAAAAAAAAAAATTTCGGACTAATGTAGATGTCGCAAGGAGAGGGTTACAAAAACATTACTTTTGTGCGAATTTTATCTTTAAATAGGGATGAGATGTCACCCCAAAAAATGTACCCCCTCCTAATAAATGCACCAATATCTGAAAAGGGGCACAGCATCTATCACGTAGGCGTCAGTTGACACTTTTTTTCTGCTGCAAAAATATCCTGTTTCTATTTTCTCCCCCCTTTTTTCTAAATTAGGATTCGAGCTGGGGTCACGAGTCCTAGTACAGTACAATCTATGCAGGAAGCACGGGCATAAATGTGGGGGGACGGGGGGGGGGGGGGGGGGGGCATGTCCCCCATCATTTATGTATGGTTGATTCCAAAGCTTGCACTATATATTACGTGAAAATGCTCTCTTGGGTTTGCACCAAATTGCACAATTTCAAGCCAGAAAATGTAAAAGCTTCCTACACCCTCCCCGCTTCGCTCCCTCGCACTGTTCCCCTCCCTCCTCCCCCCCCCCTCCCCCCACTTTTGAGAAGCTGTTGACGCCCTTGGTACAGTAGGAAGGGGTCTTGTGATCCATGTTAATGTTGGGAGGTACTGGTAATGGATACACGTCCCCGATTGCTTACAATAGATTGCGCAATACATGAATGACAACTTGTTGTTGTTTGTTTGTTTGTTTTTACAATTTTTCACCTCAGACATGTTACTTGCAAAATTTGTATCATACAGTAAATGATGCATGCCTGAGTAAATATATAGCTCTTATCTGATCTAGCAGACACTATTTAAAATGGGTCAGTTTTGTTTTACATTTCCTTTTATAAAATACATGTATATTAAAGACACAATTTCGCAACAAGATATATTCCATGGAGGTTTCTTGTCAGACTTTAGGCAGACTTCTAGGCGCGCTGTCCGAAAGGTATGGTTGCCCTGCGTTCAGGATACCGTACATTTAGGCATCCTTCCTTCCTACTTGTAAACTTAAATTCAATTGACCAAGATGCTTTAAAACAAATCTAAAAGAATGTGAATATATGGCTTTCAAATCATATAATCATATAATCAAATCGCCTGTGAATTTCATGCATAAAACAGTCTGGGTTTGAGTTTCCATTTCACAAGCAGGGCTCGACACTAGCACTCACCCGCTTGCCCGGGGCAAGTACGAATTTATGACGGGCAAGCAAATCTAGTTTGCTTGCCCGATCGGGCAACTAAATAATTGTTCGATAACGAGAGGTCAACGTAATTTAATGTGTGTAAATCCCATCTAGGAGACTGTAAGATGACAAGTAAATGTTATATTGGGGCAAGTACAATTTTTAAAATTATGATTTTACTTGCCCGAACGGGCCGTTTACAGACAAAAGTCAGCATGGAGGCTTGCAAATAAGGCAAACAACTTAATAAGCAGGAAGTTGTGAAAAGAAAAATACCAAGTTCTGCAAACACCAAAGCTGCAGGATTAATTATGCACAGAAACTACCACGTACCGTACATTAGCAAGACAGGAACATTACATATATTTTTCTCATTAAGCATTATTATGTGCCTCGTTATAAATATTCATGTCGTGACAGTCATGTAATAAAGTTAACATTGTGAGTGTGTTCAAAGTACATGTACAATTCATGCATCCACAATGTACAATTTTGATGTGTCTTCATGAATAATTTCCCCATCTCTTTCCAGCTAGTCGCGCAGTCAACAATAATGAAGAGAATTACAGCACATTGGTGGGGCCGTTATTAGGGGAACAAGACTTGAGCATGCATGCTTACAGTGTTCATTAAAGGGATCTAGTAACTTTGAAAAGTAATGAATGGTTGATAAAATGTACCATATTTGTCGGTGTATTAACCGCTCCAGTGTATAAACCGCACCCCTAAAAAAAAAAAAAAAAAAAAAAAAAGTGTGGTTAATACGGTTGTGTATTAACCGCACCCCCTTTTTTTCTTTTTTCTTTTTTTGAAAAAAGGTGCGGTTAATACACCAGCAAATACGGTATATTGTTGTGATGTGATCTGATATGTCCACTGAGCATTGTGTGAAAATTCCATGGTCCAGGAATGTCATATTATCGAAAAGTGCAAAGTGATAGTTGCTTACCCATTGCACTGACTTTGTACACAGTTTAAATTATCCAGTGGATAAGTATGTCAAATCCAAAATCTTCAATCGTAAATATCTTTTCAACGAAAGGGAAATTTGAGAAACCCAAATCTGTCCCGTGCTTCTAATATTGTTAAAACAAATACAACAAGGTATGAGAGAACCGCTAGAGTTCCAAGAAAGTTTTGAGGAATTGGACAATGTTACTAGATCCCTTTAAAAGCTCCCAGGAAGCTGAGACGGGGTAAAGTGGGGGAAACAATTATGCAGAGCGCTAATTGCCAATTTGACTGACACGGGACCTGCAGTAACTACAGGTTTTAAACTGTGTACATGTGCCCTAACTAATTTTATATGGCACCAGCTTTGGTTCCCCCAAAGTGAAACACACTTGATTATTAGGGATTAGATTCACTTAACACTTTTTTTTCAATAATTGCTAACTGGTACTGAATGTGGAATTATTACTTGCATTGTGAACTGAGATTGATTGAAAAAAAAATGATATTAGGCGCCAACAATCTTCAAGCTACTATAAATTGTACAACTAAAACTATGCATGACTTTGATTAATGATTTTAGAAAAAAAAAATATTCTAGACTTGTAATGTGGAGCATGACTGTACGGAAAAATCTAATCTTGTGCAAACCATTTTCCTTTCTTTTTTTAATTTCATGTTGATAATGTTGCTATGGTGCGAGTGCTTTGCTGGAATTTACTCCTAAGTCCGGATTCGTGAGTCAACTATTTTTCTTTCTTTTTTTTTTAGAAACAAACTGTGACAGTCTAGACGTAGGAAACTATCAATTAATGTTAATTATGCACATGACATGTGCAAAAAAAAATAATGCACATTAATTGGGCAATAGAAATGTAACAAACAACAACAAAAGTTAAACATTGAATGACAAAACAAAAAAATTAAATTAATTTTTTGGGGAGCCTTACTTTTCAAGCTTGCCTGCATGAAAGTGACAGTCCCAAATTTGATTTCAATTGAACTCTAGATCTATGCAAATTTTCAGAGGCTCTTTTATGATTTTCGGGGGCTCTTATGGCATTTCGGGGGCTATTTCACCCTGAGCCCCGTGTATTTTTGTCAGTTCTCCCCATCCCAACCTCATACAAAATAACTGAGCTAGTACTTAGCACTATCCCAATTAGCCAGGGCCGCTCATATATTCAAACAGACATTTCCATACTGTTGTGTGTTGTAGACTGGCTTGTACTGATTGTCTATACTGTACTCCGTGTGGCCAGGATATTGTGTAGAATAGTCATACTGCCTAGTATGACCAATTGTACACGTTATATGTAGATGTGGCCAGGGCCACATACTGTATCAGTGACCAAATTGAACTTTTTTTCTCCCCCAGACTGGGCAACCATTAATTAATTCTTACATGTACATCTGTACAGTGTATATGCACTGCCAATGCAGAAAATGTGTTTTCTTTGCTTTGGACTTGGGGCTATTCAATTCTGGCTTCGGGTCGCCAAAATTTAATGTTCAGAAACAAACCCTAACTTGTAACATTCTACCAAATTGTTTGCTAAAGATTTCAAGTTACCATGGAAACGTCTGACTTCATGACTTCATTGTAAAATGTAAATCTGGGTTTAATCTCCACAGTATATAATCCGCCCATCTTACAACATTTATTAGAGGGCTTAGTAACATCTAGCGATAAAAGATTAAAATACAATCAGGTTATCTGATGACCAATCAAAGTCATCAAATTGAGAACACAGGTACAAAGTTCACGTAGAGCCAAGGTATAATAAAAGGGGATTATGCGCAAAATACTGGAACACCTTTAGCCATGCATTCTTAAAATACATCCGTTATTTGTCACGTTATGACTCAGTGACAGAGGCTGTGTATTAATTCTGTCATAGGTTATCTGTTTAGCGGTAGTATCATGGACAAAGTAGGGTCGGTCCATGATACTTGATAGTAGACTTTTATCTCATAAAACTGCTCGCTCATAAAAATGATGTAATAAGCCTGGGTACATGCATAAACGTCAACACTGCAATTCTGTACAGTCATTAGCCGTCTAGTTAAGTTCACCAGTCCGCAATTACAACAAAAAAACATAATTGAGGATTTTTTTTGTTGTCCCAACAGACCCAAGACCAATAATTATTGTAAATGATGTCATAATTGTGGTTTCCCCTTTCATTCATTATTTTTGATATATTTTGTGTGTAGTGACCACCTAGAGGAGGAAACATGGCCACTGTAGACGGGTGACCTCTCTAGGGAGGTTCAATAACATTAGTGTTCTCTAGCTCTGTAGTAGATCACTTTCAGTGGCCTCTATAGGCAGGTTGGCTGCTATTTATGCTGCTATAGACAGGTGGCTGCAAGGACAGGTTCAATGGCTATATTTGGTTCAATTTCACTTTCTTCTGTACATAGAGTGATCAAGCTTAGTTATTTGTTTGATAGATTTTGCGTCTCTATCCTTTTCTTTCTTTATTTCATTTTCTTTCATGAATAGAGTGATCGAGCAGGAGGAAAAAACTCATCAGTCATCACGAGTGAACATCAACGCAAGATTCGCCGAGCGCAGCAGATTATTACAGCTACAGGGTTCTGGTGTAGTATTTAAATGTAGTGCCCCCATGGTTGACAAACAGAAGAGGGCGATGGAATGGATTCCGTGACCCAAAACGACATCAAATATTTTATACCCTTTTCATACCAGAGACTCAATTTACAAAAGTAACTTGAATTTGAACCATGCCGGGAATGTCACAAAAGGCCCGATGTACATGAACTTGAATTCGAATAATGTCTGGAATGTCTGCACATGTATACGTTTTGTGCAAACTCTTTATAACTCTGCCATTTTGTTTTGAAAAATTACATTACATTTTTAAAGAGCCCTCTCAAATCATGCTCAGAAGTGGAAGTTGGTTTCAAACGATGTTTTTTTTGTTTCAAAAACGAAGATTGTGGAATGTTAATTTATTTTGAACTTCAGACTGATCGTCATTCCCTGATATACACTGTATGAAAATGAGCAAAGACAAATGGGCATCGACTGGAATCAAACCCAAGACCAGTGCTCAACCATCAAGCTCGAGCAATCCAGAGGTCTCAGGTTCAATTCCCAACAAAGCCCTTTTTTCTTTGCTCATTTTAATTTTTTCAATCTCTTTTTTTTAATCTCTGGACTCTTTTATCTCTGAATTCCCTGATAATTTCTCACTCAAGCTTGGCTATTTTTAGGGTGAAAGATAATATGATTGTCAGTGTGAAAAGGACTTCAATTAATCTACTGGACAACCGTTTAGATTGTCTGGTGGAATAGCAGCCTTTGGAGTTTGGAGTATAAAGCTGTCAAAAGCCTTGGGGATTTTTCCCTGAAATTTTTACTTTCAGGGATGGGTGCTAAACTAAAGCTGGTATTTTTGTGGCAAGGCCACAGTTCAAAAGCCCTGTATTCACTTGGATTTGACAATGAATGGAGCTTATTGTCTGGGGGCTGACATTGTTATTATGTGTATAGTAATACCTCATGTACAGGAAGAATAACTGGTGGATTTGTGGGCGGAATGCATAAAATTGAGATGGGTGGGCAGAAGAAAGGTTACAGATTACTGGAGTTGAAGTATGAATCTATGCAGATCACACGATGTATCCATTTGCAATCAATATTGCAACATATCAGAACTTGACTGCATTCAGAAATATGGAGCTGTACAAAGTACATTTCAAATTAATCATATCAACGTTTGGTTAAAATGGTTCTAGTAATGCAATTGGCCTTTTGTGTCTGTCAGGAATAATTATATTAACATATTAATGTCATACACAATTTTTTGAGTACAGACCCTGTTTATATTTGCTCAGTGACCTTTTTATAAATTAAATTGGCTTTGTGTAAGTGCGCTTGTCTGTTTGTGTGTCTGTTCTAAATAGTAGCATTGACTCTGAAATTCATGCCATACAAAATGTCTGGCAGAAGTACTATTCAACACATTTATAGAAATGACCTTTTTGTAAATTATTGTCTTTGTGCAAGTGTATTTGTCGGTTTGTGTGTCTGCTCTGAATAATTGCATGACATTTTGGTAAATCAAAAAATGAGATCCACCATTCACAGACAATTTGAAAACCACAAATCAAAATTCATCAAATTTCTGTCCAAAACATGAATGTGCCAGTCTGATTGTGTGCCTCATTCATTTACATTTGTATGCTCACAAAGTCAAAGTCATTCTTCATTACTTCTACAAGGAATTTGCGATTACTCCAAGTGATCTGCTATCTTACTCTCTAGCACCATACTGGCTTTTTGCTGTTTTAATTTAAACAAGGCATGATCTTCAAGCTTGAAGCAGCACTGTATTAAATAATAATGGTATTTTTATTCAACAAAATGTCACATTCACAGCTACAAGCTGAATTGCAGTGTCATTTGCAACAATATTTACAAACATGGAAATAACATTAATGAACTCACGAGGTATAAAGAAACCTTAATATATTATATACAATAATTAGAGAAATAAATCATAATATACCTGAATAGTATCACAAATTAGGCATGAATACTAACGAAAGACAGTAAATTATATTATTATTTTGTATATCGATTAATCAATAATTAAGTGATTAGAAAAATCAATAGGCATCATGTATCAATTTATATTTCCTAATGAAAAGGGGGCCCTGCAAAGTTTAAAACTGGGATTCCTGTATCAGGGTCGTGCAAAAACATATATGAATGGATCAAGGTTGCTTGAATGATGGAATGCTGGACAGATAATAAACAAGATTAATAATAATAATAATAAATAATAAATTCACCTCTGCATGACTCTCTGACTATAGAGGGTTTACTTCATATGTTTGCTCACTCCCTTCCAAGGTTCCAAGTTCACTAACTTTGAACATCAATCTTTATCAACAATCGCTACATCCCTCCCCTAACAACAATCACTCCCTCTCTAGTCTGTAGTGCTTGCCCCTTCATTAGTTTTTCTTCATTTTAAATGAGGCGTCATTTCTTGAAGGAGACAAAATACAAACATGAGTACTGAATACATTACACTACTTCAGTTTGCCAACATTTGAATTTTGGAAAGAGGGAAAAAATTGGCCGGGGGTCCAAAGTCGCAGCATAATTGCACAAGTGTGCGGGAAGTGCACATTGCAAGCACAAAGTCCATTGCGACAGGGGTCCAGGCCTTGACGTTTTTGAGTATTAAATGCATTCTCGACCCATTTTTCATAATTCTTCCAAAATTACTAGGTAAGATTTGGTCAGATTTACGTTTAAATGTTGTCTCTATACATTAAATAAAGTAAAGTAAAGTTTAAAAAAAATTTAAACTTAAAAATCGGGACGTCCCGATTTTACACTTCTAAAAAAGTCAAAAAACGGTATGCTACTTGTACCCCACAGTCACTGATGAGCCTTATGTTATGGTGAAACAGAGTATTGACTGTGATGTAGCAGTATATACATGTAACTTAACTTTATTCAACTTTATTCAACTTTGTAAGATGAATACAGCACCAGCCAACACCCATACTGAGCAACTCATCTCCAGTTCTGATTGCACCAATGCTCCCTCGCACCCTGCATTCATTTCATACCAAGCACCAAATGTAAGCCAATCTTGCAATGGTCCAACCACCCCCCCCCCCCCCCCCCCCCCAACAACAACATGGTAACATACCCCATCTGAACTCAAAGCTTCTCTTTCCATAATAATTCCAAGCATCAACTCTAAACCATCATTATACAAGTACAGTCCATCGTCTGTCATGCCCCCTCCCCCAACAACCCATTGATGCCATCCCCAGCTAGCAATGCCTCCCCCGGTCCATTCGTGGTCTCATTAATTGTCTATCAGGCATCCGGCATGGACTGGACCGCATCTCCTATTGCCTGATCATCAATCATCATTACAAACATTTGTAGGTATTACTAGATACTAGACCCCTCTCCCAAAATCCCTGTCTCTACCATCTTATCTCTGGCATAAACTTATGTACAGTCAACCTGTCTATGGTGACCATCTCAGAAAAACAAAACAAGACAAGTGCCCATTGTAGACAGGTGGCCACTAAGACAGGTTTGATTGTAAATGTATGTGACCACATCTAATTGAAGGCAATTCCGACCCAATGTTTGAGGTTCCATCCTTTATTTAACCACACCCTGAGGCAACAATTTGTGGTTCCTTTAAGCGGACAACCGCTCGTTCGTTTGTTGAGCCAATTTGGGGTAGTTTGCTCAGATGACAAAATGCCTATATCGAATGTGTCTACCCTTGGCTCTTCCTCAATACTCTACATGTACTTTCGACCCCAGCCAATAGCTCTCCAATCTTGTAATTCATCTCAACCCGACCCAACCCACCACATCCACTGACTCCCCATCCCGATTCTACAATATAGAATAGCTCTCCAATCTTCCATTTCATCTCGACCCGACCCAACCCACCCCATCCACTGACTCCCCATACACCCCAATTCCAATTTTGCATTTCATCACACCTCGTTAGTGTGATGCGCAATTTCTTTGTCCCAAACCAGATGTCCTCCTTGAGGGTGCCACTAGCATCCATGGTACATCCATGTCCAAGGTTCAGAAATTCACATACTTCCCTCCTCCCCCTCCCCAACTCCTATACACACACACACACACACACACACATACACGATACAGGTTCTATCTTGTGCATCATCACACCTCTATAACTCATCATGTGCTAGCTTTGTCTCAATCCAGATCCAGATACTACTATCAGTATCACCACCAAGAATGTTTTTATTAAAGACCCCCCCCCCCCCCCCCCCCTTGCAATGACTTACTCCCAGTCTAGTTCATGTTAGGGTGTCATCAGCATCCACAATTACATTCATGCCTCAGGCTAAGAAATTCACATACCACCCCCCCCCCCCCCTCCATCTGCCCTCCACCCCCTCACAAACATACTGAAAGCATCTTACAACCATTTTATTTTTTAAATGTTGCCCCGTTCTCCACGCCTAAGTTTCCAATTTGTGTCCATCACACTTCATTATAGTGGATGGCTGTCTGATGCACAGTTACTTTGTCCGGGGCTAGTCACCTTCGTTTAGGAGGTCATTTGTGTGTACAAGGTCATCCATTTTTAAAATTAACAATTAGCTAGCTGTACACTGTATGTGCCCCCAACCCTAAGTTTCCAATTTACATTTCATCGCACTTCATTATAGCCGATGGCCGTCTGATGCGCGGTTACTTTGTCCGGGCCAGACATCTTCATTTAGGAGCTCCTCCGAGCGTAGAATAGCCAGCTGTAGAAGCCATTGTCATAATAAGTCATCCTCTTTGCCTTTGGGGAAGATTGCTTTCGCCCGGGAGGGGGTTTTCATCTATGCAAATTACAAACGTGTGCCTCTCTACTGGGGTGCTACTATGTATAACTATCACAATACTACATGTAAAAACAAACATACAGGACTTGCAATAAATGTTAATTTGTGAATTATGCGCAACATGCATATATATGTAGCTTCTTCTAAGCTTGACTTTCACTTTTTACGACCCATGAGAAACCTTTACAATATTAAGACATATCATTATAAAATACCAGCTCTGTAAAATATTGAGGGACTCTATTCAATTCCGCAAATACATGTAATCTGTATTTTCTTGTTGAAGCATAGCAAACAACTTGAATTAAACAAAATATTAGCTTCTAATTTGATCATATTTAAACTTAATTGTGGTAATGTGGTACAGAAGATAATTAGAAAGCTTCAAAAAAAAAGTGTTCTTTTATTTTATACAAAAAATCTTGAACACAAGCACTTGATCCTACGGCAACAAATTTCCCAGGTCTTTGTCCATCATGTAACCCATTCAGTACAACGTCACCACTAAAAGGCAATCATAATTACCACCTGTATACCAGGTACATGATTTTCTGCCCTTGGACTTGGTAATGAAATGATAACTGACAAAGGAAATATGACCCTGGTAGATAATGTACATTCAACCCCCATAATACTGACTTCCCTATTAATCAATAAAGATGCAACTTAATCACATTAACCAGGTAACACAGATAACAAAATTTAGGGACATGATGGTACTGGTAGTGAAAGGGCTACTAACAAAGGCACAACAACCTTGGCAGATATGCAGTTGACCCCTATATATTAATACTACCAATCAATACAAAAAAGAGCAATTTAATCATACTTGTAATTACTAGAACTGTACATTTTGGGCCAATTGGTACTGAACAGCTTAATAGCAAAGACACACCAACCTTGGCAGATCCAGATATTAACACCCATACTGCCAATAAAAAGGGCAATTTAATCATACATGTACATGTAATTACTAGACCTGCACAAAACATTTAAAGCTACAATGTACTAAATTGCACCCACTCGGTAATGAAGGACTTAATAAGTGTTAATTAACAAAGGCACAACAACCCTGGCAGATGCTACCGCTTGTATCCTGCAGCCCTTTTTTTCCTCGCAATTACACACAATTTAATATCTTGTACGCGGCTCCTTTCAATTACAACGCCAAATTATCAAAAATGTAATACCATGTACCCAGCTCTTTTTCAATTTACAACGCCAAATTACGGCGGAAAAGTGAGCGGTTAGCGATAATTTGATTACGCGCTTGATTGCAAGCTCTAATGCGCAGCAGATAGTCAGATACCATGTGGTACCTATCTTTGTATGTAGGATGTGTACAGTTCAACATTACAGTATGCTCAGGGTGTAAATAATGCATTCCACCAGTCAGGGAAAAAGAAAGAAAAAAAAAAAAAATCAAAATTTATTTTTCGGGGTCTACTTTTGAAGCTTGCCCGCATGAAATTAACATACTAGTTCTAAAATTTGATTTGCATAGAACTCTAGAGATGCAATTTTCAGGGGCGCTTTTATGATTTTCGGTGGCTCTTTTTGTCATTTCGGGGGTGATTCCGCCCGAGCCCCCATGTATTTTTTTCACTGCCACCACTTCAAAAATATTTTGGGCTCAGCCGCTGAGGGTGATTTATTGTACATACACTGTACCATGTAGCCCCTGAAATACTAACAAGAGTCCTCCATAAAGTTGGAGAGCTCAATGCAAATAAATTTAGAGCGCTATTTCCATGCATGCATGCAAGCTTGAAAAGTAGCCACCGATAAACAAATTTAAATTTGTATCTTACACAGTTATAATATGTAATCCTGAAATGTATCTTTATCTTGCGAGTTGAACTAACTACAGATGTGCTAGGCTTTGTTTACATGCTTGTAACATAATTTTTACATTAAAGGGACCTAGTAACTTTGTTGACATGTGCAAACATTAATGAGTGGTTGATATTGTTGATATCTGATATGTCCACTAGGTGTTGTGTGAAAATTTCAAGTTAAATGGACATTATATGGCCAAGTAATGAGCAAAAATGCAAAGTAATATTCACTAACTTATTGCACTCACTTTGTACACGGTTTTCACGGTCCAGTGGATAATGTAACATCTGAACACTTCAATCGTAAATATCTTTTTAACGAAAGGGACATTTGAAAAACCGAAACCTGTCCCATGTTTTTATTGTTAATACGAATACAACAAGGTATGAGGGAACCGCTAGAATTCCAATTGAATTTTGAGGATTTGGACAATGTTACTAAGTCCCTTTAATGCTTGTAACATCATTTTTACATTAATGTTTACAATGTTTATACATGTATGTGCTTGAACAGATATGATGTAGCATTGCAGTATGAGAATGTATTAATGAGTCTAATATACTGTACAAAATGTATGAAAATGTGGACTGTCTTTACGTCATTAAAGTTATAAAAGTGCCTTCAACTATTAAAAGTCGACTACCTCTAGGCTCTACCTCGCCTATTTCTTAGTAAATGTCAGGCTGACAATTGTATAATTTAATTTCATACTTATGCTGGTATCCATACAATTAATTTCCCAATGTTTGACAACCGATCCCATAAAATTTAAATGCTAGATGCGACTGTTTTGCATAATGTGTGGGTATCACCATAGAAAACTGCATGTTGTTTTTGTTGTCAAAACAAAAAGCGCTGGCAATTTGTGTGCCTCTTTTTCTCTCAGAAAGAAAAAAACAACAATTATTCCACTGCTGGTAGGTATGGTGTCCTTGAAAATTAGATAAAGTTTATCCATCTATTCACTTAGATCACGTTTCATACCCTTCCAAATTATTACACACATGACTATGCGATGCGTGTGGATGCACTTGAACTCATTGTTACAACAATGCAGGAATTATTTTTTTAATTTTAGGGGGCTACTTTTCCAATCTGATAGATATCCAGAAATTTTTCACATAATAAATGTTATTTTTAGGGGCTACCTACTGATTCTAGGGGGCTATTTTGAAAATTAGGGGGCAACCTGCATCGTAATATCACATGTTTTGCTATAAAAAATAACTTTCTACAAAAGGGGACCAAACCTTTTAACAATGGACTCACTGAGTCTTTCTACATTTGTAAATATTAAAGTAACCTACATTTCTTTGCCAGCTAGCCACAGACATTCCAATCTGTTGTCGAACCATGTTGTTATTTCCCAATCACTATTGTGACATCACACCCAAAGTAAATAGTACAGATGTACATGTAAATCACAGCTGATCAAAATGAAAAGTAAATCACAATTCCATCAATAGAACGCAATGTCAAGTACATTGTAGTTTGTATAATGGTTTATTGGTTGGACACACTACAATTCTCTTTAGATATCAATATGGCTGTGAATTTATTAATCTTCCCCTTTTTATACTAGTAGTGTGCAGTCAGCCAGCCACTGCAGTTGTATTGACTTTGAGTGGGTTGTCGTTTGTTGAATTAGGGGTACCCTGAATGCATTCAGATGTATACAGAATATGATGTACGCGTCTCAAAAGCTTTCAATCAATAATCCAAAAACTACATAAACAAGATCCACGTTCATACATGTACATGGACATTACCAAGTTCAACAAGCATGCAGTATAGCAGGTATTTTAGAAAAGTTTCTGCAAATAAATATGTTTTTGTTTACAATTGCATCCGAAAACAAATCACAAAATGTCTATTGAAAACAAGTCTCTGATCTTTATAATTTATAATCAAGTACAAGTTTTGTGGATCTTCTTCTTGTACTGTATACCACTAAAAGTTCTACTGTTTAATAGCACATTTTTACAAGCCATTTTTTTTACAACCTATGCTTTCCTAATGGTCCGAACCATAAAACAGTGTATTCATATCTTTATTTTGGGATTTGTTGTATTGTTTTTATGGGTGAATATATGAAATGAAAATGAAAATGAAATTAAAATAACTGGTTAAAATAAAATAAAACATCATCTTGCCTTGCCATTGCTCGTCTTCCATACCCATGGCCAGCTGAGCAAATCCTCTGCCAAAATAAATGCTTTATCCAGCATAGTTTTGTCTTCAGAAAGCCAGAGTCGATACCAAAAATTAAATTGGCTCAAATTCAGAATGTCAAACACGCAAAAATAGATGAATTCAGTCGAGAGTTGGTATATGTTTCGTTTCTCTTCCGTTCGAACGTGAGATGTGAAAAACAAAATGGATACTCAGAAAGGCAACTCTTTGACGTGTGATTTTATTTTGTTACCTGAAACATACATTCAGGGGTTTCGCTATAGGTGGTAATAAACTCTTTATTTCTAAATTGGCAACGTCATCGAATGAGGATTTACATACATACATACATACACATGTATGCCGCAAGTTGCCAACACTAAGCCTTTCCTTTACGTCAGCCAGGGTGGAAATCGAGCTTTCAGAATTTTCACGAGATTTTTTGGCCTGGGAAACTGCGATAACTTGGGGCAGTTAAGCTACAAATCAAAGTTTTGTTAATTGCTGCCGAGTGATCCAGTTAAAATCTGAAAAAGTTCCCCTTCAAACTGTTTTTTTTTTCTTCAAACTTTTTGGCAGAACCCCATGACTAGCAAAATGGTAAGATTTCCTGAAATTCACCTGAATTACCCGCAGGTAAATCTATAAATGTACATGAATGGTTCATATAAGAGTTTTAATACATATTTGATTATTATCGATCGATTGAAAAGGGATCGAGTGATTGGAAAGTGTTTTCATTTTATTATAGAATTATTGCAGCTCTCACACTAAAAACTTAATTGGGTGAAGGGCTTTTTTTGTTGTATGGCTAAATGAAAGCTACATGAACATATTGACAAAAAAAGACTGACATTGTAAATAGAGTTGCTCATATATTAAGATGGCAAAAGCTGAACCAATATAAAAGGCCAAAGTTGTTTTCTTTTGTTTGTTTGCTTTTTTTTTTTGGGGGGGGGGGGGCTCATTTTCAAGCTTGCCTGCATGAAAATAACACTCCCAAATTTGATTTGCATTGAACTCTATGCAAACTTTTGGGGGCTCTTTTATGATTTTTGGGGGCGAATTCACCCCAAGCTCCCGTGTATTTTGTCACTGCTTTGATCACTTCATGCTGCTGTTTTCCACAGGCTAACCATGTGCGGATGAATTTTATCCCACGTACATGTACAGCTAGACAACATAAACAATTAATATTTTTATTTCGGGGACTCCATTTTCGGGGGCTACTTTTCCAACTTTCGGGGGCTACAAATTTCCGGGCTCTTTTTCGAATTTCAGGGGCTACTAATAAGCTATAATGCTGTAAGTGATCATTTTATAAGCATTTGATCACAATCCAAACAGAAAAATCCCGAAAATAAAAAAAAAATAAAATATATATATATATTTTTTTTTTTTTTTTTTTTCGGGGGCGAATTTGGGCATTTCGGGGGCGAATTCGCCCGCCGCCCCCGTGTATTTTTTTCTTTCAAGGCAATTTTTAATAGTCCGTTCAAAAAAAGGTTATCATATGGAAATGCTTCACATTGTCTGGGATAGAATTATAATTTATGTTTTGAGGGTTTTTTTTTAATTCTTGTTTAGCTTACAAATAATCATAATAATGTGTAGGCATCAATTCAATTGTTTATGACATTTACAAAGCACTGCATGGCAACCTACAGGTTTGCCAAGCTAAATTTAGAGAAATGTGATATATATTGCAGACACTTTTTGTATGTCCAATTTCCAAAACACAGCCAAAAATCTGTCCCTAGGGTGACCTCTGATTACATGTACAGTACATGGGTTTTTTAAATTTTTTTATAAAAGTTATTTATAATTGATATTTGCGAAACCACAAATCTCTTTCACACCATCTCATATACAATGTTTCATGTTTGCCAGGAATCATACAACAATGCACTTTGGCCGTGAAGAATATAAGAAACAAACTGAAAACAGGAGATTTGTAAATCTGTCATCAAAAGCAAAAGTAACAAACCAAAGAAAAACATGAGACTCATAGCTGACAGCTTCAGTATGGCCATGCTAAATGTAGACATTGTCAAAGTGCCAACATTTCCCTGGAACCCTTTTGAATGGTTTTGTCAGCACTTTCCCATCCTATTGAATCTATTCATTAGGGAATTTGCATCATCATCTTTCACTCTCTTTTTTTTGTGTAAAGATCAGGACTAAATTTATCCCAATTTTTCAATAAAAGCCAATGAAACCAAATATGATTTAATATCGAAGCTCCCTTTTAGATCAGTAATATATGACCTGTAGATAAGAATCTACGATCTAAGATTAAAAAGGAAATGTGCCTTTTGAAATAATAAATGTTTCTATTGCAATATATGGTTTAAGTAATTGTAACAAATCAATCTCATTAGATCCCAATATAATGGGCCCCAGCTATCACATTTGTATATTTAGTAAAGACATTTAAAATGAAAATCATTTGGAGATGATGCAAAAGCTTTTTTCTGTCTTTTTTTTTTTTTTTTGCAAGAGTACATGTACACAAAATTTGAGTAATTTGTAATGAGGGTATACAATTTTAGATTTTGTTTATTCTTATGATTACATGGGAAGATTTAAGAAGTGTGTAAACATGTAGTGCATCAGTACCTACTATAAACTGAGAATGAATTTATAGAGCCCTTATATGTCCATGTACATAGACAGAAATGGAATTTCAGAATCGTGCACAATTTTGATGACCATGTAAACGCACTGTACGTATACCTTTTGAAAGGTAATTCCAATCTTCTTCAGCTACCAATACATGTAATGATCAATGATTTATGATGAGTATGGGAATGCGGCAGCAGGCAGGATTTTGCAATATAACCAGTGTGTTATAATCCATAAATTATCTAATATACTGCAGGCATAATTTAGCAATTGGGCAAAACAAAATATAACCCATTCCATACAAATGTCATACAAGTATGCAATTAGTTGGTAGCCTTTTAATAACTCGGTAATCAACGGGCTAAAGGGGAAATGGGGTACACTGGGCTGATATTCAGAAGACCATGAGTCCATCCATGACCAATGAAATATTTATGATAATTCATGGTGCACTTCATCACAAAGGCAGTTAATCAAGAGTCGGTAGACACAGACGGGTTATTAGGGACGGGGAGAATGATACAGAGAGGGAAAGGAGTGACAAGTAGAGAGAGAGAGACGGACACAAAAAGTGACATTCACACCAACTGGATAAGATGGAGAAGGAATATGAATAAAACATAAACATGATAAACTTATAGAGAGGAAGGCATTGGAAAAGGTGAAGAGACAGGCACATACATAGAAGAGACTGCATTTTAATTGAAGTGTAAACTAGGAAAAGGGATATAAGAAAAGTGACATGAAGAAACAAAGAATGTAGAGAGCTAGAGACAGATGGATACAGGGGGATGTGATAATGATACAGAGATGAATAAAACATAAAGAGAGGAAGGCATTTGGAAAAGGTGAACAGACACAGACACATACATAGATAGAAGAGATTGCATTTTAATTGAAGTGTAAAATAGGAAAAGGGACATATGAAAAGTGACATGAAGAAACAAAGAATGTAGAGAGCTAGAGATAGAAGATGGATACAGGGGATGTGATAATGATACAGAGGGAGAAAGGGTGAGAACTAGAGAGAGAGAGAGAGGGACAGAAAGTGACAATTACACCAACAACGGGAGATGAAGAGATAAACATAACAATGATAAACAGGAAAGGTGATGAGACTGTAGAAATGAAAGAGAGTATCAATTCTATCAGATAGCCTAATTTAAATTTGAAGAAGGATCTGATACTTGACAGGGGTATAAAGGGGGTATTGAAAAACAGAAGATGCAAGGATGATGTCAGTGAGAAATTATGAGAATGGAAGAAAGACGTGATACGTATTATAGAGATAACTTTTAGATCTAGATGATAAAATGATCATTTACTTCAAATGAAGACTGAGACAATTAATGCCAATGCTATGTATGGATAACGAGGTAAAGAAAGATGCATAGATATTGAAAATAATCAACTGGAAGGAAAAAAGCAAAATTTCAGATTCTTCTGTACGCAAAAGAAGAAAGTGAGATGGAGAGAAGCAGATAGGAGAGATTAAATTGTAATTTATCCATGTCTGCCGGTAGATGGGTACAGATGTTCTCCAAGGCACCTGACGTGGCCAGTCAATTCTTAGTGGAGAGGGGGGGGGGGGGGGGGGGGGGGATGGGGAGAGATGTCTCGTGTTCGTCACTGATGAGTCATCATTGCGGCTGGCGATGCCCAACCAACACCACTGCATGGAATTAAAGGGATCATTCAGGCATTTGTATCCTTTTGACAGCGCTTGCATGCTTTCAAGATGAAAATATGGGGAGAAATTATTTATGACCCTTCCACTTTCCAGAACAAGTATTTCAAATTTATAAACTTCATTCCTTGAGAAATAATTTTTTTAGATCAAATAAATGTGGGTGATCTAAGAAAGGATTCAATGCTTTCTTGTTGTATGTTGTATTACAAGCTCAGTTTGTTTATCCTGTATCTTTTGTAACCGTTTTAAAAAATGGACTAACTGAGACATTATTTGAAACGGATGTTATAGCAAAACAGTGTTTCTAATGAAAATGTTTAGCTGATTTAATACAAAAGCTTTAGCTACTGTACATGTAGATCCCTTTAAAGAATTAAGATTGTTGAAACATAAATGTTGCCTAGCAATTATGGATTCATGAAAATTCCCCAAATACCTTTAAAAGTAACACAAGACCCCACATTTGTGTCACTTTTTTTTACAAGGGAAATTAAACGTTTCCATGAAAAAAAACCCACAACAGACAATTGGCCTCTCCCCATCCCTTCGCTTTCGAACACAGGACTTGTGAAACACATATGCAGCGTTCCTCATTAAGGATTTAATGCGCCGGCAATGACAGCAGTGCGATCAATCATGGGTAAAATACTGCAAGAGTCGCTACAAGTTCATGTGCAATGCATACTGTACATGTGTAATGAATGGATGCAAGGCTGGTGCAAGTTGTCTAACTGATGCTTCACAAATTATATGAGCAGCAATGTACATTGTAATGTATAGATGCATCGTACTGTACTATACACATGTTTGCAATTGTGGATCACCCATTTAAATAAAAACATCATGGTGTTTTACCTTCTGTAATTGCATTTACAGTTTTGCACTGTAAAATATTGTATTCCTAATCTGTAATTTTGTTTCTCTGTATTTTCTTTCTTCATGACTATGATATCAAAAATCCACTAATCCACCAATTCAACCATAAACATGTAGATATGATTTTAAGCCCATAAAGTGTCTTTAGGAGTATATTTACTTCAATTACAATGGTACTAGCACCCCTAATTGAAACAGTATTCTGTTAACAATCGCAACAAAATGCTAATTCGGTAGAGGGCCTGATTATATAACACGCTCCATTAATCCTTTGATTGCTAATTGACCCCCACATTGTAATGCAATACGACATCCATTAATTAAAACCAGCTTCGCCAAATCGCTATGGGTGTAAACGAGATCACAGAGCAAACATTATGCAAACTGATATTATCTTTATGTACACACATACATACTGTAGAGTGTTTGTCTGTGTGAGTGTGTGTGTGTGTGTGCGTGCAATTGTGTGTGTGCATGTAATTGTGTGTGTGCATGTAATTGTGTATGTGTGTGTGCGCAAGTAATTGTGTGCATGTGTGTACATGTGTGTGAATGTGTTTGCGTATAAATGTATGTGTGTGCGTATGTGTGCATGTGTGTGTATGTGTGCGTGTGTGTGTGAACGCGTGAATGTGTGAGTGTATGTGTGCCCACGTGAACAAGCCTGTGCATACATGTATAGTAGTGTGTCTGTGTGTGAGACTGTGTGTTGAGTGATTGGAATCGACAAGAGTAGCCCTCAAGGCAAAGTACCTGTGTGCTAATTGCTACGTAATTGATAAACACAACTGCTGGTCAATATTCAACCAGTCAAACTGTGTACAGACTAGACCTGTACAGACATTATACAGTGTACAACTTACAGTACAAAGAGTTGCAAATTATCATTATACAGTCATGTACATAGGTACATTGCAGAATGCCCTGGCTGTAGTCTGTAGATAATGTGTCCATAATTATAGCATTGAGGTCATGAAGTTTGGCACATGGACTATAGCTTGTTATCGATAGTTCCTGTTAATGTTATGCAATAAAATGGATACTTCTACATTGAACATCCACATACAAACCTAGAGGTACAAGTAGGAATAGCAAAAACACTTAAAATTCCACTTCAAGCTATTAACTAATTATCATTCATCTTGTAAAATATAATAGATAGAGATGCATACATGTACATTTTCTTTGTAATTTTTTATTTGAAGCTTAAGTTACAATATTGTGCATTTTAATCCAATCTAATAATCAAAAGACATGTTCTGCAATGATTCAATCAACCCATTCACAACTGATTGATTTTGATAATAACATGTACATGTATTCTCCATAGACCCAATCAAACTAAAATTTTCCAGGGCCAGTCCTGGGCGCTGTTTCACAAAGCAATACAATCGATTGTAAGTTACAATCAGATTTGCGCATTTTAGAACACAAACAAAATCTGACTTACATTCGATTGTATCTCTTTCAGCAACAGGGCCCTGAATGTGTTAAAGAGCGCGGCAGAATCGAAATGTATGTACTTGTTTGTATTGTGAACATACTACACATACACCAGACCTACATACATCAAGGTATGATGAGCATAACAGTCACCTAATACTCTACATGTAGCCGCAGGTTGCCCATGGATGTCTCGTATCCATTACCAAAGCCAGCCATATCTGCGCAATATGTTGCTTCAAAAAACAAAAGGGGCTCCATTGCCTCATTACATAAATTGACATTTAAGCCACTGGTATCGGTGGAGCGCAGAGCCAGCCAAACAAATTTTGAAGTGGTCCCTCGTCGTACATTATGTCGGTAGTCTGCCGACTGCGTTCATGGTAAAGTAGCATCACGTAATTCACATTTGCAAAGCGGCAAATGAAATTACGGAAATTAATCGCTCGCTGGATGTTCATTTTTCGTATGCCTGGGAATGGGCTTGTTTAATACAGTAGATGTATTGTACATTTTTTATCACATGTGTGATTGTAAACAAAAGGAATTTCAAATTATCAAACAAATCATCATGAATGTTTACTACATGTAAATATTAGACAGGAGTGGACATATGGATATTGATCATATAAATGTTCTAATTAAAATGTCAACTGCGGTTTATTCTCTTGACGCTTATTCAATACTGAAAATGAAAATCTTAATTGTCATATTTTTTTCATGAAACATTGTCATGGAAATAATTAAATTCATTTTCAAACTTTTAAAATTACAGTTTCAAATGTATGCTTTTGTAGGTCTTTAAATTTCGTACTCTTTTAATTGAAAAGATCCCATCACTGGTAAGAAATTAATAAATAATAAGTTATAAGTTGAATATTTTACAATTTAACCCATCAAGGATGAGAGCTATTTTAAGGCAAAATTGATCATTGTTTCCCTCTACAAATTGGCAACTCCTAAATTTGTTGACTTATTAATGACATAAAAATAGGTGGAAAATATTTAGTTATTACAATTTAAGACAAATATGAAGTGACTTTGCCGCAAAGTTGCCAATTTGAACGCCAATATCTGTTTTTAAAATATAACAATGTGCTGCCAATTTAAGGATTTTTCTAAATTATAGCGATTTACGCAATAATAAAAATCATAAAAAAATAACTAAAGCAGGTAGAGTGACAAAATAGGGCTCTAAAAATAGAGAAATTTATGCTCTTTCTTCTTGTACACTTTACACAACTAGTCTTCTACTTGTTAAAGTGTATGTAGGACCACCAAAACACAAATATATGGGCCTTAGGCACTGATGGGTTAATATTTGAATGCAGAGAGTGGTCGTTTTAAATCGTTCTGTGACCTTTTCAAATGTGCCAACAATTCCACAAGGCTTTAACGCAATTTATATTTTCTAATGAAAAGATTCCTGTTTATGACCTATGTGGGATTTTCAGTGGTGGGCATTTTTAGAAGATGATGTCATCAGCTTTTGACTCATTCTCTGACAACGAGATACAAAGGGTGCTGGAAGTATGCACTGAACATGTGGCAATTCATCATGTTTAATATAATGAAGCCGGTGCCATTGACGTTGCCATTGACGGCAACCCTGTGTCCATGTACCACTGTACCACACAGCCATGATTTATTACAGTTTGTAACCCTTCTTGTTGAAAATTTAAGAAAAATGAACAGGTGACCATGAATATGGTCACCTGGTTTAACTTTACACGTACATGTATACAGATCTTAGATCTATCAATTAAAAAATATAATTATAAAAATGAAAATGCTTTTGTAAAACAATTTTTCAAAAGTATACTGTCTCATGCATAGTATATTATTAATATACAGCATTTGTTATTTTGAATTGCAATAAAACTTAATCCATATGGGCCCCGTTGCAGGATCGGTTGTAAGTTACAAGTAATTGTAAGTAAGATCATGTGTTCTAAATGCGCAAATCTGATTGGTTGAAATTGAAACTTAAAATCGATTGTATCTCTTTCTGCAATGGGGCAGTGAAAAAATACACGGGGGCTCTGGGCGAATTTGCCCCCGAAATGCCCAAAAGAGCCCCCGAAATTCATAAAAGAGCCCCTTTAAATTTGCATAGAGTTCAATGCAAAACAAATTTTAGAGTGTTCTTTTCATGCAGGCTAGGCAAGCTTGAAAAGTAGCCCCCGAAAAATAAATATCAATTTTTTTTCCCCTGGGGCCCTGGTCTGATAGTGAGAACTCATTAGAGTGGATGTGTGTGGATAAGTTATTCAAGGTTAACATAACTAAATAGTCTAGAACTGAAATTATAATGTCATGCATGCATTGTAACATTTAACCAACCATTGTGTTCCACAAAGAGACCCATAAAGGAAATAGACTGCACAATATACTTAATTGCACAATCCGTTCTCTCTAACCCCGTGTTCACACACAAAAATGTCATCGTATAGCTAATCAGGAGCTGATTCTTTAGTCAGCTCCTGACTAGCTATATACGACGGAAATTGTCGGAAATTGTGTGTCTGAACGCTCACTTAACGAAACGTCGTATAAAGAATCATGATTAACGAAACGGGGGTTTGAGCATCGTTTCGTACGAGAGCCGACTAAAGAATCACGCTCGTTTTGTGTGTGAACGCCCGGCGACTTGCTAATCATGATTCGCTATACGACACTCGTATAACGGGGCGTGGCTTAACGTGACCGCGCGCAAACAGCAGACAGAAAAAAGACAGCACACTGCGCAGTACTAGCAAACTGCGCACTTAAACGATGTTTCGTGCAGCTGAATGCCAGCTGTTTTGGGATCTTGTTTTTGTGTGTGTGAACGTTCGTTAGTTTCGTTAATCATGATTCTTTATACGACGTTTCGGGATGAAATTTGTTTGTGTGTGAACACGCTGTTAATTGCACAATCTATTATCTCAATGGGGGAAGTGACACTTATTATTTTCATTTCAATTCATGCTGTGATAAAACATTGTCATTGAGTAAATTTAGTTTTGCTGTGTACATATGTACACATTATCTTGGTATATTTTTATTTTATTGTCATTCACTTCCTGCTCTTGAAGAAACAATTGTGTACATGTACAACCAGTGTACAGTTACTTTAAACTTATCAATGTACAGCCTATATACTGTACATGTAATAAAGCACTTATTTACAAGTACTTAATGTGAACATATGTCTATGAGTATGCTGCCATCTTTTTAAAATAATGTAGTACAGCTATGTTCATAAATTATAACAATAAAGATTTTATACACGTTACCGGGATTCTAATTTTCCTATCATTTAGCCCATACCAAGATCCAAATGAACATGTTGCATGTATTAGGGTAGGAAATATACCGGAGCTGAGGGTGATCTTGCCCCCTTATTTTAAAAATAGCCGCCTGAAATCAGTAGGTAGCCCCTAAACTTACCATCTATAGGGTATTATGTGAAAATGTTCTGGATATCCATTAGATTGGAAAAGTAGCCCCCTAAAATTAAAAATTAATTCCTGCATTGCCATGTATACACACCGACGTCCAATGTCTTGGACTGCTGGCAAGTATGCATTCAAATTATCACCCTTCTTATTATCACTTCAACTTGTCTAAATATTATCAATGAAAACAGACATACAGTACATTCTCCATTTGAAAGGACTTGGTACTCTGGTATGCAGTGGGAAAAAATAATATTTATTTTCAGGGGCTACTTGTTTGGCTTGCCTGCATGCAAATTATGTAGCACTTTGAAAATTTAGTTTGCATTGAACTTGATGCAAATTTACAGGGGCTAAACTTTGAAGATTCTCGGGACTCTTTTAATAGGCATTTTGGGGGCTAAATTGCCCTCAGGAGCCCCTTTACATTTTGTCACTGCCTTGTAAGCCTCTAAGTATGTAATGTATCATTACAGAAACAAGCATTGAGGATGGATATGTGTGTGTTAATTTCATGTGATGTTAATACACTTATACACACAAGGGATGCCTTTTTTGTCACTGCTAGTACTGGCCCGGTCAGATATTAAGCAAATAATTACCGTTGGTGAAGGTGATGGGACAATCTATCACTTCCAAGGCGATCTGGATGTAGCTATCTTTCCGAAGCGAAGCTGAGGAAAGATAGCGTATACATTCAGATCGCCGAGGAAGTGATAGTTTGCCATTGCCTGAAACCAAAAGGTGATTATTTGCTTTATATTCCACATTGAACGGTAGATCTAAGCAGGCCTAGTCTAACGCAAGTCTTAATTACAGCTGTTACTACTTAGTACTAGGTTTGATCTACTTACCAACATCAATGTTATTCCAATTTCCAATGTGTATGTTGTTTCCAGCATTCGCAATAATCTTGGAACACTTTACTTTCACTCTCAAGCAAAAAAAGTTCCATTTCAGCTCCGTTAGAACTCAAATCTTACGTCGAACAGAACAAGCAATTAAACAATAACAACGCAGCAAACCGTGTACTGTTATACTATGTACGATACGTATGCATACACAGTGCATGCATAGCGTATGAGCTTGAACAGTGTGCTACGTACGTGTACTGTATGCACAACGAATACAATTAAATTTGTAATTCGCGCGCATAGAGAACCCCGCCACATCATTTGGGTACGGAATTTGACTAGCCACACACGAGCTCCACAGTCAAGTCAATGCAACTGCAGTGAAAGTGCGTTGCACTCACTAGATAGTACTTTTTATCTAGTGAGTGCAACACACTTTCACCGAAGATATCTACAGAGTGTAACGAAGTTTTCTTCTCCCATCAATGATGGGCGAAACTATGCTTCATCACGTGATTAACTTTTGACCAATCGTAGAGCAAGATTCTTAGTATGTGGAATATAACAATGGATATCGGAAACGTATGCCCAACGAATAGACAATTTGCGAAATTAAATTATCCGGTGATGAAAGTCGTCTCCATTGCTTCTTGTACAAAACATAGAACAACGTACATCACCGGACAAGGAACGGACAAGAAACGTATAGAACGGATGGAAAATTTAGCTCTCCGTTTGACATCCGTTTGCGCAATCCGTTGATATGTGACCGGGCTATAAGGAATACATGTAGGAGCCCTTTTGCATTTTTTCACTGCCTTGTAAGCCTAGTAATGTATGTAATGTATCATTACAGAAACAAGCATTGAGGATGTGTGTGTGTTAATTTCATGTGATGTTAATACACGTATACACACAAGGGATGCCTTTTTTGTCGCTGCTAGTAATGGCCCGGTCAGATATCAATGGATATCGGAAACGTATGCCCAACGAATAGACAATTTGCGAAATTAAATTATCCGGTGATGAAAGTCGTCTCCATTGCTTCATGTACAAAACATAGAACAACGTACATCACCGGACAAGGAACGGACAAGAAACGTATAGAACGGATGGAAAATTTAGCTCTCCGTTTGACATCCGTTTGCGCAATCCGTTGATATGTGACTGGGCTATAAGCCTCTAAGTATGTAATGTATCATTACAGAAACAAACATTGAGAATGTGTGTGCTAATTTCATGTGATGTGCACAAGGGATGCCTTCCCAAGTATCCCAGTACATTCATGTCATACTTGACATTCCTCATGGTTTATTACCCTCACATACTCCTGTACAAGTTTGTAACTATCTAGAGCAATGAAATGTACAAGCATACAATGTACAAAAGGTATGCAGTATAATGCTATCTCAATTATTGCACATTTACATGTATGATAGCACAGCTATGCCTCTTGTGCATCATCTAAGTAATGTTTTGGTATTTATTGATAGTGAGTTGCACTTAAGGCTTCAAGACCAATGATTGATAATCATACAGATACAGTATCTGGTTGGCCTTTTGGGCATACTACTTCACTGTCAAGATCAGATGAGTCAGGGACAAAAATACATGGGGGCGGCGGTCGAATTCGCCCCCGAAATGCCAAAAAGAGCCCCCGAAAAAGGAAAAAAAATGCCCCGAAAAAAGAAGAAAAAAATTGATCACTTACAGCATTAGAGCTTAATAGTAGTCCATAAAATTCGAAAAAAGAGCCCCGGAAATTTGTAGCCCCCGAAAGTTGGAAAAGTAGCCCCCGAAAAACTTCCATAAAATTAGATAGGGAGCCCCCGAAATAAAAATATTAATTTTTTCCCTGAGATGAGTGCTACATGTAATATCACATCAAGCCTCCACACTACATAACTTGTTTCTCCACTGGCCCATTCGGGCAAGTAAATTCATATATCTTTTGAAATTTTATTTGCCCGAACAGAAAATATATTTGCCCGCTTACTTCTACATAGTTCTAGATGAGATTGAAACCTCAGAAATTACATTATTCTCTCATATTATTTTGACTGGTCAACAATTTAGTTGCATGATCGGGCAACCAAACTAGGCCATTTATGAAATTTTACTTGCCCGACATCAATTTGTGCTTGCCCCTGGCAATAGGGCAAGTGCTAGTGTTGAGCCCTGCCTACAGTATCTACATTATGTATGGAATGCTTATTTAACATCATGTTTGTTTGTAGTACTGCATTACAAAGAGCTACTGTAATCCACATCCGCTCGGATATCCCGAGATCACAAGCAACACTGGAAATGACACAGATTTGCAGAGCTAAAAATGCAGGAATGAACGTGACCCCTGATTTAAAACTCGGTGGATAATTTCATTTCCTCTTCTTGTCACTTCCGCAGATACGAGTGATGATCAGCGTAATTCGGCTTTGCCATGTAGCAAACATTTTATCATTTCTGTGCCAAAAAAAGATGGCACTAAATTCACTAATCCTGGGTAAATGGCAGTTTATGATGAGCAAGTGAATTGAAAAGAATTATACATGTACCCGTGAAATCTTGTGTCATGAATTCAATTCCACTTTTTATAAGCAGGATGTTTGAAAACAACATTTGTTCTCTCAAGTGTTGGGCCTACTAATTTTAAGAAGGCTTTGCCCAATTTTATGGCCCCAATCTATATTTAGGTGGTCAATAATAAAGAGGAGGTACACATTTGGTTGCCCACTCAGGCAAGTAAAATTTGACATAGATCTTTAGGGCAATTCCATGATTAGGTGGACATGACCCCAAAATTTCAAAGTGTCTTTTTCTTACATTTTTTGGTTGTATATGATTAAAGACACATCAAAATTACTGGAAAGGTTATTTATTTTGCTTTGACTGTGGTAAAAGTGGGTTAAAATAGCGAATTTATATTGGTTATATTTTCCTGTGTTATTTCTAATGTAAGTTAAGAAAAAGTTGATTAAGCCATTATGAGCATGAAAATACACAAGACCTTACAAACTTATCATATTTATTTAGTGAGTACAATGCTCTAATAGATTTATCATGCAAAATTAAGAATCTGAGTTGCTTATGCCAACAGTGAGTGAAATTAAAAACCATTGGTATGCCATGTAACGTTACTAACCAAAACATGGATTTATTTTTCTATAGATAGAATGCAATGCCTTATAATATTCCTACTTCAAATTTTTCTCTTCCAGGCAATGCTCTATCAAAATTAAGGAACAAATTTTACAAATATTATATGATGTATTAATTATAAGCAGTCAAAATCTGTAACGTTACTAACCATGTAACGTTACTAACCAGTCTATGATACAGAGTGTAACGTTACTAACCATAACAACAGTGAAAGAGACACTTATAAGCTGGCCCTAATCAAAAGTGAGTGAAAGGATATGTAAAGAAAGACAAAAGTGGCCACTTTAGAACAATGGATGATCAATTTTTTTAAAGTAATGTGAGTTATTCAACCATGTGCAGCATCCCATGTGTGCAGCATCTCATATCTATGCTCTATGCAAGAACATGTGCAGTATCTGATGTTCAGCGCGAGCAGTATTTTAGTGTAAACTCCTCATAAATCTTTCTCCTGGAAAGTAGTCATTGGAAAATATAGTTGACTCTACTTTGACGAGCAGCGACCTGTCTTTGGTAAGTTGAATTATTGTAGTAATTATAATCTTAATTATCATTTATACCCTATATCAAGGTATTTCGTTGTACTGAATACACTGTGTACAGTTTACACTGATTAATGATAATGATATATATTGTATTTACAGTGAAAACTAATATATTGATATAAAACAAATATATTGTAATGGATTACATTATAAACTTACAAGTGTATATTTAATGTAATTACACTGTCCAGAGATGTTTATGTTTGTGTGTTTTTAGGGGTGCATTATGATTAGCCATGTCGGTTGCCGTAGAAACTTGTATGTAAAAAAAACATCTTTAGTGATGAAGCACTTGCAAAAAGTAGTATTTTAATTTAGTGAAAACTTCTAAGGGATACAACAAGAATCTTAAAACCAATTTTGTGACTGAAATATTTTTACAGGTATACTATATTTGTAACAATTGTTTTATCTAATTTGTTTGTGTCATGTGGGAACTTTCCAACACTCATTCAAGTATTCTACTCTGCAATATGATGCAGAAAATGTTCATCTTAATTAATTACTACTTGCCTATCTTTTAGTTCATGAATACATTATATTTTGTTTTTATTTATTTTTCTATCTGTAGGTCATGAAGCAAAATCAATAGTGAACTTGAAGAGGACTGGCAAGTATGAGGAGTACAAAGATAAGAAAGCAGTTACCATGAAGAGGAGCTGGGAGGAGAAAAAGATGCAAGAACATTCCCTACCAAAATGTGTGCAAAAACAGCTCCAAATCAAGAAGAAACTAACTACAAACAAACATCTCTTTTTAGAATTCTATCTCTCCAATGAGTTTTGTATTAAAACACACATAATTATTTTATTTACACAAAGCTACATGTATTTGAATTTGATACTATGAACAAAGTACTATTTAAAGTTTTTGTAAGAATCCAAATGTAACATTAATTGGATTATTGAACAAGTCAACAAATGACCATTTGGATTGATAGATCTCTACTCAATATTTGCCTGCTAAAATAATACAAATATTGAATCTAAATGCTTGCAAATAAACAGTTAACTGGTATTACAAATTATGCATTATTAACCTACCACTTGATGAACTTTGGTGAACTATGGAATGTATCGGATAAGATATGTTTTCAAACAGTTTTCATGTTTCAAGTTGTGAGTTAAGAGTTTCTAGTTAAAGAATTTAAAAGTTAAGAGTAATATGGATAGTTATGTTGATTTACTTGTAATTCCTAAGTATTACTTGTGATTTTGAGGCGAAGGGAGGGTAAAAAATGATGTTTGGTAACTTTTACCTTTGCACGGACAAAGTGTAACGTTACTAACCGTAACGTTACTAACCATGATTTTGGAGCCTAATGAAAAAAATATGAGTCAAGATGCTTTAATTATTGGCTGAAACATGTGCCAACTAACTAGAAATAAAATGAATATGGCACTTTGTTGGAATTATCTAAGGTTTTAGAAGACTTCTCATTTGAAAACATTGATTTTTTTCCCATGTCCTTTTTTTGTAACGTTACTAACCGACAATAAAAGTTGCCATGGCGACGCGAATATTATTTCAATTGTGTTCATTTTTTTTTGTATTATAGACCTAGGGTGGGTGAACATGTTGTAACATGATTGTGACTTGAAATGAATAGATGGTGGTGTTATAGTAGAATATGTTATGAAAATATGCTCTAAATGTAACGTTACTAACCGTGGAATTGCCCTTTAGGTGAAATCTTGATGGCAATCTTCATGAAATCTTGGTGTCCAAGCGTAAGTTTAAAGGGAGTGTCCGGCTGTCCGCTTTTGCAAGCCAAATTTCAAAAGTTGTGAGGTTATTGTCTTATATATGAAAGAAAATGTCATTTAATAGCATGCCTGAAAAAATTAGGGCTTGAAATCTCCTTTTCTTGGAGTTATAGACCTCAAAATAATAAAAGCGACATTACGTTGTTTATACAGTAATGCACTACGCTGTGTACAGAAGGTACTGAAGACTTGACACTATCCAGTCAATTATTACACCGCCTAGATATGATATATCAAATTTATTTACAATATTCAGGTTAATTTTACTTGCATCTAATGTACATGTACAGTAGCTGGTGTTCATGTGTAACTTTAAAGTTGACATTGTTTGAGGTCAAACAGATAGTGCCGAGATACACCTTCACACCTTCGGACTTCAGACATGTCCTGGCTTCTGGCCATGTACAGAAAGAAGGTACTGAAGACTTGACACTCACTATCCAGTCAATTATTACACCGCCTAGAGATGAAATATGAAATTGAAACCCTGGCCTAGAATGATGATCGGATGACATATTGGGGTCATCTCAGGAACGATTACTGTCAGTGGCCAGTTGCAAATAAATGATAAGGGGTTTCTTGTCATCTGAGTTCTGTCACAGGCTCTGCATTGTTCATACTGATTAAAGGGATAGTTGAGTATTGGTCAAACTTAACTTTAGTAACCAAAACCTGCACCATTACGGTACAAAGTAATTGTTATAATTTCACCATGCTCGAAAAGTATGTATACACAATTACAAACGACTAAGTAAAACCCCTGTTATCATTCAAAAAGAGCCGTTTCTGAACCGATTTTGATCAAATAAAGTTTATTCTGTCATTAAAATTGTATGTTCTTTAAAATTTGACAGTCAGTTTTTCATTATCTCACAAAAAAATATCGGGAGGGGGGGGGGGGGGGGGGGGGGGGCACTTCGGGAAATACTAATACTCAACGGTACCTTTAATGTAATAACCCTCCATTACTACTTACTAGTCAATAGCCTTTTCATGATCTGAAAGTCCTGCACGATGTTATTGCCAGTAGACTTTTGTATTCAGTAATTAATGAAAAGTACGGATGCATTTATCTTGTCTTTTTTGGTTGATAATCATTGTTTTCAAAATAGTTTCTGGCTAACCAACCATTCCACTTGAATGACTTGGTATTTTACATTGAATTAGCCTGAAAGCAGTGAAAAAAATACACGGGGGCGGCGGGCGAATTCGCCCCCGAAATGCCATATAGAGCCCCTGAAAAAGAAAAAAAAACGCCCCCCAATTTTTTTTTTGTGTGTGCATTTTTCGAAATTGGCATGATCGGATCGTGATCGAATGCCAATCCGTTGATCACTTACAGCATTAGAGCTTAATATAGTAGCCCATAAATTCGAAAAAAGAGCCCCGGAAATATGTAGCCCCCGAAAGTTGGAAAAGTAGCCCCTGAAAAACTTCCATTGAATTATATAGGGAGCCCCCGAAATAAAAAATATTAATTTTTTCCCTGCCCCGAAATGCCCAAATGAGCACCCAGAAATTAATCAAGACAGTCCCCCCCCCCCCCCCCCCCCCCCCCTATAAATTTGCATCTAGAGCATGGAAATAATTTATTTTTATTTTAGGGGGCTACTTTTTCAATCTGATGGATATCACAAAATATTTCACATAATAGATGGTAATTTTTTAGGGGCTACCAACTCATTTCAGGGGGCTATTTTAAAAATAAGGGGGGCAAAAATCGCCCTCAGCCCCCGTGTATTTCCAACCCATAATGATCTAGAGTTCAATGCAAAACATATTTTAGGGTGCTTCTTCTTTTTCTCCTGCCCGAAACATGTTTCAAAACACATAATATGGGCAAAGCAAGAGAAGATAAACACACCTTCAGATTAGATCATAATTGATTAATATCTCGCAAAATTACTCTTGCAGTAGCGGTAGGCTCTTGCCTCTATAGTATTGTATAGCTATGCCAAGTATAAAAGTCTATAAACATTTTCTTAGTTTTTACTTCCTGATTACATTGTAACGTTAAAATTGCAAACAGGATAGATACATGTAATTGAACTGTATTTGTATGGATTTGGTTTTAACTGAGATTCCAATCAATGTGAAGAAAAAAATTGCTTGAGATGTAAAATTGATATTATAATTGAACTGCATGATGATTTTTTTGTTGTGTTATTGTTTTCACTTTATTTGTAGAAATTTCAATTTATTGAAAAAGTTAAATGTACATACAATTACAGGCAACAAGCTTTGCCACTCTCACTACGTACTCCGCACATTTT